>OZ010602.1:13674987-13694987 GCA_963932145.1 Acanthosepion lycidas
ATTAATGGATACAACATGAGAAAATTAAGGATAAACCATGTACAGTCCCTCCGAAATGTAATTGTAGGAATAAGAAAGCCTTTCTCTTTCCAGTAAAAGCGCCGACAAGAGTGCGTGGTATACCAGGTAAAAATATACAAGTATAGACTTGACAATACTGATGAAAATCCAAAAGTATATAAAGGATCTACCCAAAACAGTTTAAAAAAACGGTATTATAACCATATTAGTAGTTTAATAACGAAAAATTCAAGCATAATACCACGTTATCTACTTACATATGAAAAATTAAACATGACTATAATAAAGAGACCATTTTGAAATGGGAAATATTAAAGAAATGCCATAAATATACAGGAGGTAATAAAGTTTTTCCTCTATGTATAGAGGAAAAGTTAGCAATCGCCTCATTTAAAGAAACTAATAATTTGCTAAATTTAAAAACGGAAATCTTAAGTGTAGACATAGAAAACGTTGGTTACTATATTAGGTTTGTTTTTTTTCTCTTGTTTTTTTTTTTTTGAATAAATATGTTTTAAGCCCCCCACCTCGCCCCGTTGTTGTGTTACTGTTTGGTTTCTTTTTTTTTTGTCACATGGTCATGTTTTTGTGTTGTAGGCTATATATTCTCTGTTCTTATATCAGCTCTTTAGCCAGTTTACCCTGACGATCCGCGAAGGTGAAACCTAGGTAGGTTTGTCTGGCTCTTTAGGTTTGATTATTCGCAAATCAAGACACCAAATGTTTTCCGGACGAGTATAATTTCTTATACTTATAAGATTATTACTACTACTACTACTACTACTACTACTAATATATATATATATATATATATATATATATATATATATATATATATATATATATATATATCGTAATGCGTTCCTCCACGAGAAAGGGCAAACAATTTTGAAATCTATCAAGGCTTGGAATATAGGCACACGAACGGGTATTGGCACCACGAACGAAGTGTAGAGACACCAGTTCACGACTGCCACAGGATCACCAGTAACTCGCTAAACCCGTACGAGACCCGTAAGTGATCACCGCATGTACTGCAGCCGCCGTAGAAGTGGTGTGTCGTGAGCAAGATAGCCTAACGGAGACCAACCATCTACAGGCTGTGTATATTCCTGACAAACCCAACGAATTAAAAAAAAATATATTACCTATTATCACAACTACAACAGAAAAGATTTTATCTAAACTAAACATAAAATTTGTCACAACAACATCTAAAACAATAACAGATTTTTAATCAATACAAAAGAACAAGTCGAAACCTAAAGGAGGAATTTACTATATCGACTGCTAGAATTGCCAGAAGGAATATATTGGAGAAACCTCAAGAAGTTTAATCAAAAGACTATATTAAGACAAAAGAGATATTTAAAAAAAAAAAAGAAACAACAAAAAACAAAAAAACAAACAAACAAATGCATTGGGTGTTCGAAACTGACCACAATTTTGACATAAAAAATGCGACTCTAAATAAAAGAGAAAATAATTCACTAAGGTGAAAATGTCTAGAAAGTGTTTTAATCGCTAATTCAGCCACAGTAAATTTACGTCCAGGTTCTTAGAACGTTTCACCAGTCTTGGTAGATTTTCTGTTATCACAATGTAGGATATTTAAAAAATAAAGATGATGGGAAAAAAAAAGAAAAAGAATATAGATGAATTTAGCTAGATTGCAAAAAATTCTTTCAAAACATTTTGAAACTGCCACCGTCTCTCGTTCATGCACAAGTGTAGTCACAACAACTTCCACAAATCCAGTTCGATGAAGTCCTAACGGATGAAACGCCTCACGAATAAACCTTTTCCATTGTGTCTTACAATTTTCTCAAGATATATATATATATATATAGATCGATAAATAGATTTCTTTTAATCATTTCACCCCAAGTAAGGCGATAATGCCACTAGGATTTAGGGGAGTAAAAGGGAAAGATTTTTAGTAGGGATGAATGAGGAATGGAAAATGAAGGAACCGGGTTCAAGAAGACAGAAAATGACGATTGACGTTACATTTCAATTTTTTGAAGATTGTAGGCAATAGAGAAGAAAGAAATCGGAAGAGAGTTCCACAAATGAAAAGTGCGAGAAAAGAAACTCTTAACTGAATAGAACTTACGGTTACATCTATCTATTTCAACAGTCAAACAATGAGACCTATTTACCAATCTAGTAGCATGCTTAAATTCCGGCAGACGATTTACCAAGAAGAAGAGCTCATTAGAACAACTGACATGGAAATATTTATAGAAAAGACAGAGAGAAGCCACGTCACAACGGTGGGGGAAATGATTGAAGTCGAGATGCCAGGTCAGGACCGATAACATTACGGACCCTTCTTTGGTTTGGCATCGAAAATCTGGATATATATCTGAAGCCCTAAACCATATATTCAATGCACTGGCAAATGGTAGATTTACAAATATGCAAGGTAGATTCCGATCAGAAAAATGTCTGTTGCTGCACAGTGATCCCTAGTAACTGATTCAATATAATTGCTCCACATTATGCGAATAGACAACGTGAAACCCAGAAGTCGCAACGTGTTGCTCAATCGGGTGGAGGGTGGTTAGCATCAGTCATGTTTTTTTAATAAGATTACTAACAAACAAAGCATTAGCCGGAAAAATTCAAATATATTTAAATTATTGAAGTATATTTTGATTTTTTAATGAAGTCAAGGTGCCAGGTCAGAACTAACAATATTACAGGCACTTTGGATTTTATTGAGAAACTAGAGAGATATACCAGGAGCCCCAGATCAAATATGGCAGTAATACTTTATTTTTTTTAAAACTTTTTTTTATTCTTTTTTTATCATTTCACCTCAAGCAAGGCGATAATGCCACTAAGACGCAAGGGGTTACTGGGAGTGAAAGAGAATGAGAAGACTTTAGTGTGGAGAAAAGACAATAAAAGAACAGGTTTCAGGAAGAGAGATTGATGGCGACAATGCCACTAAGACTCAAGGGGTTACTGGGAGTGAAAGAGAAGACTTTAGTGAGGAGAAAGGACAGTAAAAGAACAGGTTTCAGGAAGACAGAAGATGGCGATAATGCCACTAAGACAAGGGGTTACTGGGAGTGAAAGAGAATGAGAAGACTTTAGTGTGGAGAAAAGACAATAAAAGAACAGGTTTCAGGAAGAGAGATTGATGGCGACAATGCCACTAAGACACAAGGGGTTACTGGGAGTGAAAGAGAAGACTTTAGTGAGGAGAAAGGACAGTAAAAGAACAGGTTTCAGGAAGACAGAAGATGTGGATAATGCCACTAAGACAAGGGGTTACTGGGAGTGAAAGAGAATGAGAAGACTTTAGTGTGGAGAAAAGACAATAAAAGAACAGGTTTCAGGAAGAGAGATTGATGGCGACAATGCCACTAAGACACAAGGGGTTACTGGGAGTGAAAGAGAAGACTTTAGTGAGGAGAAAGGACAGTAAAAGAACAGGTTTGAGGAAGACAGAAGATGGCGATAATGCCACTAAGACAAGGGGTTACTGGGAGTGAAAGAGAATGAGAAGACTTTAGTGTGGAGAAAAGACAATAAAAGAACAGGTTTCAGGAAGAGAGATTGATGGCGACAATGCCACTAAGACACAAGGGGTTACTGGGAGTGAAAGAGAAGACTTTAGTGAGGAGAAAGGACAGTAAAAGAACAGGTTTCAGGAAGACAGAAGATGGCGATAATGCCACTAAGACAAGGGGTTACTGGGAGTGAAAGAGAAGACTTTAGTGAGGAGAAAGGATAATAAAAGAACCGAGTTTCAGAAGTGAAATGTGCGCTGGCGCGTTTGTGCCATGTGGCACTTGCTGGTTTCGCCCTGGTGTTAAAGCAAATAGGTGAAAATCGCAATAACCGAGGAACCCAGAATCGAAATTTACGATTAGAAAATTCTGGAAAAAAAAGAGAAAAATGATAATTTGAAACATTCACAGTGTGAAATCTACTTCTCGTTTCTAAGAAAATAAATCTGGGCTGTAAGGATGGAGTAAATATTACTGGGATGCGATGTTTGCAAAAAAAGCCTCCCGAGAGCTTGTTATGAAAGCGATGGTCACGCGGTGCATGCCATTTCACTGACAACTGAGGTAAAAAGGAAAAGCACCTGTTCGCAAATGCACAGTCTTTGATCAATTGTCAAGTTACATCAATGCCGCGCAGCCAGTTCTCTATCTATCTATCTATCTATCTATCTATCTATCTATTAGGTTGGTGCAAAAATAATGACGTAATAATGTCGTTTTTTGACGTTACGTCAAAAAACGACATTATTACGTCATTATTTTTGCACCAACCTAATATCTATCTATCTATCTATCTATCTATCTATCTATCTATCTATCGCAGTCTGTTCATATCTATCTATCTATCTATCTATCTATTAGGTTGGTGCAAAAATAATGACGTAATAATGTCGTTTTTTGACGTTAAAAATACGCCAAAAAACGACATTATTACGTCATTATTTTTGCACCAATCTAATATCTATCTATCTATCTATCTATCGCAGTCTGTTCATATCTATCTATCTACTTACCGATCTTAAAAGTGACGGGAGGCTTCCGTACATGCCTGCTAGTAATACAATCGCGTATTTCCCTCAGCCATTTCTGTATTCATAGCAACTGTAAAATTAATAACGATTGGCTACACTTTTCCATGTATACTCTTCCGCTACAGTGGCTTGATAATCCCCGTTGCAGACTGCTGCTCAGGTAAATTTGCGTTTCTTCAAACCCACAGAGCAAATCTGCAGTTTATAATGGAACTATACTGAGCAAGTCTTTGTTACAGTTTCTGGGAGAGAGCGTTTAATCTGGCGTAGGCAAATGTTTCGAACACAGCTAGTACGTTCAAACTTTCAGTCACGATGACTTGTGACTCCATGCTAGTAGATCCCTCAACATCTTCCGAGCAGTTCCGTCAACCATTTTCACTCACAAGTTTTGGGTCTAATCAGGTACTACCCGCCAGTTCTGGGATTGTTTCAAGATAATCAAGAGGTTTTCTCCTTGACAAATCGACCATGGCGAGATTCGGAACGCTGACGTTGTTGTCACTCGACCACGTGACCATTGTTATGTAGGTTACTCTCTGCTTTACTCTGTCTCTCTTGCCTTCAATATCACCTGTGAATGTTAGATTCTCTTAGTCTTCTTTCTTCATTAAGTATCTTAAAATTGCAACTGTCTCTTGCTGATTTTAAGTAAAATTGTCATTTTTTTCATTCTTAAAACTTCCTCGTTAGTCACGTGTTCATTCGATGGCATTCACACCATTCTGCTTTTATTTTATTTTTTTCATCGGTATCACCCAATGCAAGGCAGTAAAGCCACTAAGATACATGGGGTCACAGGGTGTGAAAGAATCAGGAAGAGGAAGATTAATAATGAGCGGGAAGAGAAAGGATTATCCAGGATGACAGAAGATAGCGATTCACATTGGATTTAAATTTATGCAGATTAAAGTTGACTGGAAAGTATGGAGCAAGGATGGATGTCCACAAGTGGAAAATGCGAGAAAAGGGTCTGTTAGCATAGAACTTACGGCTACACCTAGCCAGCTCAGTTGTAAATTGATGAGATCTCGACGCCAGTCTAGTACTACGCTTAAATTCGAATAGTCTAGGTACCATACTTCTATCGTCTCTAGGCTTCGCTTTATCTGGGAGAAAATTATCCAACATTCACTGCCATATTTGAAAACCGATGTTACATAGCAGTTCATTGCCAATTGTTTTAAGAAAAAATTTGTGTTTCTTAATACTTTGCTTAACTTTTGAAAGTCATCTTTCACTATTCCAACGCACCTTCGGATTTCAGTGTCACATTATCCATCCTCTGTTAAAACACTTCGTAGTTGTTTAAATAATCTTATTTACTTTCTTTTGAAATGTTCAATTCTTACTTTGCACCTTGCGTTTTTCCTCTTGTGAACAACCATACATTATGTCTTCTTACAATTGAGGGTTAGTTCTCTCTTTTCGCTTTCATTTGATATCTAACTATAGTTTAGTCTGGCACAAGGTCATATTGCTAATGAGCATTAAATTCAGTACACTAGCGAATTAGCTTGCATGTTATTTCATTCTGAATTTTGAAAGAAGGCGCTGTCAGTGGGCCGTGTATTTCCGCTTGTGCTAAAAACAAAAATGAACTTGTAATGTGTTCCAGCCGGGTATTACCTATAAGCTAGATTATATATATATATATATATATATATATATATATATATATATATATGATGGAGAGAGAGAGAGAGAGAGAGAGAGAGAGAGAGAGAGAGAGAGAGATAGAGAGAGAGAGAGAGAGAGAGAGAGGGTTGGGTTGGTCGGTGTAACATGAAAGAAAAATTATCTAGTCCATCATTTCTGACCTGCACCCCGGTAGAATATGACAGTTGTCTTTTAAGATTGATGCGACAGTATTATGACGCCGAGTTATCTTTAGAAGAAGAAGAAGAAGAAGAAGAGACGAAGAAGAAGAGAAAGAGAATAGAAAGGAAAGAAGAAGAAGAAGAAGAAGAGACGAAGAAGAAGAGAAAGAGAATAGAAAGAAAACAAGAAAGAAGAAGAAGAAGAAGAAGAAGAGACAAAGAAGAAGAGAAAGAGAATAGAAAGAAAACGAGAAAGAAGAAGAGATGGTCAGGGAATTAAAAAAAAGTAGAAAAAGAGAAAAGAAGTGAAAGAGTAAAAAAGAGAAAAAAACCCCAAAAAACAAGAGAACAGAGAGGAAGAGGAGAATAAAAAGATGTGAAATTATTATGATGAGTAATAGTAGTATTAGTAGCAGCAACAGAAGAAGAAGAAGAAGAAGTCATGATTTATGACGTATTTATGTTTAACCAACCAATGGTGCATTAGTGGCTTAATGTAAGTGGGCACTCACCTACTCAAAAAACACAACGAGGCAGAAGAATATATATCTTCATACATATACAGACATATATATATATATATATATATATATATATATATATATATATATATATATATATATATATATATATATAGTCTGTATATATATATATATGTATCTTCATAAATATATATACATATATATATTTATCTTCATGTATATATATTTGTATAAATATATATATATATATATATATGCATCTTCATATATATATATATGTGCGTGTGAATAATATATTCACTTATATATATATATGTATGTATATATATATATATATATATATGTATGCATATATATATATGTATGTATATATATATATATATGTATGTATATATATATGTATGTATATATATATGTATATATATATATGTATGTATATATATATATATATATATATATATATATATATATATATATATGCTTTTTTATGTGCAGTAGTTGTGGAAAGCGCTGAACATATTCTGCTATATGGATATTAGTTTGTGATCCTGAGTTTCACGCCTTTCCGATCATCAGACTAGCAAAAGCATGAAACCCAGTGTCACAAACTCATATCCATACAACAGAATATATATATATATATATATATATATATATATATATATATATATTACACTAAAGTTCGCCCTGTGCAAAGTCAAGGGGCCTCTTGAGGTAGATGGCCATGTTAAGAGGTAGTACATAAGGATAAGAGAGAAAGATATTGGTTAACTTGAAAAGGTTAATATTATAGTTATCAGGGAAGCACTCTCTTGGGAGTCAGTTCCACAGGGCAGTGGTTCGCAAGAAGAAGCTGTTCGATTGGGGCTTACTTCTCACCGCTGGAATACGGAGGGAAAGTGGGTGGTTCGCAACAATGTAAGTGGCATGGCGGGTCCTAACCGTGAAGGTTAGACATGGCCGAACGATGGAGTGTAGTTCGTCCGAGCACTTTCCTTAGAAGTAGCGACAGTGTAGTGAGAGGCTCGCCACATCCCGTCTGTGTGTGTGTGTGTGTGAGAGAGAGAGAGAAAGAGAGAGAGAGAGATAGAGACAGAGAGAGAGAGTGGGGTTGGATGAGGGTAGAAAATAATTCGCCACCCACAAAGACTCAGAGACGCTTTTGAATTCTATCGATATTGGAAAGTGAGGACTTGTCAGCTCCCATCCAAATATGACAACAGTGCACCATTTTCAGGCTAATCTGGCTCTTGTAAAGATAGAGGATAGCATAAAGAGCCAGGTACTTACTGGATATATGTATATAGGTTTCATTAAAGACGACTGGCAATTAACTGCGATTAAGATTTTTACTAAATTTTTCTTGTGTTACTATAAGTTTCTTCTTTTCTGGACATAAAGTGTGTAAAAATTGCCCGAATGTTCTGAATATCCTGGCGCTATTCTTTTTAAAATCATCAAAGAATGTGTAGAATTTTATGTGTGTATCGAATATGTACAAATATATATGAGGGTCAAGCAGATCAGTTCCCAGGAAACTGACAACCCGACAACAGCACAAGAGAATTGATTATAGTGGTGAAGGCTTCGTGCAGGACCATCCACACTTTTTGAAGGGACGAATACAGAGACCTGGTGCACAAAGTGTCACAAGGTCCCCAAACGACCCTCCAAAGGTTTTGAATTCAGAGTTGTCCTTCTCCTAAACCAGTTGCTGTCAAATGTATCAAAGGTCTGTTCTGCTATTTATCCATAGCTGGAGGGAGAAAAAGAGGAATCACACCTTTTAACACGTAAGTGAATGAAATGGATTCGACTGGAAATCGAACTCAGCTCTCCGATTCCTCAATCCAAGCCGCTATCCATTACTCCACTGTGTGTGTGTGTGTGTGTGTGTGTGTGTGTGTGTGTGTGTGTGTGTGTGTGTGTGTGTGTGTGTGTGTGTGTGTGTGTGTGTGTGTGTGTGTGTGTGTGTGTGTGTGTGTACGTGTGTGTGTGTCTACGTGTGTGTGTGTGTGTATATATATATATATATATATATATATATATATATATATATATATATATATATATATATATATAGAGAGAGAGAGAGAGAGAGAGAGAGAGAGAGAGACCAGAGAACAGTAGTATTAAAAAGTGGTCAATACACGTGAGAAAAAATAACATGTAAAGCTTTTAAGTTTAAAAATCAGGTCAATTTAAATACGCGACCATGGTTTCGACCTGGCGGTCTCGTCGAGCGTTATTTTCAAAATGACTACTTTATTAAAAAAGATACAAAGGACGCTACATAATTAAAAATAACAGGCGTATGATGATTGAAAGACAGGGCATTGGGTGTAATGGGAAGGGAAGTGGAAAAGAAGGTGAAGGAAAGAATGGAAAGGGACACACACACACACACACACACACACATATATATATAATTGTGTGTATTTAGGCAGCATTTTTCATTTATACATGTTTCATTAGATAATATAGACAAGTGTTGTCGATTTATTTTATGTAAATTCTTTTCATAACGTTTGATAAGCTTAATAACATTATCATTAAACGAAGAAAGAAAATCACAATATTGATCCATATTTTTGAATCAATATAAGATGATTTCCAAGCAACGATAAACAAGTGCATATAAGTTTATCGTTGCTTGGAAATCATCCATGTGAACAATAGCAGACTATCATCACTGTTTTGTCCCTATATTGCTTAATATATTGTACAGTAATTGGCATCTTTGATAATGACTTATGTAAGCCGAAAGCTTAGATCGATTAAAAAATATGGATCAATATTGTGATTTACTTTCTTCGTTTAATGATAATGTTATTAAGCTTATCAGACGTTATGAAAAGAATTTACATAAAATAAATACACAACACTTGTCTATATCATTTAATGAAACATATATATATATATATATATATATATATATATATATATAGAGAGAGAGAGAGAGAGAGAGAGAGAGAGAGAGAGAGAAAGAGAAAGTTTAATATTCGTAACTTTTATGTTTTAATTACATAATAAATTGGAGATCAATTAGTTATCGTGATTTCCTATGAAATGTAATATAAATTTTAAAGCATTAATAATTTTTTATCTAAGGCCCGTTGTCGTGTTATTTGTATTATCATATACTTGTAATTTGATTGGCTATTACATCTTCCATAAAAAAATATCTCCACTCCAGTGGGTGTAGTGGTTGGTTTTGAACTCTTTAAAAATCTTTTATTTTACAATCAACACCATCACTTGACAAGACACCAGAAGTGTTGAAACAAAATGGCTATATTTGTAGTGATGTTATAACATACTTATGTTATTGTTATGGAGTGGTTTCACAGTGAAGGCTTGTATTTGCACTAAGTCGGTCCTAAAATAGGTTTGACGTACAAAACGTTCGGAACTTGATATAATAGATAATTAAGCAGAGAAATCTAGTTGTGGTCGCTGATACTTTAGTATCCGACTAATGGTCGTCCGGCATCGACTGACTGAGCGACTGACTTGTTACTCTTACTACTCCTACTTATTATAGGTGGGAGAGTCTATTAACTATAGAATAGATGTGTTCCACTATAATAGTTATAATTTTTAAATATTATTCGCCCTGCTTTGTATTGAGCACTTTTTAAAAAAAATAGTGTTTTTGGTTATTGGGATTTTAGTGCATCTATACCAACCTTGTATTCATATATGATCGACTCTCCCGTCGAGATTCAACGTATGAGGGTCAAGCAGATCAGTTTCCAGGAAACCGACAGCCCGACACCGGCACATGAGATTTGATTATAGTGGTGAAGGCCTCGTGCAGGACCATCCACACATTTTGGAGGGACGAATACAGAGACCTGGTGCACCGAATGCCACAAGGTTCCCAAACGACACTCCGCAGGTTTTGAATTCAGAGTTGTCCTTCTCCTAGACCAGTTACCATATATATATATATATATATATATATATATATATATATATATATATATATATATATATATATATATATATATATATATATATATATATATATATATATATATATATATATATATATATATGTACTTATTTTTATTCTTAATTTTGAGTTATTATAACGAAAACATGTAAAAATCGCTACACAGTTGTAGTCGTGTTTCGATGTGCATACAACGCATCTCATCAGGCAATTGTAAATTACTGGTGAGTGAATGATTTAATCAGATTTAAAAGCAAAATACAACCACTTTTTACAAAAATGTGAAAAAAACTCTACGCCGATAGTACAACTCGGTGTTTTATGCTCGATATTTATTTACATATATGGATGAATACTGCTTGCCATTCGCTCCGGAAGCACCAATACGAACATTTCAGAGCGTTTTTAGGTGTCAATCTGAGTACAGTGCAGTGGATTCAGAAAGATTTGGATGAGTCTAATGGTGATTACAGTGGTGTTTGGAGAGATCACTAGTGATGGTGACATTATGTCTCCATTTATCTTCCCAGAGGGCCTCAGATTCAACACGGAGGCTTACATCAAATTCCTTGAGGAGGTAGTGTTGTCCTGGCTCAAAAAGGTGGCTGCTGGAAGACCCTATGTCTGGCAACAGGACTCTGCACTATTTGATCTGTGTATATTAGGCCATTTGTTTGACCTGTAGTAAATTATTTGATAAAAATATATTTTAGTTTTAAGCCAGTTTAACAATGGTTATTTGGTCTGTATATATTGTTTATAGTCGATATGTAGTAGGTGCTTTAGTGTATATATAGTAGATTATTTTTGATGTAGCAAAAATACGTCTAGTCATTATACAGTAAGTTAGTTAATCGATGTCATAGGTCATTTAGTCTGTGTATATAAGTTCATTTGGCCAATATATAGTACTTCATTTCATCAATGTTTAATAGGTTATTTGGTCGATGTGTAGCAGGCCATTTTATCAGTATATAAAAGGTAATTTCACTGATTTTTATGTGACACTAACATCTGAAGGCGCATTGGAATAGAAAAAGATGTGTTCCAAAAAATAAAAGTATTAAAAAACAAGAAATTTTCATTAGAAACTAAGAAAAGAGAATTTAACTGTTATGTAATATCTTATATGGCAGTAAATGCTTGGTAATTTCCTCACGGATGAATAAGAGATTTGAAGTAACAGAAATGTGGTTCTACAGAAGGATGCTGAGGATACCATGGACTGGACATATGAGAAACGACGAAGTTTTAGAGAAAATGGAAACAAAAAGAATTAAGAGTGCTTAGAGACAATTGAACATTTTAGGGCCTATAATAAGGAAAGAGAGCCTGTCAAATTCGACATTCACAGGACAGATTGAAGGCAAGAGGGACAGAGGAAATTTCGTTAAAGAAAGAGTAGTGGCAAAATTGGGATTCGGTGCCTGCAAAAAAAACAAAAACAAAAAACAAAAACAAAAAAACGGATGTGTCAAAAAGACTGTTTTACCCTTATTATTTTAATTACAATATATTCTTAGCAATGTTTATTGTTTCAAAAAGCGATGACTGGTTTTTACACATTTTCTTTATTAAATCGAATAAATAGTGTTTATTTTTGTTGTCAATTCTCAAGAACAAAAACTTATAAATTCACTTTCATAATATTTTTAGGTTTGATTACCAATACAAACATTTTCTCAAGGCAAGCGACGTTTGTACAAAGACTATATTTTTGCAGATTTTTACACTTGTGTACGGATTTTAAGCATAAGTTGAAGAAGGCAGACATACGGTCGAAATATTGTTGAAATATTGTTAAACGTTGTGCTTTTCCTTTTCTGAAATAGCGTTCGTCTCTAAGTGATGAAAATATTGGAAAAAATTACGTCAATCATTTTGTTTAATAATACTAATAATAATGACAATTTGCCTGTGTGTGTTTGGTAAATTGTAGGAAATGTCTAAGCCATTGTTTTGTTGTGTATTTAATCAATCAGTGTAAGTCATTTCGTTGTTGTAGTTTGATTTGTGTAATATCTGACGCTGGTCATTGTAACGTCGGCCATTTTGTGTGTGTACGTGTGCATTTGTTTAATTTCTTATTTCATAATTTCGTATATTTTGTGTTTTAGTGGGGGGGAGGGTTACTGCAAATTTCGTAGTCACAACTCGGCAAGTCAAAGGACAGGAAGTTGACTTCAACTTTTCAAAATTAAAAAAAAAACAAAAAAAAAACTTATCACGTGATTTATGGGTGCGTATAAATTATAGATTGTGAAGAATTGCATTTCGTTGATTAAGACCACCGAAGAAGAATTTCTTCTAATTTTGCTAGAGTAACGTTTCACAGAAGGCGTGTGTTTTTAATTTCGCTTTCATTTTTTTCCTATTTTTGTGGAACAGTAAAAGATATTTTTTTATTCATCTTTTTTTTTTATTAATTTCTCTTCATGTCCTACACATATTCCTTTATAATTACACGGACTGTGCTTCCGTAATTCTCCGAGGACCTGAGGGTAAATAATCAAGCAAACAGATAAAAAATTAAAACGCCAAACATGTCTGTTTTATACCAAACATTAAAAGTTAATCTTTCTTTCTTTCTTTCTTTCTTACTTACTTACTTACTTACTTACTTTCTTTCTTTCTTTCTTTCTTTCTTTCTTTCAGAATTTGTGCTCTTTTTTCTTTTACTATTTTCTTTCGGATCTGTATTCTTTGCTTTGTTTTCTTTACTTTTTTTTTCTGTGATTATTTTCATTCATTCATTCATTCATTCATTCATTCATTCATTCATTCATTCTTTTAATTTTGTTTCCTTTCTTTTTCAAAATATTTTCGTTCTTTTAATTTCAAAGGGTGTGTCCCCTGTTATATTTTAATATTTCCTCTTCTTGCCAAATTTTATCCAATCTCCCTCCCTCCCCCTCCCTATCTCCCCTCCCTTCTCCCCCTCCCTCTATCTCCTCCCCCTCCCTCTATCTCCCCTCCCTCTATCTCCCCTCCCTCTATCTCCCCTCCCTTCTCCCTCTATCTCCCCGTCCTTCTCTTCCCACTCTCCCCCTCCCCTTCCCCTTTTGTTTTTGCTTAACATTCTCGGTTTCTAAAATTCATTTTTATATCCCTTAAACTAATTTTCACGGGCTTCTGATTAAGACTTACTCTATTTTCTTTTAATTTGAACGGGCGTTTCCCTCAACAACAACAACAATAATAATAATAATAATAGTTTCTCTGGGAAAACAAGAAATTCCTAAAGGAACTGTAAAGGAAACAGATAAAAATACTCAACAAATGCAGCTAAAATCCTAAAGAAACATGCTTAAGCACAAAACATAAACAATTAAAAACCACTTGGGAGGAAAATCGCTTACCTGACTAATATGCAATCAATATAGATAAACAGGTATGATATCGTTGAACGATCAGTGCCACGATAAATGCAGAAACATTTATTATAACTGCAGCAGACTTTTTTTTAATCGGTATCACCCCCAAGTAAGACAGTAGAGTCGTTAAGACACAAAGGATGGGGGAGGGGACTACAAGGGGTGGAAGAATTAAGTACAGAAACTTTAATAATGAGCGGAAAAAGAAAAGAGTAATCAGTATGACAGTAGATATCGATTCACATTGCATTTAAATTTTTGCATATTAAAGTTAGCTGGAAAGCATGAAGCCGGGAGGGAGTTCCACAAGCGAGAAGTGCGTGAAAATAAAATGTTAGCATAGAATGTACGGCTACATCTCACCAGCTCAACTGTAAATGGATGAGATCTCGATGCCAATCTAGTACTGCATTTAAATTCAAAAAGTCTAGGTACCATAGGGAAGAGCTCATCCGAACAATTACCATGAAAGTATTTATAGAAAAGACACAGAGAGGCAACCTTATGGAGGTGGAAAACAGACTGAAGCCGAGCCGCCAGATCAGGACTAATAATATTGCTAATCCTTTGAATTTTTTCAAGGAGTTCAAATAGCAGGGGCACCGGGCCATATGTGGTAGAAATATTCTAAGCATAGACGAATGGTAGACTTATAGATATGTATAATAGATAGCTGACCTGGCAATGGATTCAATATAGTCTTTCCACTTCATGTCGGCTGAGAACTTTAGTCTGAGAAGATGTAACGGGTCGATTTTATGGAGAAAGAAGATTCACCAGTAATTACAGAAACATAATCGAAATTGTGTAGACCCAATACATTGATTATGCGAACAATAGGATCAGACTATTGGCCAGGTAATGTCTGTTTGACGAGGCCTGACACTAAAAGAGCACAAAGATCGACATAACATTCGGAAGTATATTCACCGGAAGATATGTTAATATCGTATTGCAGCTTGTGCTAAAGAATGGTATAAACCAGTCAGCACCAACATCATCTCCTCCTCCTCCTCCTCCTCCTCTTCTTCTTCTTCTTCTTCAGCAATACATTTTAATACAAAAAATTACAGACAATACGTATTTATAGTAAAATTATCAACAATACATAGAAGTTGATATGCTGCTAAAGAAAATCAACCAATCGATTTATAGTAAGATTACTGACAATACATTTTTAAAGCAAAATGAGCAACAATAAGCCCTTGCTGACGTCACGAGCTGCGACGCGATTTTCTCTTCCGCGTCTCGTATATACGAGTTTCTCGTTATTTGGAAATTTTCATGCAGCAAGGGGGGAATATCATTGTTGTTTCGTTCGTGTGTTGTTCTATTTATTGAAATTGTCATCTTTGATAATGGCTTATGTAAGCTGAAAGCTTAGACTGGATTTAAACATGTATCAATATGGTGCTTTCCTTTCGTCTTTCAACGATAATGTGATTAAGCTTATCAGACAATATGATAGGACAAAAATGTGTCTATATTATTTAATGAAACATGTATTAATATATATATATATATATATATATATATATATATATATATATATATATGTATGTATATATATATATGTGCGTGTGTGTATATATATAAAAGATGGCATATATATATATATATATATATATATATATATATATATATATATATATATATTTATAATATATATTTAGTTGAAGCCATAAAATTGTGCTGAAAATATTTAAATTTCGACATTGAATAACTCATAGAAGTTGATATGCCGCTAAACAAAATTAGCCAATTTAATTATAGTAAGATTACCAACAATCCCTACTGAGTAGATATAATGTTGTTCCTTTGTAGACATACTGGAAAGAGTTCTCAGATACTATACTGATCCAAGGCAAAATACTAGTCATTTTAAGCAGACAGTGTATTTAATTTATTCAATCAAACATACCTAAAAGAGAATTTGCTGGGTATGACGATAAACTACATCCGGCAGCAAGGCCTCTGATTGGGATATTGGAGGTTTTTAGTAGCGTGGAACCTCTTAATTGCTGCTGTTCTCAGATTCAAGATGACCCCGGGTGGAAGCATCTGTTAGGGTTCCAGCTATAGGCAAATAGTGAACTCAAAAATCGAAACCAAAACACTATCAAAGTATAAAAATACATAATACAGTAATACTAAATACAGCAATACATATTAAAATAAAATTTTACCAACAATACATATTTATAGTAACTGGATCTAACTAATGCCTTTGTTCTTGAGGACACATGGCACAGTGGATAAAGGCGTTGATTAGATCCAGTGATAGGACCCAAAGCGTGTGAGTTCAATACCCGGCTAAGGCAGTGGAGAACTCTCAGAGGGAAATTAACAGGAGATAACTGATAACTGACATCCATTAAACATGGCACGTGGAACTAGAACAGTTTACGCCACTGAGCGAAATATAGGGTTCAGTTCGACATTCCAACCACCTGAAGAAGACCGGACCGTACAACGACCGAATCGTTCTAATAAATATGGCGACAAAGATGAGGACAATTGTCCGAATAATGTGAATAATGTACATAATACCTCATCTCAAAAATATAGACAGATACTGAAGTGCCGAAACGTTGTTATAAATATGGCGACAAAGATGAGGAAAATAGTCCAAATAATGTACATAATACCTCATCTCAAAAATATAGACAGATACTAAAATGAGCAACAATACATTTTTAAAGCAAAATGGCCAACAGTACATTTTATAGAATTACCAAGAATACATTTTATTTGTAGTTGAAGGCATATAATTGCGCTCAAAATATTTAGATTTCGACATTAAATAACCCATAGAGGTGTTGATATACTGCTAAACAAAATCAAGCAATTAAGCAATCAACATGAAAGAACTATTTAATGACATTAATCCAATATAATATCCTACAATTTCTTAATGAAATCACACTGTATTCCAAAATATAACTTAAAAAGTCTACAATATAAAACACACCGCCTCTAGTAATTTTGTCCACGCAAACATGTACATACACAAAAGCTGAGTATCATCTACCACACATTCAATTGTGAAAGCAGAATAACATATTTTTATTACTCCAAAGCTCCCATGAAAAATGAAATTCCGGTATTAAATGACCCATAAGGTGTTGATATGCCGTTAAACAAATCAAATAACTCAACCTTAATAATGATTCTATTTTTCTTATTTTTCACACTTAGTAACCTCCCTTGTGTCATAGTGACTTTACTGCACTGCTTGGGGTGAAATGATTAAAAAAAGTTGTACCCCAGCGTCACTTTGTTGGTGAGCTGCTTTCTCGATCAATAATAATAATAATAATAATAATAATAATAATAATAATGTAATCATAGTGACAACAGTAATTGGACGAAAGCGATTCGAAACATCAAAGCAAAGTTAATTTCTTATTTTTGTGCATTTTCAGTCCACACTGAAATATAAGAAAACCACAATTAATAATAATTACTCGCAGTCACCGTGAAAATTTCACGGTTTTCCGATGTTTTGAATTTTCTGAGGAGTCATAATTCTTAATTTAATGATTAAAAACGTTCCTTGCGATTTCCACTCATGTAAATTCCCCGTGGAAATTTCGTTACTGCATCGTTAAATATGTGAACTTAACGATTTTAGCAAAATATTTCGATGGCAATCAGAAATAGGGACATAGGTAATGATTTAAAAAGGCAAGGGGACAGAAATGAAAATTGACAAGGATTTCCATGATTTTAATGAAATGAATTTCAATGAAGCAGACGTTAAACGTTTGATAGCTTTCTTTCCTTCTGATTATAAGAAACGTAAAGATTTGTCTCAGAATATTGTGATGTTATAACGGGTTGTCCAAAATATCCAGTGCTGTTGTTCACAGCCACCATTAGGTAAGATTAAAAAACAAAAAACAAACCCAAAACATATTTTGAAAATAATTGTTTAGTAATGGATCTAATGAATGCAGGTTCTTGTAGATATTTTCGAGTCATCATTAAAAGTTTGCTTTGGTAAAAAGAATTCTTTGATTAATGTATTTTTCAGAGCCTGCTCTTCGAGGTGGGAACAGCAAATTAGTATTATTTTTCTAACATTTTCTCTGTTGAAAATCTTCTTTTTCACTTCATTCCGCGAAATACTCAAAGCAAAAACAAAAAAAAAAAAAAAAAAAATTCCATAATGTTTATCTTATTCGTTGGTGCTATCATTAATCATAATTGTTAATTATTTTATGATGTAATTACGTGACTAACCCACAAAACGAAACCTATATTTGCATATTTTATATACATGCTAATTATTATATACGCATTTTTAAATATTTGATTCTTGACTTTGACACTGGCAGGATGTGCGGGTGGTGTAATGGATAGCGGAATGTTATGAATCCATCTTTCATTCTCTAGCTATGGGTCAAATAGTAGGGCATGTATCTGGAAAAAGGAATGTTATCTCCCAAAAATTGTTAATGCAATATTCAATCGCAAAACAAGAAATATTCTTCCAACCTAAAATATGTTTCAGTTTAAAAAAAAAAAACAGCAAAGGGTTGATAAACCGTAAAAAACAAATTAACCGATAAAATAATAGAAAAAACTATATGTATAAAAAAACAGACTTCCTATTTTTTAAAATATTGTACAACCAGAAAACTCCCAAGAGCCCTTCAAGGTAGAGCGTTACTAAACGAGGTTGTCGTAAGGGCAGTGTACAGGGAGGAGCAAGAGGTGCATAATAAGATGAGGATATGTAGGATAGATAATAACTTCGGGCTTGAAGAAGTTTACATTATAGCGATCGTATTCAAGGATACCCGTCTACGAAGACGGCTAGCCAATCCCTATTGAAGACGCTCGCTCAAGCACATTTGTGTTTGTTCAATACCCAAATAGCCTGTGGTTTATACTGCAACTATGCTGAGCAGACCTTAGTTACACTTTTCTGAGAGAGAGCGTGACCAAGCATTTGAACAAGCCCTGCACACACAAACCCTCAGATGGCAGCTATCGACGACCACCAAGAGTTCCGTCTACTCAATTTCCCTCACAAGGCTTGGTACGGTTTTCAGGCATTTTCTAAAGGTGCCGCTCGCTAACATATATTCCAATAACACCAGAGAAACTTCCTGAGTCCTTCATCGTGAGATTCGAACGTGGGTCTCATGGTCAGAAAGCGAACGTTCTAACCACTATATATATATATATATATATATATATATATATATATATATATATGATGCTATAAAGTTTAATGTAGTTTTAGGTATAGCTAAAATAACTAATGTGATTTCAGGCATTACTGTAAATTAGTTGGCAAATGTTTTCCGTGAACTGCAAAATCGTATTGCCCTTTGTATTGCTAATGATGGAGGACATGTGGAAACTTAAATAAAATTTGCACACGAACTTTATGGACACCCTGTGCATATATATATATGTTGGTACTCGCTTGGAATAACATTGGATAGTTCGATTTGTAGTAGAACAAATCTGTCTCCAAGGAAAAATAAGGAATAAAAAAAGAAAGAACGCAGGACATAATCATAAGGAGCTAGGCAAATGATCGCCCTGATGATTCGTTTAGGTGAAACCTAGTTAGGTTTGCCTGGCTCCTTAGGATTATCTTATATATATATATATATATATATATATATATATATATATATATATATATATATATATATTTGTGTATTTAGGTAGCAAATTCTCTTTTGAGGCATATCTGACTGAATAAATTATAAACATTATGTCTGCTTATTTTTATCATAATCTTCTCAAATTCACGAATACTTTTGCAAC
>OZ010602.1:13699987-13724987 GCA_963932145.1 Acanthosepion lycidas
ATATATATATATATATATATTGTTGTAACCTAGGCAAGATTATTGAATAGAATAATCACACGTAGGTTGGTAATAAACGATAATACTTAGGACACGAACAACACATAAGATTCGCCAGCGGCGCGTAGAAGACGTAGTCAACTGCTAGAAGTGAGTCAAGTGAATTCCACAATGAATCTACAACATTTTTAGGCTTTTAAAACAACATGCCAGGCTGCATACACAATTCCGGAAAATCCTCGTTGAAAACACAACTATACTTAAGCATGAAAACAATAAACAAAAATTTAAAATTCTTGAAGCTATATACTTAAAACAGTTGAAACCTAACCTGAACAAAATAAACTATGAAATCTTCACAAATATTCTTAAATGCCTATAATTGATAACAGAAGCCATTTGTTTATGTCAACGGCTTCCCATACTTAATACTTCTCGTTTTCACTCCATGCAACCAAAAATAGACTATCATTGTTGCTATGTCCGTGTATTGTTTAATTTATTGTAACATAATTGTCACCACTGATGATGGGTTTATGTAAGCCGAAAGCTTAGATATTATTAAAAAACACGTATCAATATGTTGATTTTCTTTCGCCTTTCAATGATAATGTTATTAAGCTTATCAGACGATATGAAAGGAATTTACTTAAAATAAATAGACAAAACTTGTCTATATTATTTAATGAAACATGCATCAATATATATATATATATATATATATATATATATAAACAAGTTTGATTATAGAGAACAGACATGATCTGTCTGTTTAATTTTTTATTATACTTTTCAAAATGTCGGATATGATGTTGATGTATGCAACGTCAATCGTCAGCTTATGTCTCCTTAAGTTCTTTGTTTCGTCTCTCCTTAATAAGGTTTTTTCTTTCAGTTTTTTGCAATCATTAAACTCCTTGTGTCTCAATGGCCGTTTTGCTTTGCTTGGTGGGGAATGGTTATAAAAGCAAAAAACGGAAAATAATTTGACACTCACAAGCAATAATGAAGACAAAAGGAGCCGGGGTAAACAGCGAGTAACCCCCTTAAGGAGGGAGTATAAATGGATAAGGCCACATAATGAGAGTTACAAATGTTAGGAAGTTGTGGAGATCCATGATCTGAAGAAACACGGCACATAAAAAGGAAATCGTGAAAGTTCTGATATATTTAATCTTGATACTGCTGTTAATTCTTGTACCTTACTTAGCGTAGTAAATACCAAAAAATAGGCCGCGTTTTAAGACAATTGTTGAATCGGAAGCCAGAATAGCAGGCTTATGATACGTGGGTGGTTTTACTGTTTGCCAAATTGTTTTACAAATTTATAAATAAATAATGAAAACCACGCCCTGACGGTTTTGTAATAAACCTAATTTAGTGTAAGGAGATCGTTTTCTGATAATTTAGACAAAGTAATTAAGAATGCTGTTTTCAATATATATATATATATATATATATATATATATATATATATATATATATATATATATATATATATAATACCGGAAGTTAAAGAAAGGTGTGGCGATAGCAGGGTCGTGAGGAAAAGTAATTAGCTATGAAGCGAGGTCCATTTTTAAGTGACAATAGAACATGTTACGTTTTAAAGGTATCAAACAGTGCACATTACGTCTTGGGGCCAATCAAGTTCGTCCCCGACGTCCACGCTGCTACCCAGTTTTCGTCTTAATGTGAAGTTGATGGGGTAAAGTGGGAAGCTGGCGCCGGCCGCTTCAAATCGAGATCCCTAGGGTCGGCTTCGTCATGCTTTCCCTTCTATTACTGTGTTGATAAACGAGCTATTTGCTTACGATTATTTCTACGTGTGAGTACGGCGTATGCTAATCTCTGTTATAAAAGAAAGGCTGAGACTTCTATCCGTTGCACACTGCAGCGTGTGTCACTGCCTGTGCATATTAAGTGTATATTCGTGTGTTTGTGTTGTGCGTGAGTGACTTACATGTGATTGTGCCATTTAATGTACACACAAGTAAAATAACACACGCACACATACACATGCACATAATTAGACTGAATTTTAAATAAGATATTGTAATGAAACGTTACCCTCGCCCTCAATCAAAACAACCCCTACCCCAAGCAATAATATCATATATTTGGAGACAAAAAAAGGGTTAATTTTTTAAACCCTAAAAATTTATATAATTTTATTAATTTTTTCGGTAATAAAAGGAATTTAAAGATATTTTTATTTTGTAGAAATATTTTTAGATTTCTCATTCAATTAATATTTAATTTGCTAGATTCATTTTTACGGTTCATCAACCTATTGGGGGTTATATAAAGCAAGAAAATATTCTAGATTGTAAGAATTTTTGGAGGTAATAATGTTTTAGTAATACAAGTCTAACTAATTCACCTATAGAGGGAGGGAGAATAGGTGGATTCATACATTTCCTTTTATTTGTGCGTAAGTAAATATAACGAACCCAACTGGAATTGGAACTCCGATTAAAAATTCCTTGCCATTATCGATTACATCACCCACACATCCACACTTACAGTACCTTGTATTTCCAAACGTACACCCATCTAGGTACTGACCAGGCTTGACGTTGCTTAACTTCGATGATCGTATGTGAACCGGTATTTTAACGTGATGTGGCTGTAATGACATGCGCATACGCAAATGTATCCGTTGAATGACATTAAAATTGATATCTGTTTTAATTTGCCTTTTTTTGTGGCAACATGACTAGAGCATTGCTGGCCATTTGCAATCATTTTTATGATTTTTTTTCTGTATCTAAACTGAATATATTTACTACTGAACATAAAATTATAATTCTGTTCGATCCGCCATCATTTAGAGTTAAGCCCTGTAACTGATTGCTTGTCCACTGCATTCAAATTCTTGGTATACCAGCAATGAACAGAGTAAATCCCTAACCCATTTGTTTATTTCCGGCTAGTTTAAGGTACGTTGAAGCTATACATATATGTTGCAAGAAATAAAGGTATAAAATGAGTCTCACTCTGAGTACCTAATGCAGTGTTTCTCACATTTTTAAGCAACGGCACACCATGGAGGGGAAGAAAATATCACAGAACACTAAGCAAAATTTTTAAAGGATATACATTTAAATATTATGAATAGATTTAAAAAAATACACACAAAAATATGAACTTTATTTCAATGTTTCTATTCAACTATTTGTGTAGCTTATTTAGTGCGAAACCTGTGGCTGGTGTTTTTTCACGATTTCTTCAACGTTTGGTCGAATGTGTGATAAGCAGACCCTCGTTTCTTCATTTGAGCGAAACCTCCAAAATTCGCTTGAGGATGAAATGCAACTAATGTTTTTAATTTAATTACAAAATTAAATTTGAAGCTTTTAGTTCCCATTTTTGAAACATGGTTATTACTGTGTAGCGATAAAACATTTTAAATCAGTTAATTCATAATATTAATGTTCTGTAAATTTACATTGAGCACTATTTTGTAAAAATAAAAAAATAAAAATATCAATAAGAACACCGGATTATATATCTTACTGTTCTTAAAGGAAAAAAAAAAATATTTTTAATAATATGTGGAAATCTCCGCCTTTTACCTGAAGACGGTGACGAGACCAGAAACACTTGTAGTAAAATTATGGAAAATAAAGCATAATATTTAAAAAAAAAAAAAATCCACATTAGAACCAAAAACGTTTGCGGCACCTCTCTTGTTTTTAATATACACACTTTTCTCTCCTTGGAACCACTATAACCTCTTTTTCTCTCTCTCTCTCTCTCTCTCTCTCTCTCTCTCTATATATATATATATATATATATATATATATATATATATATATATATATATATATATATATATATATATATATATATATATCGTGACAATATTTCGCGGCACACTTAAGAGGATCACTCGGTACGGAAGTTGAAAATCAGTGACCTGCTTTTTTCACGGGCTGCCATTACCTCAGATAAATAATGGAATATTCCATTTTGATTGCGAGGAGAGACGAGGGAAAAAAAGATATATAAGATAAGCTGTTTGATTTTAGCGAGAAAAGGAAAGTATACACAGAAATAAAGAAAGAAATAAAGGAAGAAAGAATAAAAAGGAAGAGAGAGAAGGCACATTAATGTAGCGTTTCACGTCTGCTTCAGTGAAAAGGAAAACCTTGTCAGTTTTTAATCTTTTTCTTCTTTAAACAATGACGTACGGAATAAATCAATGTCAAAAATTAGAAAAAAAATACTTCGGAATTTCCTCAGGTTCCGGCTAGTAGTATTTTAAATGGACCAATAACTTAGATTTGAAATTTGATCTTGTCGCTAGCGAAGGACGGTACCAAACTAGTGAATAATAGACTACCGCAGCGAAATGGTCGAGCACACACACATTTATCATCAAGCATTGCATTTCGTTATTATTCTGTGTAGCATGGCGAACTTGGCCGATGTTTAATCAATTGTTTATCTGTGTGTCCACAGTTTTCTGTCAGTGTTTTTTTTGCATTAAGAGCTTAAGAACTGTCTTATCAGATAAGTTCTTTATCGAGTCAATAGCCTTGTTAGAACTAGACTCCCATTTGGATGTCATGCATGGCATCTAGCCCATGCGGCAAGGCAATGTCTGAACTGTCAGCTATATACAAACTGCTTTATCAGGTCAGTAGTTAAAAACGGATTCACGCGAATGAATCCATTAACGATTAATGATTGATTTGTGAGAATCGAACTCACTATTCAGTAGTAATTAATTTAACAAGATAGGACTACTAACCATTAAAGTGCGTCGAAGTACCCAAAGCATAGCTTAGATGTGGCACAAGGCCGAAAGTGTGGAGCACCCAGTGAGGAACGAACTAACTACTCAGTCGTAATTGATCAAACGAGACAAGTCTAGCAATCATTTGACTACGTTGAAGGGCTCAAAATCATTGTCCTAGCGTAGCTTAGACGTGACACCAGGCCGAAAGTGGGGAACACTTAGTGAGGATCGAACTCACTACTCGGTTGTAACTGATCTAGCGAGACAAGCTTGTTAATCATTATGACGCAATGAAATGCCCAAAATGATTGTCTAAGTTACGCTTAGATGTGGCTCAGGTCCGAAGCACCCAGTGAGGATCGAACTCACGTCTCAGTCGTAATTGATCTAGTAAGACAAGTTTGCTAACCATTACACCACGTCGAAGTCCCAGACTAAGCCCACATGTGTGATATTTTTTAAGACGTTTAAGAAGGAAGCCGTTTCGACTATCTGTTAACTGGAGTAACAGACGACGTGGAAAGTATGACAGATAAATCCGTTGCCACACAGATACCCTCCAGGAACCGAGGAAAGTATTTTAAAAAATAAAGGAAACTAAACATTGGATTCGAAACTAAGACAAAACTGCTGACCTTCTAAGTGACCTCTAACCTTCTATATAGTGACCTTTAACCTTCTATGTATGGGCATATGCGGGTAGAGTAACGAACAGTGTTTATTTCTCAGAAACAGGGAAGAAATTTTCAGACGAATTATTCCTTTATGAAACCGAATTCCTTGATTGATTTTGCTAATATTTTTCATTTTTTTTTGTTGATTTGATATTTTGATTATTTTTTTTCTTTTTGTCGTTTTCTTTTTCTTTCAGTTTTATTTTTTTCCGTGCCGGCTTTAAGCCGCCATCTTTAATTTTATTTTTCTGGTCTAACAAAGCTTCACCAGTTTGCTGTTTATCGTTTATTTCATTCTTAGTTAATTTATATTTTATTTTTGTTTTTAGTTAAAAACTAAAAAAGCCTTTATTTGAACTAAAATCCGTTCGTTTTCTTTCGACTTTTTAATGTTTCCTTGTCAGCAGTCTTATTCGTTCCCTAGCCATTTAGGCGTTTTTCATTTCTGTTTTTCTCTAGGCTACTGTTTTTGTTTCATTCCGTTACTAGTTTTTAAAACTTTTATTCATATTTCGTTTTGGTGCGAATTTTATTTTTATTTAAACTCTCCGAGGTATTTCTTAGTACATTTCACCTAACTTTATTTTCTTTTACGAACTTTTATTCTTAATTTAAGTCTTTTTTCTGATTTTCCTGGCAAAACCAATTTTTTTAGAATTTGTATTTTTAGTATTATTTGTTTAATTATTTTGATCTTCCGGGGTTAATTCTTGGTAGTTTTCACCAAATTTAATCTCAGTTTTCATTTCCTGGTCGAACCAGATTCTTGATTGTATTTTATTGTTTAGATTTGGTATTGCTGTGTATTATTTCTTTATTTTTTTTAACTTAGCACTAAACTCCTTTTTTATCAAGCTTTTTAAAAATTTATTTTTAAATTGAAAAATAATGGCCAAAATATGCCCCACAAAGTACGAGGGCCCATAATGGCCAAAATATACTTCCAAAAAGTAATGAGGCCAATAATAGCCAAAAATTATCCAAGAATAGTATAGAGGCCAGAAATCGTCAAAATGTATCAAGTCAGAAAAGATGCCAAGGCCAGGGAATCTCCCTGTTGTTGGAATTCCCCTCTCCGTCTAAATGCATTATGAAATTATTGCGAAGTTTTACGAGCGAGCCAAGAGTTACGCTCACCTTGTGGAAGAAGGTAGACTCTTGGAAGAACTTAAGAAAATCGAAAAAAGAATAATGTCAATCTTTGTGGTGGACAAGCGCACGCGCAAAATTTGTCGCTCCACTAAAGACACAGTGGTAAAATCTCTGTAGTCCCTGAATAGTAAAGGGTGCAGGCTTCATCATGTGGGACATATTGCTACCCACACCAGAAGATTGTGTTAAAGCTACTAGAGAGTTGATTACGAAATATCTAATTTTGCGGATCGAGTACGAAGGCAGGTATATATATTTATAGCAATATTCGAGGTCCCTTCTCAGATTACCGAGGAGAATCTTTCTGCGTTTTTTTCGAAGTATGGCGAGATACTGTTTGCCTCCTGCGATAGCCTGACTGGAGGATGGAATTTTGAAATCATGCTAGATCGTAAAGGCTTCATCTTCATCTCCAACTCTCTGGAAGTGGAGGGCTTGAAGTTACCGTTCATTGTGACCGGCCGCAGACTAACTTGCTGGAAGTGTAGAGAGGCTGGTCACCTTTCCTCTTCCTGTCCAGAGAAGAAGGTCTCTGGAAATCAAGTCCACCTTAGGTCAATCAAGGTCCCTCTCTGATTGCGTCTTTAAATTCCGCCACATCTATGATGGGCATGCAAACTTCCGGAATCGGTGCGGTTAAATCCCCGGTTGAGTCAAGTTCTCAGCTATCGTTCCCTGAGAAGCTTTGTGGAGATCGTGCCGTTTTTGATAACATCTCGTTCGGTAGTTTTAGCGGGTGATTTGAATGCCGTCCTTAATCCCGATATAGATCGTATAGGGGGAAAAGATCAGATACTAACCACCCGGATGCTACGTCGTTTCGGGACTTTATCGACGGGTTTAATCTTATCGATAAGTATCAGGATGAGCACCCGCGGCAGGTAGCATGGACTTGAACTAAGTGTGGCACCTCAGATTCGGTGGTGCGTTCTAGCTACATCGACCGAGTTCTAGTTAAGAAGAGAGTCAACGTAGGGCTTTTAGGTTGTCCAAGTTTCTATTATATAGTTTACTCGGATCATAGGCTTGTCCGGATTCGTGTAAACGTGAAGTTAAAATCACTGGCTTCTGGAAATTGTACGCATCATTATTTGGTGAGCAAGATTTCCAGAACCAACTACTTCTAATGTTACAGCAGGAATTGACGGGAGCTGTGATTGGGTATAAGTGGTGGGATAATTTAAAATCCAACCTTAGGTTTTTGCTGCTGATTTTAGTCGCTGACTCAATCTAGCACGATTAGCAGCACAAAAGGCATGCAAAGAGAAAGTAGATAAGGTGATCAAATCCCATGATAGTGGGGACGTAGCCTTAGCTAGGGTGGAGATGGCCTTCTTGCCTATGAAGAAGTATCAAGTTATAATAGGGTTAAACTAAAAAGGAGGAGCAAGACTATTCAGGACAACCTTTATTTGGTACGCTTGATCATCGTCGACAGCGAAGCCGTGCTAATCAATTTAGATCAGTCTAAGGCATATGATAAGGTGGACTAGCGATTTCTCGATACTGTTCTTTTGGCGGTCGGCATTGAGCCGCATTTTCGCGCCTGGATCCGACTTCTGTATGCGTCTCCCTGTGCGTTGGTGGAAGTGAATGGAGTAAGATCGAAACTTTTCGTACTGTCTCGCTCCATTCGCCTTTGCTGTACTTTCTTGCGTTGGAGCCCTTCCTCACAAGTTGAAGACGAATCCGGTCCTTCGTGGAAGATCCCTACCGGGTGCTACCACTTCAGCCAGGTATTCAGCCTATACTGACGATGTTTTGGTTGTTGTGACAATCAGAGCTGAAATTGATGAAATCGGCAAAGAAATCAGAGGTTACAAGACGGTGACAGGGGCCAAGATCAACCGCAATGTCTGTTGGCTTGCGGTTGGGTTCGTGGAAAGCAGTTTCTCTTGCCGCTTTCCAGTCAAGATACTTGGCATCTGGTTCGGTCCCGATTTCCTCTTGGAAATGAATTGGTCAGAGGAAGGCCGAGATCGCAGTTCGTCTTTGGTCCCGGAGGAATCTTTCCTTGAAGGGGATGGCGGAAGTATGTGTCTCGAACATCTACTCGATTCCCCTTTACCGACTCTCCGTGCTCTCACATCCGTCTGCAACACTAATTTCATTAGTAAGGATCTTGTTCTCCTTGTGGCGAGGCAAGTCCGCTAAGGTACCCCGGGAGAACTGTTTGCTCCATCCTTCTGAAGGCGGTCTGGTTATGCTAGCGTTGAGACTCGTCAACATAACGCTTCGCGTTGCTAGATCGAATGTGTCGCGAATCGGATGAGGACGGCTAATTCTAGAAGGAAGACGCCTGTAAGAACCTCCGAGGTGATTACGCTTTCTATCGCGAATGTCGTATTGTTCTGAAACATCTCTTACGGGCCTTGGATGGCCTCTCCAACGTCCAGGCGTTGTCTCGTAAAGAATTCTATCATGTGTTAGTTAGGGGGACCGTACGAGCTCGGTCTTACGATGCAGCAGTCTCGCTCAATATGGCCTTGGACGCCCGGGTTGAAATGCCTCAGTATCGTGACTGGTGATTTGTAGAGCTATCTGGGTTTGCAAAAGGCTTTGTTCGGCGGGCTTGGAAAAATCTCCAAACTGCGTTCGCTGTGATAGGCAGGTCGTGGAGACCCTTGGTCATAGCTTCTTTCATTGCATAGTCATAGTCTCGTTTTGCAAGTTTATTGAAAGCATCATGGTTCGTATGCTGCGGGGAAAGATTTCGTCTTCGAGGCCAGTTTTGTCTGTAGCATTGTGGTAACGCCGTTGACGAAGGCTGAACATTATGAGTTCTTTTGCTTGCTAGGTGTTATGAGAGTCGTGATTTGGATGATTCGTCAGAAGGAATTTTATGGGGGTGAGAAGTTCAATTCTGCCCTACTGATCTTGTACTTTAAGCATCAGCATAAAGCCAAGATTAGGACGGGCCGGCGGCGGCTACCTTCATCAGAATTTAACAAAAGGTGGGTGAGTCTTGCGCGTTTGTGTCAAATAAGAGTGGCCAACTTAGAGTGGCACTTTGATGTCGGTTAGGCTGAAGAATATTTTTCTCACTGAACTGAACTTTGGCAACCTCATCTGAAATTAGAGTAGATTAGGGTTGTTTTCTTCTTTTAACTAGGGAATGTAAGCTCATTGGCATCTTTTATATGTGTCTCCATTTTCTTTAGTTTAATTCTCTCGTCTCTCCTCCGTTAAGTGACCAGAGACGCTACTTCATTTGTGGATGCGGGATGCCTTTTGTTTTTACGTGCGTGAATTTCGTATTTTCTGTTGTGTTTAAATGAATGTGTAATTAAGTGAATGGATGGACAAATGAGTGTTTTATATTACTAAAGTCCCACATTAATTTCGTAACTGATGTTTGTGTCATATCTAAGGATACTAACATTGTTTTATTTAGTTTCTTGTACAGAGATTATTTCAGATTGTAAATACAAATTGGGGTTTAGATTTTAAATCTTTTGTTTTATCCCCACCACCACAGACAAGAATCGTACATATGGAGACTAGTTAGGACTTAATAGAGACCTAGAGGTATTATGGCGAATATAGTAAAAATGGTAAATTAGAATGCGATGTTTTTGTGTTAGGAATATTATGGTATGTTTGGGTCAGCGGTTGTGGCTAGCTAAGTTTAATGTTAAGACAGAAGAAGACAATCCGTTTTTCCCCATTCCCCATTTTGGTCTTGTGCCACGTTTATATATATTTTTTTACAAAATAAATATACAATATATTGCATAGACTTGTCTAAGTACTGAATACTACTATCACAACTGACTCTGTCGAGTTAAGTGTTATGGCTTGCCAGACCACACATTACAATATAAATATATTTCTATTGCAATGGTGTACTTAATTTTGGTCAGTTACGTATTCTTATTTTCGGTTGTAGAACCTCAGAGTTTGGTAAAAAAATAATACCGAGGAATTTTATTGCATAAATTTTCACAAGAAATAATAAAACCTTGGTATCGAAAAAAGTTAACGTTTTCTAAAAAAGTTTTTTACACTGATTTATAAGCAATATATATATATATATATATATATATATATATATATATATATATATATATTCTGAGAAAGAAATTAATAAAGAAAAGGACTGTAGTATATAGAAAAATAAGAAAGAAAAAAAAGACATAGATAGATATTGTCTGATGGCAAGTAATGGAAATGGCATTTATTCCAGAGCCACAAATAGACAATCGGATGCTGCCGCAGAAGTAAAACTTGACTTCTGAGAGGGAATGTCTGGAAATGTCTTGAATACTTATATTGACTGTCAAGACAGGAAATCAATATTTAAAACATTGTCAAATAAACTTTTATTCTATGAAATACTATTATATACACACTAGGCCACAACTTTGAGGGCTACACGTTGGTTTTAATAATTAGTAAGTTTCACTGGTTTAATTTAATCCTAAGCTAAGATGCTGGAACTATTTAACCCATTAGTGCATGACGTTCAATTTTTGAGGGAGAGGAGATACGTAAAATTCAGTATCTACAAGTTCTAAGATTACCATTAGCCAACAAGGTTGATTAGATAAACGAGCTAAAATTTTAAGGAAACTTTATGCAGTAAGGGCCCGGAGATTGAGTTCAGGCATGGAAAAAAACACTTGATTTTGACATCAGTGTCCACACTTCTCATATTGATATGCACGCTATCCTGGATATTGAGCCCTTTTACTCTATAAATATGACATCTCTGTAAATTACACACACACACACACACACACACACATACATATATATATTACAGCAGAAAAAAACAAAAATTGCCTCAATATCTATTCCGATGTTGAGGTGATTTTTGTTTTTTTTTCTGTAAAAATTTCATATGCTCTGTTGAAATAAAAACATCGAGCTCTTTGTGGATCTGTTTTAATAATTAATATTACTAGGATACACCAGGATTATATACCAACAGATCGATTTCCTGTACTATTTTTCGTTTCAACCTTTGGAAATAAAGTCTGATGATCCACAGTCTTTTAAAAGGACTGTGGTGAAATAATTTATTACATGGAACCTTAAAGTGGTCTGTTTTTATTTAAATTATTTACTCTGGATTTACATTGAGCTCTCTGTATTTTATCCTCCTTGGGTTTACCCATACGGATTACCTAGTTTTTCATAAACTCTCTCTCTCTCTCTCTCTTTATATATATATATATATATATATATATATATATATATATATATATATATATATATTTGTGTGTGTCTGTGTGTGTGTGTGTGTCTGTGTGTGTGTGTGTGTGTGTGTATACCGTCTGTGACAACAAAATTGTCCAATTGTTAATTGATTAAGCTTTGAACCGTTGTATCTTAGAAATGATTAAAGATATCTTACTGGATTGCTCCGAGGTTTTTATAAAACTATTTCATTTTACTAGAAGAATAAGAATGTATTTAGGTTTAAGTTGAAATGATGATCCCTTTTCCTGTTGTGACGTCTTGATCCACTTTTCCTCTCTACTGTTGCCTATCTCAGTGTATTTCTATCTATCTATCTATCTATCTATCTATCTATCTATCTATCTATCTATCTCAGTTTGTTCTTATCTATTTATCTATCTATCTATATATATATATATATATATATATATATATATATCTCAGTCTGTTCCTATCTATCTATCTATCTATCTATCTATCTATCTATCTATCTATCTATCTCAGTCTGTTCCTATCTATCTATCTATCTATCTATCTATCTCAGTCTGTTCATATCTATCTATCTATCTATCTATCTATCTATCTATCTATCTATCTATCTATCTATCTATTAAAGTCTTACGTGTCGATTATTTCGCCGTCTGTTTTCAATGTTTCCTGAACTCATGTAAAGTTATAAGTACGTGTCTATGGGGAAAGGGTGTTGTTTGTCAAGTTCACATGAACGCATTTTGTCGGCACATGATTTGAACTTTGCTTGTAAAAGATGGCTTAAGTAATAGGTAATTACTTTTGTAGTAGAAATGTAAAAATAGGTACGAAGTCCAAAGACGTCAACAATGTTTCTACGGCACACATATTAGAATATTTTCCTTTACAAATGCCTAACAATAATTGTCTTTTTACTCATGTTCCAACACAGAACACATACACCTCCGTTACTCATAGACACAGAGCCAAAATTCACACACACTTACATTACACATTTTATCTTCAAGCGTGACCTTTTTGTTGAAGTGCACAATTTGTTTGCTCGGAAGTTTGGGACCGTTTTTGCATTTGGGAAAAGGCATCAATCAGCTGAACTTGAACCGTTCACCGCCTAGCCCTCTATATAACTTATGTAACCATCCTTCATTTTTTCACTTTCTTCGAAGAATGGAGAAAAAATGTCGAAAGAAAATGTGAAATTTACGCGTTTCTTTTCAAACGGACATTTTTTTTGTCTAATATCAATACAATTGCCTACAATATAATTGCTTACAATATAATTGCCTACAATATAATTGCCTATAATATAATTGTCCACAATATAATTGCCTACAATATAATTGCCTACAACATAATTGTCTACAATATAATTGTCCACAATATAATTGCATACAATATAATTGCCTATAATATAATTGCCTACAATATAATTACCTACAATATAATTGCCTACAATACTTGATGGTTTTTACTTTTCGCAGCCTCCTTGTGTTTTGATTCTTTTTATCTTTCCTCTGGTTTTTATTTATTTTTATATTTGTTTCTTTGCATCTGCTTCTTTTTCTACCTTTTATTTCTTTTTTCTTTCTTTGTCTTCTATTTTTATGTACCTTTCCTACTTCTCTAGTTCTTTATTTCTTTATGTCTTTCTTTCTTTATCATTTATTCTTCTTAACCGTTCCTATTTTTCTTTCTTTCTTTCTTTCTTTCTTTCTTTCTTTCTTTCTTTATGCGCCTTTTCTTTTTCTTCCTTGATCCACTTTGTCATCTATTTTTATGTATCATTTTTTCTTTCTTTTTTTCATGTGACTTTCCGTTTTCTTTCTTTCTTTCTTTCTTTCTTTCTTTCTTTCTTTGAAATCTATTTTTATTTAACCTTCACATTTCTTTCTTTCTTTCTTTCTTTCTTTCTTTCTTTCTTTCTTTGTAATCTATATGTATTTAACTTTCCTATTTCTTCTTTCTTTCTTTCTTTCTTTCTTTCTCCATCTGTTTTCTAATTATCCTCCCCTTTTTAGTTTCTCAACATTTTATAACGTTCATTTATTCGTTCGTTTTTCACACATTTTCATTTCATCAATGATTCATTTACCGCCATTTTTGCTCTTTTTTTTTTCGTTTACCCATTCTTGATTCTCTTCTGATAGAAACTTCCTTTTCCTCAGCTTGTGTCACGGCATCGAAACAATCCAAGTTTAGATTTGAGCTTCCGTGTCGACAATTCGTGTCAAGCCATACCTGCTGTTATCTCGCTGTCATTTCGGAAATATTTTCGATAGCGAGCGATTTCACCGCCACATCTGCCTAACACCTGGACTCGGATAAAGAATAAATACTTTCATCCTAAAGCACAATGGTTAGACTATTGGCCTAAGGATAGTTTTAATTCAGTTTGTTTGTCATTCAAATATTATCATGGTATGGGAACCAAGAAAGAGTAAGCTTTTTTTCTAATAATATTTACTTTAATTAAAGCCCAAGAGCTACTCAAGGTAGAGGGTTACTGAAGGAAGATAAGAGAAAAAGGGAAGAGGCGAAATTTATGAGGATATGATAAAGATACTTTTTGAGCTGGCTAGATGTAACCATAAGTTCTACGCTAACAGTTTCTTTCCTCGCACTTCTCACGTGTGGAACTTCCTTCCGGTTTCATGCTTTCAAGTCAACTTCAATCTTCAAAAATTTAAAGGCAATTACTCTTCTTTTGTTCACACTCCTTAGTAATGTTTCTGTTTCTAACTCTTCCACACCCAATAACCCCTTTTGTTTTAGTGGCTTTACTGCCTTGCATGTAGTGAACTCGATATATATATATATATATATAATGGATGGGTACACGTTTCAGAGCACACTCATCTGCCAGCGCTAGCAAATCCCTATTACCTACGTCCGTTCTATCAACAGAGGTCATTTGTAGTTTATCTTGCAAGTATAATAATCTTAGTTACAGTTTCTGGCATTGAAGGCATGAACTGGTGGAATCAGTTTTATTAACAATGCCAGAACTTTTAATCCCTTGGTCACGATGACTATTGCCTTTGTACTAGTAAAACCATCGACACTATCTGGAGAGTATCATCTACCCAATTTCACTCACAACGCTTAGGTTAAAACGTGGTATGGTTTATATATATATATATATATATATATATATATATATTTATTATGCAGTGTTACATTAGAACATGCACATACCCACTACAAAACTGTACATCTTGTTTCAACGTAAAAAACAATTTTTTAATGTATCATAAGGTGGAAAATCACGATGCTACTAATTTTTTTTATTCCGTAATGCAATTATCAAAGCATATCTTCCACATTACGGTTCATTATTTAATTTATTATAATATATACGGCTCTACTTTTTCTATTGAGCCCTGTTTTAAAATAATGTTTTGAACGCTGAAATCTTACTCTTCGTTCTTTTACATTTGTATATATATATATATATATATATATATATATATATATTGTTATGGGACCTTACCCATAATAACATAATGGACTATTCTATGCGTAATAAATACTGCGCCTCAAGAGGAAGCAGGGTGTTCAGTCCGAAGTCTGTAGTGAAGTCCATCAGGAGTCTGTCAGTCAATCAGAGCGAGTCAGTCAGTCGAGTCAGAGGCAGTCGGAAAAAGAGTCGCGTCCAGACAATTACTACAAGACTACAAGACATTGGAATAGTGATACTGGTCGAGACTACATTGTTCTCCTTACTAAACCTGATTGTTCGTACTAACACTTTCTACCTCTCTGTATATATTCCTGTTTGTAATATATCTATGTTATTCCATATCCGTGTTCGAGTTCTTCTTTATTGGTTCTACCTTGGACTATCACTGTGGTAAAAGGAACCGGACCATAACATATATATATAAAATCTTACTCTTCGTTCTTTTACATTTGTGTGTGTGTGTGTATATATATATATATATATATATATATATATATATATATATATATATATATTAAAAAGAAGAGACATACCGCAAACGTTTTTGGTTGTAATGTGGATTTAAAAAAAATTATGCTTTATTTTCCATAATTCTACTACACGTGTTTTTGGTCTCGCGACCGTCTTCAGGTAAAGGGTAGAGATTTCCACATATTATTAAAAATAATTAATTTTTTTCTCCTTTATTCCTTTCAATGTTAAATATTCTCGATATGGGACATTGTCTTTTTTTGTGTTAGTAATCCGAATGTCTTTCTTGAACTGAGAGTGAAGAGTTCTGCGCGAAGGGTCATAAAACAATTAAGATTGTTCCGAGAAATGATGAATAATTATCGGTATCGTATCTTTTAATGTTTTAATGACCCCTGTGTTTCTTAGATCTATTTCAATTTTCATGTGGTTTTGTCAGCATGCGTGTATATGTGTGTATATTCCCTCTCCATACATATACACTGTCTCCCTACGAGGAATTAGTAAACACATTTGTACACACACACACGTTCCCACTACAAGGTATCAGTACATGCACACACACAAGCATACATACGTACACATACATACTTCGCAAGTTACATGGAACCCGTATACACACACACACACACACACACACACACACACACACACATACGTACATACATGCACACGTACTTCCTAAGTTGTGTGGGGTTTGTGTGCGTGCCCGTGAGTAGTTCCTTGCTTTTGTCAACATGTGTATATATATATATATATATATAGTTTTTTTTCGTGCTCCACGGATAACCGCATGTTAGCGTGCGTGCAGATATGTGAGTGGTTTGATCACTGTATTTGGTCATCATGTGTGCATGTTGTGTGCTTTTGCTTGTGTGGTTATAATCTTTTTAGTTCTGGTTTAAATTTTTTTCTTGTATTTGTAGGTAAGAATAATTGCCTGATATATTGTTATAATATTAAATTTACCCTGGTTACATTTGAAGATGTGTTGTGATACAAAAAGTTTTCTATTGTCTGGTAATTTTATGTTGCTTTTGTGCAGGGAGACCCTGTTGTTCAGTTGTTGGCTGATACCTATATATATATATATGGCAATAAAGTCACTATGCAGTTACTTGTACGGTGAATTATCAAAGATTCCGCTTAATAGTTCAATAGTTCCCATGCAATTTCTTCGAGATGCATTTGCAGACGTCAGAACCATTTGTGTCGTGAGATTTTTTGAAGTGTTTATTTTACGTTGTAACAAATGCATTGAAGCAGGTGGCTTGCAGTTCGAACAAGTATCGTTAATAAATTTACGATCGTTCACCATAACATTTTATTGTTATTAACCAGAATTAACCAGAAGCATTTTAATAATAAATTTCTGGACTGTTGATTAATTTACTTTGTCTTAATTGCTATTGTTAGTCACTGTAGTCACTGTATAGTGACTTTATTGCTATCCAGTATATGAATATGCGTACACATTAACACACACACACACACACACACATATATATATATATATATATATATATATTTCAGATAATATTTGCATTGCCTTAATCATATGTGGCGTTTTCTTTTTAAGTTGAGTATATTTTATTTCCTTATTTTTTTTGCAACCTTTTATTAATTTAAAAGTCGTTAAATCGGCCTTAGGGACTTTATCAGTAAAAAGAGCGGAAGCATATTTTATTAAATGGATTTTACTGTAAATGTATCTAAGCCTTCAAATTATCAAAGGACACATTTCGAAATAAAAACGTTACTTAACGACTATATAGAACATGCCAATAAATTGAGGGACCTATCAAATACACTACGCCAAATATTGATATTCAAATCAATGTGTTTACAATAAAATTGGCATAAACAACGAATGTTATAATTTTCAGAATCTCCTTACGTTTATATGAGGCATATGTCTCTCTCTCTTCTTGTCTTGTAACGGCATTCATCCGGGGTGGGTTGAGCCGTCTCCAATTGAATTAACCGCTTCGCGCGTCAAGACCATCCACCCCCGTCGATCGGCAGCAGAATCGACGGCATGATCGAGCCATTCGCGATTCCAGCGTCGGACCCCGAAAATGCGAGGACCGGACATGAGTTCCATATCTGCTTTGACCGTTGCGAGCCACGTCTTTTGATCACCTCGGCGCTTCCTCTAACCAGTGCGTGCGTTTGGCGCCACCAGTTTACGGACGAACTCATCACCAGGCCGCCGCAGCACGTGGCCGAACCACCGGAGTTTCCTGTTAAGCAGAGTTTCTTCCAGGCTCAGAATGTTGCATCTGGCGCGGATGGACGAGTTGGGGATCCGGTCGGAGAGGCGCACGCGCAGGATACGGCGGAGGCAGTAGTGATCGAAGACCTCAAGCTTATCAAGATCCTCTCTGTGCAGTGGCCAGGTCTCACAACCATAGAGAAGAATTGAACACACCAATGATGAGGTATATGACTGAGTTTCGGCTTTTAATAATTATACCTATTAACATATTAATAACAACTGGGATTGAGCATATCGGAACTTATTATGCAGTAATTATTAGGTTAAGAATTAGGTTATTAGGTCAAGAAATTTATTAGGTTGGTGCAAAAATAATGCCGTTTTTGACGTTAAAAAATACGTCAAAAACCGACATTATTTTTGCACCAAACTAATATTATGCCGTCGTAAATAACCGATTCACATGATCCATTAATTAAACGTAGATTTTTACTCATAAATAAATAGCAAAGTTCACAGAAACATATATTTAATTAACGCTATATCCTATAACTCCCTCTTCTATGTGCCATGTCCCTTCAGGATATTATCAATCATGGCTCTCCCCAATTTCTTCTCCTTTGTGGCTCCTAGTAAATTGTCCTTTTGTTATCTCGTCTAAATCTTGTTCTGCCATCTATTTACAGAAGTACGGTAGGTAGGTTATGCGTTGTTTTCTTCTGTCCCTCTTGCCTTCAATCTATCTTGTGAGTATCAAAATTTCCAAGCCTTCTTTCCTCATTACGTGCTCTAGAAATGTCAAATGTCTCTTTCTGATGCTAAATATACGTGTACTTTTTCTTCTAATTTTCTCCAAAATTTCGTCGTTGCTCACATGTTCAGTCCATGGTATTCTCATAATCCTTCTGTAGAACCACATTTCTTTTGCTTCAAATCGCATCTTCATCTGTGAGTAAATTGTCAAGCATTCACTGCTGTATAGAAGGACTGATATGACATAAAAGTTCAGTCCTCTTTTCTTTTTTCTAACGGATTTTTCATGTTTCTTAATATTTTGCTTAGGTTTTGAAAGACATCTTTGGCTATTCCAACGTGCTTTGGGATTTCGTTGTCGCACTTTCCGTCCGCCGTTAAAACACTTCTTAGATATTTAAATTATTGTACTTGTTTGCTTTTGGTATCTCCAATTTGTAATTTGCATGTTGGGCTGTCTCATTTGGTAACAGCCATACATTCACTCTTATTGCGATTTGATGATTAGACCTTTTTTCCCGCTTTCCTTCACTACCTCCCATAGGGGCTTTGTAGATTCCTTTCCTGCGCCCGCCATCAATATGGTGTCATCTGCATAGATTAAGTTATTAAGATAGTGACCGCGAATAATGAATTCTGGCCAAACTTCAAATTCTCGGAGAATCGACTCACTGCATAGATTGAAAAAGTCTGGTGAGAAGACACAGTCATTCTATTTTTGTATATTTGCTGAAACAATTTTCTATCAGTATGCAGGCGGTTCGATCCCAGTGTAAGTTCTGGAGTATGCATAAATAAATAAATTATTATTTTTATTTTCACGTTAATTTGGGCTCGGAGATAACATATAACCTTCGCCAGTCTTCCATATATCTATTTTAACTTTTCTTCTGCTTCGTCTTAAAAGGTTTTATTGCTTCCCAGAGATCTTTGCTTAAAAATTCCTCTCTCTTTTCACTGTTAAAAATTGACAACAAGTTTTCTATTGGATTAATATCTCGATAGGCTAAGAGTCATTCCATAAGTTTCGTGTCTTTTAAACCATTTTTAGAAAGGTGCGCAATAGTCAGATTTGCAGGATATGATGAAGTGCTCTCTTCCTTTAATCATTTCACCCCAGGCAAGGCAATAAAGTCACTAAGACGCAAGGGGGGTTACTGGGTGTTGGAGAATATAAGTTAAAACGCGGTTAAGGAGAGGGGACAATAAAAGAACAAGAATGAAGAAAACAGAAGATAACGATGGACATGGCATTTAAATTTTTGAACATCAAAATTGATTGTGAAGCAAGAAGCCGGACGAGAGTACCACAAGCGAAAAGTGCGAGAGAAAAAGTGTTAGCATAGAACTTACTGTTATATATATATATATATTGACAACTGGAAAATTCTGAAACCTTGTCACCAATCTAGTAGTGCTCTTAAATTTATAAAGTCTACGTACCATAGAGGAAAGCTCATCAGGAAAATTACCACGAAAGTATTTACAGAAAAGGCACAGGGAATCTACATTACGATTGTAGGATTGTGACGGTTCTTTTATTGTTCTCTCTCCTTAATAATGCATCCCCTTACTTGTTTGCACTTCTCCCAAAATTTGGTTTCGATCGGTCAATGTATGGCTATTTTAGAGGGTGGGGCGGACTACCGGAAGTCACATGTTTGATGGATGTCAGTTATCAGTTATCTCCTGCTAATTTTCCCTCTGAAAGTTCTCCACTGCCTTAACCGGGTATTGAACTCACACACTTTGGGTCCTGTCACTGGATCTAACCAACGCCTTTATCCACTGTGCCATGTGTCCTTGAGGACCATCAAACATGTCACGTGGAACTAGAACAGTCTACCCCAGTGATCGAAATAAAGGGTTCAGTTCGAAATTCCAACCACCTGAAGAAGGCCGGAGCGTACAACGGCCGAAACGTTGTGACAAATATGGCGACAAAGATGAGGACAATAGTCCGACTAATGTAAATACTGTACATAATACCTCATCTCAGAAATATAGACAGACTCATGCTAAGCAGTAAAGCTACTATGACACAAGGGATTATTGAGTATGAAAGAAAAAGGAAGAGAAACTTTATTAAGAAACGAGAACAATAGAAGACTAATCAGGAGGACAGTAGATAACGATTGACATTGCATTTAAATTTTTGCAGATCAAAGTTTGTTGGAAAGCATGGCGCCGAGATTTTTTTAATCATTTCACCCCATGAAAGGCAATAAAGCTATTAAAACACGAAATGAGTGTAAAAAGATTAAGAAAAACTTTCTTAAAGGACAGGAACAATAAAAGAAAAGAAATCAAAAAGACAGAAGATAACGATTTACATTTTTTAAAAATCAAAGTTGGATAGAAAGCAAGAAGCCGAGAGAGAATTCCCCAGCTGAGAAAAGTAATTGTTAGCATAGGACTTACTGTTACATCTAGCCAATTCAACTGTGAATTGATGAGACCTTGCTGCCAATCTAGTGCTACGCTTAAATTCATGCAATCTACATACTATAGAGGAAAGCTCATCAGAACAATTACCATGAAAGTATTTATAGAAAAGGCACAGGGTAGCTACGTTATTGAGGTGGGAAAGGAAGTGAAGCCGAGATGGCAGGTCTGGACAATTTCCATGAAGGATCCAAACTTCCGATGAGACATCACATCCATCCAATTTAACTATATCTTCTCGTCTTGTTACGTATTCTCTGGTACATTAAGGTCGTAGGGGAACCACGCGTCCAGAAGCCACAGAAGTAGTGCTGGGTGTAGACGAAAATAACTTGACAGAACCCATCTCCTTGCAAGCTGGTTTTGAATTCATAGTTTTCCTTTCTCCTAGGCTGGTTGCCGCTTTAAGGCTAGAGAGACCAGTTAACCCTACTATTTAAACAGTATCTGGGAGGAGCCAAAAGAAAAGAGGGAGGATGGATACCTTTTTTCCAAGGGTATTGAAAGTGAACGTCACAAGCTCTGCCAGAATACGAACTAGGAACGCCGATTTCTCTTTCTGAATCGCTAACCGTTACTCTATGTACACACCTAAAGCTTTATATCAATGATTCCCAATGTGGGGCCCTTGCCCCACCAGTGGGTCTGGGTAATATTTTGGTAGAGCATGCGTAGGATGTGCACCTTTCGGTTTACTATACCAACAGAATAAAGGGGCAATTTAAGAATGAGTTATTAACTGAATTTTTTCTAGTGAGTTTGCATGTGAGTGTTAATGTGTGTTAATACATACGATGCGTATACAGTATGCATACATAAAATTATTTTGTGCGTATGTATTAGGTTGGTGCAAAAATAATGTCGTAATGTCGTTTTTTGACGTCAAAAAATACGTCAAAAAACGACATTATGACGTCATTATTTTTTCACCACCCTAACAGATACATGTGTAATTGGCATACATGTAAGAATTTAATATTATGGGAGGCACCAGAATTTTAGAAATACCAAAGTGGGCATGGTCCAAAATCAGTTGGGAACTACTGCTCTATATTCATCATAAAATAATAATAATAAAAAAATACCAGAACTGTTTCACACGGAATATGAGGTCTGATGAAAATGTTATGAGGTTCTATCAATAAGACTTATCTGTTGAAAAAATTATATTCCTTATTCTCCCTTTTCGTCAAAATAATACCCCCCCCAATCGCATAATTAATGTATATTTTCATAATTTTCCTTCTCACCACTTGATGGCCTTCAAGACGTTGATCACACGCGTCTTGATGTCATCCACATGCTCAGCTTATAGGAAAGCCAGAAACCGCATGGGGCTAGATTTGGCAAAAACAGACGATTGTCGGCTCCCTGTACATATTTTTTAGCAAAACATGTTCAAGATCTCTGTTGGATCTCCACCCTGCAGTTCATATATATATATATATATATATATATATATATATATATATATATATATATATAAAAGTAAATTATGTGAGTCCTTTGTACCAGATGCGGTGTTATAGAGTGCGCACCATTTTTTTTTCATAATAAAGTTCTCTCAATACTAGTCTCGATAACGACTCAAGGTAAATTGTTATTGTTAAAATTGTTATAACGAATAAAGTGTGCGATATGACTGAAAGTCATAGCGTTAGGAACCAAAGATTATGAGGACAAATGGCCTTTGACTTTAAGAGGTTAGGGTTGTAGGGTTCAAGTCGATAGGTTGGTTAGTTTTTGTTTAGCGGCATATCAACCTCTCCGGGTTATATAATACTGAAATCTAAGTATTTTGTACGCAGTTATATTTTGAGATAAATTTAGTTATACTAGTCTTAATAATTAACCCATAGCTGGGGGAGAAGAGGTCGATTTATACATTTTCCAAGTGTATTTGCGCGAAAGTGAATATAACGAACCCAACTGGAATTGAAACTCTATTTTCTGATTAACAATTGCGAGCCATTATCCATCACACCACCCGCACATTCAAGCTTACAACACCTAGCATTCCGAAGCGGTCGCCCATCTAGGTTCTGACCCGGTTCGACGTTGCTTAACTTCAGTCTAGTGCTCAATGAAGCATCCACGCGGTGGTATGTCCTACTGAATAGCAGTTCTTGGGAAAAAGTTGTCTGGGTCAAGCTTTCAAATTTAAAAAAATTGGAGCACGGAGGAAATGAGGGTGGTTCGGCTACGTAGAAGTGGCATGGCATGTCGTAGCTGTAAAGGTTTGAATTGGTGGAACTAAAGAATGGAGCACTCATCTGAACATTTACTATAGAAATAGGGGTAGAGTAGCCATAGCCTTGCGACATTGCGTATGTGGGGAAGGTGGAAAATATGCCTTCTTACACAAAACGTTTTTATCAAAGCTGGGGAGTGAGGACGTAGGCCCACCAGGTTAATTAATTTTTAATCGGTATCACCCCATGCAAGGGAGTAAAGCCACTAAGACACAAGGGGTTACAGGACGTGGAGGAATTAGGAACAGAAACATTAATAATGAGTGGAAAGAGAAAAGACTAATCAGGAGGCTTCAGTCATTTCTCCCCACAGGAACGTAGCTTCTCTGTGCTTTTTTAATAAATATTTTATGATAATTATACTGATGAACTTTCCACAATGCTGCATAGACTATGAATTTAAGCATAGTAATAGATTTGTGATAAGGTCTCATCATTTTAAAGTTAAAATTTCTAGAAGCATGTCAAACATTCATGCTTGGACTATTGCTGTTACATATGGTCCATTGCCTCTGCTATTTACCTTGAGCTCCTTGATAAGATCCCAAGAAGAATCAGCAATATTATTGTTCCTGATCTGGTAGCTCAGCTCGAATCACTTTTCTACCACCATAAGTTTGTCTCTCTGTGCCTTTTCTATAAATACTTCATTGGTAATTGTTTGGATGAGCTCTTCGCTATGGTACCTAGACTTCATGAATTTAAGCGCAGTACAAGGCAGGCGTCGAGGTCTCAGCAACTGACAGTTGAACTGTCTAGATGCAACCGTAAGTTCTATGCTAACAGTTTCTTCTATTTCACTTCTCATTTGTGGAACTTTCTTCTGGCTTCTTGCTTTCCAGTCATCTTTAATCTTCAAAAATTTAAATGCAATGTCAATCATTCTTCTGTCTTCTTAATTCCTGTTCTTTTATTGTTTTCTCTCCTTAATAATGTTTTTCTCATATTCTTTCAAACTCAGTAACCCATTGCGTCTCAGTAGATTTATTGCCTTGCTTGTAGTGAAATGATTAAAAGAAAAGAAAAAAGAAGGAGTGTTTCCGGGAGTGACAATTTTCCAGTATCTTCATCAATTAGATCGTCGATATAAGTTAGTATTTGAGGCCGGGATTGAACATGAGTTCCATGCATGTAGCGTCATAGAGATCGCCATTGTTAATTTTGAGTGGATGAATGTTAGGGCCTGGTTGGTGATGATCAAACGATGCTAGCTTCTTGCTTACGATCAAGTTTTTTTTCTCACCACTGAGCTGTTAGGAGTCGATCATAGACGAAATCATTTGCGATCGTCTTGATTTTTGGAATCTATGAACTGGTGTCATCTTCGTCAATATTTACTAATGATCTGAGAATGTTCCTGGACAGATCGTGGAATGTCAGTGCTATTTTTCCGTTAAGGATGATAATAAAATCCTCGACTGGTTATATAGACTGTTCATACTCTGTCTATATTTCTGAAATGAGGTATTATGTACAGTATTTACATTATTCATCTTTGTCGCCATATTTATCACAACGTTTCGGCCGTTGTACGCTCCGGCCTTCTTCAGGTGGTTGGGATTTCGAACTGAACCCTTTATTTCGATCACTGGGGTAGACTGTTCTAGTTCCATATGCCATGTTTGATGGATGTTAGTTATCAGTTATCTCCTG
>OZ010602.1:13729987-13737487 GCA_963932145.1 Acanthosepion lycidas
CATTATGTGTATGTTTTAGTGTATTGTAGAGATGTTTTTAATTTCCGAATATGGTTAGCTAATCGTATTCGGAAATTAAAAACATCTCTATAACACACTAAAACATACACATACAGAAAAGAAAGCACTTGTTCGAACAAAAGAAAAATTAAATGAAATGCTTAACCATAGTACCTTGTCTGCCATTTTTAATGAAACATTCATAAACGAAGGATTGCTGCCTAAATATACAACTATATATATATATATATATATATATATATATATATATATATATATATATATATATATATATGTACGTAAAAATCCGTGGGTAAGTAATCCAAGTAGATCCTAATAATTTAAAAAATATTTTAAAAAAATTTCTCTATAGATTATTAAAATTATATGATAGTATTATTTTTGTATTATAAATTTCCTTTATTGATAATATCTTTAAAACTCTTCTTTTTCTTAACCTTTATGTTTGGATTTTCCTATGTGAGCTTTTGCCATTTGAACAAGAGTTGTTAATTTAAATATAAGTCATTGTTAATTTTTAACCGCTTTTAATTTCTGTCTAGACTTGTCTATGTCATGACTTTCTGTCCATCCTTTTTTTAACTACAATAGTTTTCTTTTGTTTCCCTATCTCTGTTTTAATGACGTTTGTCTTATTTGTTGTTTGTTTCTCTTCTTTTTCTTTTCTTTTTCTTCTTTCTTTCCTTTCTTCTTTACTTCTTATTAAAAAAAAAACCCCCAAAAACAAACAAAAAAACGATAAAATTCATTTTTTTAACAAACATTTTTGCATTGACAAGCCCCAGGAGAAATATCCGGAGGTGGAATGGCCATATATATATATATATATATATATATATATATATATATATATATATATATATATATATATATATATATATATATATATATATATATATATACGTATGTATATATATATATATATATATATATAAATTCCCAGGAGGATAGAATCCAGGTAGAACTCAATGTCTTGGACATAGTAAGAATATAATATAAAAGATATGGTTATAATATATATATATATATATATATATATATATATATATATATATATATATATATATATATATTAGGTTGGTGCAAAAATAATGTCGTTTTCTCACATATTTACTATGTGAGAAAACGACATTATTTTTGCACCAACCTAATATATATATATATATATATATATATATATATATATATATATATGTATGTATCTATGTAAGTAAGTAGTGGGGATATGAATATTTCTAAAATAATTGATTACCTGTACGATAATTTCACGAGCTTTTCTTTAAAAAATAATGAAGGGTTTAATTCAGTTTACTTAAAAGAAATGTTACTCCAAAATGAAATTTCTAAAATCGTATATATGTATAGTAGTACTATACCTTTCTAGAACCTTCTCGGCGTCCCTTGAGTCTTTTAGATCTTTATGAAACCTTCTCGGACTTGTCTTTGTTTATTTCTAAGTTTCTATGTCATAGTATAACTATAAATTGTTAAGTATGTTAAAAGATACATAAGTAACAATCTAATTACATCATAAGCAAATTGGGAAATATTTAGATTTTTTAACGTTATTGTGTATATGGTCAAAGCGAATTTTGGGTTTGAGGGATGGTCTTTTCCAGGAAGTTCTAGAAAGTTCCATAAAGTTCTAGAAGCTTCCAGAATGTCATAGTACTACTATACTTATATACAATTTTAGAAATTTTGTGTTGGGTTAATATTTTAAAAAAATAAACTGAATTAAACCCTTGTTGATTATTTTTTTAAACAGTTTTATTGACAACGCTTTTCGCCTTCGTTAAGTAGTCGTCTTAAGGTCAGCAGGATAGACAAATCTGTGTTTGTTTGCTAGGTTGGTAAATGATCGAAACGAAAGAAGTTGCGTGTTTTTTTTGCATTAGTCACGGCAATGTATCCTACTAACAGACACACACACGCACACATATATATAATGCAAGTTGTTTTATTATATAAGAAATGAAGCACACAATCAAAGATCAAACTTTGTCATTGCCAGCGCAACGTTTGCCCCTCAGTGCCTCATTCATTGGGCCAAAGAGATAGAAGTCTGAGGCTGCTAAGTCATGTGGTGATGAAGAAGTGAAAACTGCTGTAAGGAATTGGCTACATCAGTAGCCAGCTGAGTTTTATGAATCTGTGATACATGCAACCCCCCACTCGATTCATACTGACTTGAAAGAGGTGTTGACGATGTTGAGATATAGGGATGTGAACCTATGATGTATAGCATGTGTTTGATTGTTTTCCCTATTTCTTACATAATAAAAGGCAATACATTATTTTTTGACTCAGCATCGTATATATATATATATATATACACACACACACACACACACACACACACACACACACATATATATATATATATATATATATATATATATATATTTAAAAATATGATTCCAACACGCTACAAAAAAAAAAAAAATTTCGCTTGAAGATGGAACAGAGCTTACTTTAATTCACTTTAATCCAAATAATTATATTGAAGTTTTCGGCTCTTGTTTTGAAACATGAGAACTCTTATGTAGCGTGTTGGAATCATATTTTTAAATAAATAATTATATTTAGGCTCTACTTTTGTATCGAGCACTATCTTTTTAAAATAATAACAAAAATACTAAAGAACTTTGGATTATTTACCTAACGAGCTCTTTCCTATTTTCTATATATTTTCACACACACACTCACACACACAAACACACACACACACACAGACACACACACACATATATATATATATATATATATATATATCTTTTATAAAACAATATATTTATTTTCGTCTACCGGCCTAAATGTTCGAGAAATCTTATTAAAGACAAACTTGCACTCTCCGGAAGGCACTGTCCGGAAGGCACTCTCCGGAAGGCACTAAATTTGATCACCTGACCAACTGCTCTTCGTGGCCAAGTTGGTTAAAGCGTGCCAGATTTCCCAAGCATAGTAAACGAAGCATCTACTATACTCACATATGAGTAATCAGTAAAAATAACGTTTAAAGTGATAAAATTTGTTTGGATTAATTATAATAATAATAATAATAATAATAATATATATATATACTTTCATTAAAAACGACTGACATGGTACTGTGATTAAGCGTTTTATATAATTTTTCTTGTGTTTGTACAAGTATAAATAGACTTTAATAATAATGGCAGCACTAATAATAAAAAAAGGAAAAGCCAACACTCAATAAAATTAACTATGAAGACGGCCACAATGTTCTGACTGTGTTTGTAAAATTAAACATTCTTATAACTTTAGACGCAAACACACACACACAAACACGCATTCAGTTCGAAACAAAAATAAAAATCGTCCTTGATAATAGGTAAAAGAATAGCCGAAAGCGCCCACTTATGCAGATCTTCTGGACAGTTTTTACACACTTTATGTTTAGAAAAAACACTTTTACAAAAACAAGAAAATTAAATTAAAAGCTTAATCGTAATACCTTGTCAGTCGTCTTTAAGGAAACATGTATAAAATAGGGGTTGCTGTAATAGTTTTATATTTGTACATAAATCTATTAAACTGCAGATAAGCCATTTTGTTGCACTTGATGCAGTATCATGATTACATTCTCCAGAACTTTATGGATGAGGACCTGATTTAAGTGTTTTTTAGAGGCTTGTAGAATATTTGTTTCCGATTAGAAACAAGATTTGTCTGGACTCAAACCTTTTGATTTTGCTGAAGGAATTTCTCTACCTACTTTGGCGTTCAGGCCTCGCATGATAATGGTGATTTTCTGTGATTTGCAAAGAGCCTTGGCATTGTCCAGCTTTGAGTAGAAATTTTCGATTTCTTCTTCCTTACTTTGCGCTGTCGGTGCGTACATTATTATGATAGCCATGTTGAAGGGCTTTCCTTTCATCTTGACTACCAGGATTCTTTCGGATAGTTGGTAAGTATCCCAGCACGCAATTCTTGAGTGTTTTATCTAATATCAGTCCCTACTCTTTTATCGTTTGTCTCTCTGCCGGTGTGAATAATCCTGTGCTCGTCACTGACAAAATCTCCGTTGTTTGGTCATCTGGTTTCACATACACCTAAGATGTTGATTATTAGCCTGCTCATCTCTTGTTTCACATTATTTAACTGGACGCAGTTGTTCAATGTCCGAACATTCCATGAGGGTTATTTTATTTTTTATGCGAACAGTCGCAGGATAACGGCTCGGTGACACCTTTCGCTCATGTCGTTCCTTTCCGGGCGAGAGGTAGGTCCCGAAGAATGTTATCCTCTTTACGCTGTTAGTGCTAGTATTAGATAGAAATTAGTGTGTTTAAAGTGTTGAATATCTAACAGATTTCAAAACTGCTATTTTAGAAATAAACCACTTAAAGCACTGTGAGAATCCTTCAAAGACAATCATGGCAGAAGCAAATGAAGTGTGTGGCTTTACATATGTTGATATAATGGATATTTATTCTTCCATTAAACACTTAGCGGCTAAATTGTCCCCTTAGAAAAGTTTTACCAGTTTTAAGGATGAACTGCTTACAGAATGGATATGACTGATCATTAAAACATATCCCATGACTGACTAAGAAAAGCTTGGAACTGAATTAAAATTATTCAATTGTTGATCCGATTTGTATGAATATTGCAAATTAATTGAGCTGCTGAAATTTATGTTAGAAAATAACCTAGATGTGGTTCTTAGTAAAGTTAGGAAACTGCAAAAATCCTCTTGACAATTCTCATGACTACATCAGAGCCAGAATGCTGTATTTCAACATTGAAAAGAATAAAACCTTTTTAAGGAGCATTGTGAATTCTGAAAGACTTGCAGCAAATTTCCTTCAATATTCCTCCAGAGATCAAGGAGAAAATTGTTAACCTTTTCAAAATAAAACAATACGAATGAATTTCATTTTTAAATGAATAAATCAAGCTTGAATTGTAACAATTTATGAGTAAAAAATAATTTTTTCGTTTAACATTTTATCGAGTTTATTTATAATTTTTCCTTTTATGTGTTTGTTTCGTTTTTTAAAACAATGGCTAAAAATTTTCTGAAGCAGCAACCACACTAATTTTGACCATGAGCTGCCATTGCTCGTGGGCCTCGTAAAGCGTGAACATAATTGTAAAGAAATACTTAGCTATTGAGCTACATTTACCCCATTGTGCAAACTGGTCGTTGATCCTATAAGGAGATTCATCTGCCCTTTGACACTCTTGCTTTTAATTTTGCTGAAAACGTAAGCATTTTTCTCAATATAAAAGTCAGATAGGGGAACCGGTTTAATTGCCGATAACTCGACCATGCAACAGGTATGTTACATGCTACCAGTAGTAGTCGTAGACTAACTTGACTGTATGAGTATGACCTATATTTTAGAAAATGGCTGCTAGACGATTAGTGATGAGGGGGGAAAGTAATAAACTACAAATAGTAATTCGACTGTTTTTCTTTACCTCCTTGAGGAAAAAAAAAACAAAAAACAAAACTTCTGTGCATGTTTTTGTTTGTTAACGGAGTATAAGGCCGATCCCAAACAGTCACGAAGAGACACAAGAGAATTAACATCAACCAACACTGCCTCTCCAACTCTGCCTGACCCAATTCACCCAACTTAGACGTCGACAGTTTTGTGCAGACAATTGATAGACATTCAAACTCAAATTCACGTCATATCCGCTCCGATTCAACGCGAGATAGAAATGATAGACGTAATTAGATATGATCTGCTCTGTGTGAAAAACATACTCATCCATTTGTGGAGAGGGATTGGCATCGTAGAAAACCGATTTGATATGCCATTCCAACAAACCTTCTCGTGCTTTCCGACCCTAAACAACTGTCACTTTAAGTATAATTGGGCCAGCGGTACTTCAACAAGGAGCCAAGATCTTTAAACGACGCATATCATTCCTCGTGGTTAGCACAACAGTTAGATTTTTAGAGAGGAGAAGCGATTCGTGTGTTGCCAATATTTGTAGCCAAATACGAGGCAAGTATTGGGACTGTTGCTATAGTAACGTAACTGGGCACCTCGGCGTGGTGTAATGGTTAGCAAGCTTGTTTCGCTAAATCAGTTACAACTGAAAATTGAGTTCGATCCTCACTAGATGCCCCGTACTTTCGGCCTTGTGCCACATCTAAGCTACGCTAGGAAAATAACTATAGTAACGTAACTAAAGTAAGGAGAGTGAAGCAATTTGGTACAAACTGGCCTTTAGTTCTGTCGCACACACATACACTAAGTTATAAAGTTCTCGCTCACATGGAAAGGCAGTGTATAGAGTGTGGCCGTCTCACCGCACCGCAGGGTTTTATCAGTGACCATGTCTTGTGTAGCGGTTTTTAGCCAAGGACAACATTCCCCAGGTTCGACAACCACCATATTCTCCAGATCTCGACCCTTTTCCTCCTTAAAAATGAAATCCCAGTTAAAAGGAACAAAATTTCAAGACGATGACAAAATTCAAGAGATTGCGGCGAGGAAGCAACGGAAATGGCAATGTATAAAATGTGTGGCTATAGAAGTGGACTACTTCGAAGGAGATTAAATGCCGAATTGATATATGTTGTAGTTTTATTTTTTTAGCACCAGTTGTAATACCTTTTTATCACACCTTGTATTCAGGATATAAATGACTTTGATGCTTTCTCCAAATAGTAATGGGTTTGATAAAAGGTATGGAGCTGATAATACATTCATCTAGAAGAAGCGGAAATGTTATTGTTAATCTGTATTGCGGTTTACGGTTTGTAATGAGAATTCGGGGAGCCGAGTTCGATTTCAACTTGAGTTCGTTATATTCACTTTTGCGGAAATACCCTTCGAATGGGGTGATTCCATCTATGCTCCCTCCAGCTATGGGTTAAATAACAGATCAGATTAGGTTATTCAACCATAGTTATCAACCAGTCTAGGAGAAGGAAATCTTTGAATCTTTCTGTATGTGGTCTTGGTAGGCCACATACTTGCAAATCCGGGTAGACGGAATTCGTTACCGTGGGAACAAGTGGTCGTCTAAAGCAAGGGAAATTCTTGGAGAAAACCAACTTTTCCTCGGTGCACAGGGATTGTATTGCAATCCCCGACTCCGTGGAGCAATTCGATTATAGAAACTTTAGTCTTCTGTGCCACGTAGCACTGGGTAGATAGAATGTATAACGCCCGTAACAAGTGTTTAAAAGCTCTACGAGTGTCAATGACTATTTTACTATATATATATATATATATATATATATATATATATATATATATAACAAAAATCTTGGTAAACCGTATGGTAAAGGAGGATGAATTCCTGAGATCTCAATGTTAAGTCAGAGCGAATAATTTAATTTAAATGAAAAACACACCACTTTAAGGCTCCATTATAATAATTTATTTCACCAGAGAATTTTATTTTTCTCTGGATCTTCTGACTTAACTTTTAAAAGGTGAAACTAAAAATGAATTTAAAATTTACATTTTTGACGGGCAGTATTAA
>OZ010602.1:13739987-13792487 GCA_963932145.1 Acanthosepion lycidas
AGTTTTCGTCTGTGGGGAAATGGACTGTAGGGTGGAAAATAATACTTTTTGTTGTCGGTTGTTGGAGACTTAGTAATTTTTTTTTTTTTTTGGTGGGGGTGCTTATTTCAAAATTGAAATCTCTATTTCTCTATCACATCAATAAACTCAAATGTCCATTTCCGGTATTGTCACCATTTCTAAGGATAGATTTGGTTTCCTCAAACGCTGACCCATCTATGGTGCTTACCGTACCTTTAAAAAACATAGTTTTTCAATGTCATTTAAAGTAATGTAAAAAAACTACAAAAGTGAAAGCAGAAGACATGATTTAAATATCTTCAGTAAATAAAAGACACCAAACACGATAAACTTTCATTGTTTCCCATCTAACCAGTTTGAAATGTCATAACGATAAGAGAAATGTCCCTTTATACAATTAAATATTAATAAGCATTTTTGTGCTCTTTGATATCATATAATATCAAATCTTTGATATCGCATATGTTTTATATTTATGGAAATCTGTATTTGTCTGCAGATATGGTGTTTGAAGTGACCACTAGTGATGGCGACCTTTTGTCTCCATTCATCTTCCCAAAGGGCTTCAAATTCAACACGGAGATCTTCATCAAGTGCCTCGAGGAGGTAGTACTGTCCTGGGTCAAGAGGATGGCTACTGGAAGACGCTGTGTCTGGCAATAGGACTTCACCAGGCCATAGAAGCAGAAGAACCCAGTCATGGCTGTCAGACAATTTTTGCGGCCACATCACCCCTTGCATCTGGCCACTTAACTCTCCACATTACAAACCCCTTGATTATCATGTGTGGAGTACAGTTGAACGAGAGACCAACAAAACTCATTGTAAAACCAAAAATGAACTGGAGGAAAAAATTATGGCAGCATTCACCAACATAAACAAGGAGACCGACCAGAAGAGTTGCAGGAGATTTCGAAGTCGTCTGGTGGGGGGGGGGGTTGCGTGGTTGTAGCCAATGGCGATTGTATTAAATTAATTTGCTCTTTAGCATTTCAGTATATTTTTGTGTAATTTTGGTAAATACATCTGTTAAAATAATGAATCAGGGTTATTTTCATTTTCGCTTAATTTAGATGACAATTTATCCATCACAATCTGTTGGTTTTGTATTTCAGAAATATGGCCAATTGTGAGAGAAGAAAAAGCAATCATCGGCCCTGATATCTTTTGCTATATTTTTGGATATTACACTTTATTAGTCTGCTAAACAAAATCACAGATTTTGTGAAGAAAACTTAGCTTTGGTATGAAATTAGGTGATTAAGACAAAACCTGGGCTTGCCATAAAGTCTGTAAAACAAGTTGAAACGCTGAGGCTGTGGACAAGTCTTGGCATTTTCATGGTTTGTAGGGAACAACAAAATTATGACGACTGATACTTTTTCATGATTGGTACATCTGACATATATTTCAGATCCTTTGAATTTTGTCAAGAATCTTAATATATATTAGGTTGGTGCAAAAATAATGACGTAATAATGTTGTTTTTTGACGTATTTTTTAACGTCATAAAACGACATTATTACGTCATTTTTTTGCACCAACCTAATATATATATATATATATATATATATATATATATATTCATGAATTATTCATACATAAAACAAATACAAAGGTTAATGATTTAAATGGCGAGAAATCCATCTTCGCGAACAATTCAAATAATATACAAAAACCCCGAACCTGTTTATGAATGAAAAGATCCTGTTTTATAAATTTCAGTTGCATTAGGTCTTTTTATTTTACAAGCTTTCGTCTGTTCCTACAGACATCCTCAGGTATGAAATAGATTGTGTTCTTGTTTTTACTCTCAGTAATAAGTGGACAACGAAAACAAGGTTGTAATCCGAAAAATGCTATGAGAAATGTGTTATTGTTTTGGAACGTGCAGTCGCAACGCTGAGTTTGAATTTAAATTTTAAGGTTCTGCGTTTATGTACAAATGTAGTGATAAGAGAATTCTTTTTTACTGGTAAATTTTCCGTCAAAGTGGCATGAACTATATTGTTCAATAATTACAGTAATGTCGCACTTATTATCCGAAAGTTGTACTTGGATCAGTTATTTTAATTTCAATAAAGGTGCAATTAATTTACAAATTCATGAATTATTCATACATAAAACAAATACAAAGGGTAATGATTTAAATGGCGAGAAATCCATCTTCGCGAACAATTCAAATAATATACAAAAACCCCGAACCTGTTTATGGGAGTCTGTACTACGTAGCCGTCCAGAACCTGGTCTACACGCGTAGGACTGTACATTCAACAACTATTGCTGACATCAAATCATTACTGATATGTCACGTCCAACATGCTGAATAATTCACCGAGGCCCATTCATTGGAAGGTGCACATCTGATCCTACTCAAACGGTTTTAATTGAAGAAAAGGAACCTCTTTGTGACATGACATCTGCATGAATTGAATTTTTTGATCACACTGAAACTTATCGCAGCATGGATCAGTATGTAAAGCTCAGACACAGATGTTGTATTCTGTTATGCATTTGACTAAGTTACAGATATTTTTTCAAACTTTTATTTAACTGTCAGCATGTAACCACATCAAAAATTTCAGGAAAATACACACACACACACACACATACACACAGATACGCATATATATATATATTTACTCACACACACATACACAGACACATACATATATATACTCACACACACACACATACATATATGTGCTCACACTCACACACATACACTCGCGCACACATACGCATACACGAACATATATATATATGTGTGTTTGTGTGTGTGTAAGCAAATCAAAGGGAGAAAAAAAAACTGAAGTAATTTTTTAAGTTAGAAGGAAAAGAATGAAAAAATTAAAAAAAAACTCACATAAAAAGGAAGAAAGAAATGAAAAAAAAATACAGGAGAATGAAAAAACTGAAATAAACTAAGAAAGAAGAAAACAGCCGACAAGAAAAAAATAAAAAAAAATAGAAAGAAAACACAAATAAAAAAAAGAGAAATAGCAGCAAACAAAAGAAAAAAAAATCGGTAAGGAAATCAATAAAGGAAAAAGAATAATAAGACTGAAAAATATAAGAAATGGAAAAGAGAGCAAGGAGAAGGAAAAGAAAGACAAAACAAACGAAAGAAATACAAGAAGTGAAAGAGAAGAGATGATAATAAGTAGAAGAAGAGATAGAGTTAAATGGATAGAACAAAAGAGAAAAAAGGAGAAGACGAATGAGGAATAACGAAATGTCTTGCGAGGGTAACAGTTATGGCGGCCTATTTTGGCAGACGACAGTAGGTTATAAATCAAATGTTCAAATGTCCGGTTAACTGCAGCTCTACCTCGAAATCGGAACAGCTTATGTAAATGACGGTGTTTTAAATTAATGGCATGCCTTGAGCATACATTTTTAATGGTGCTTTGTTTGCTACATTCGGTAATGTCGTTAAAATGAGAATGAAAGAAGAAAAATAAAAAGAAAGAGTAACGAGAGAATTGAAATGAAGGAAAGGAGAATCAGAAGAAAGACAAATACATGGAAGAAGGACACAGTAAACTAAAGATGAGTAGGAAAAGCAACAGTGCAATAATAAGGGAAAAGAGAAAGAAGAAATAAAAGCGGGGAGTAGTGGAAAAAGAAAAGAAAAGAAAAGAAAAACAACCGTGAATTAAAGGAGAGGAAAAGAAAAGGAACAAAGAAAAGGGAGAAAGGAAATTGAGCTACAAAAAAAAAAAAAAAAAAAAGAGTAAGATAGCGAACAAGAGGAGAAATGAGGGAGAAGAAAAGAAAGGACAAATAAAAAGAAAGAAAGGAAAAAAGAAAGGAAAGATCAAATTGTGGAAAAGAGGAAAAGAAGGAATATATATATATATATATATATATATATATATATGTCTATCAAAATTTAAAGCCAAAAGAAAGACAAAAGAAATGTAAAGAAAAAGGCGTAGAAAAGGAAAAAAAAGAAGGAAGAGTTTAAGAAAATAAAGTCGGTGGGAAGGGAGAAATAAGGAAGGAAACTGAAACAAAAGATAAAGGAAATTCTTTCAAAATGGAGGAAATAGAGAAGTAAGACGATGGAAATTCTTTCAAAGCGTAAGAAATGAAGCAGGAAAAAACGAAGTGGAAGGAAATTCTTTCAAAACGGGAGAAATGAAGTAGGAAGAGAGGAATACGAAGGAAATTATTTCGTAAAGGAAGAAATTAAGCTGGTAGAAAGAAAGAGAAAAAATATTTGGAAAAGCTAGGAGAAAAGACGACGAAGGAAATTATTTCGTAAAGGAAGAAATTAAGCTGGTAGAAAGAAAGAGAAAAAATATTTGGAAAAGCTGGAAGAAAAGACGACGAAGGAAATTATTTCGTAAAGGAAGAAATTAAGCTGGTAGAAAGAAAGAGAAAAAATATTTGGAAAAGCTGGGAGAAAAGACGACGAAGGAAATTATTTCGTAAAGGAAGAAATTAAGCTGGTAGAAAGAAAGAGAAAAACTATTTGGAAAAGCTGGGAGAAAAGACGACGAAGGAAATTATTTCGTAAAGGAAGAAATTAAGCTGGTAGAAAGAAAGAGAAAAAATATTTGGAAAAGCTGGGAGAAAAGACGACGGAGGAAATTATTTCGTAAAGGAAGAAATTAAGCTGGTAGAAAGAAAGAGAAAAAAATATTTGGAAAAGCTGGGAGAAAAGACGGAAATTATTTTTTGAAGGAAGAAATTAAGGTGGTAGAAAGAAAGAGAAAAATATTTGGAAAAGCTGGGAGAAAAGACGATTAAGGAAATTATTTCGTAAAGGAAGAAATTCAGCTGGTAGAAAGAAATTACTTGGAAAAGCTGGAACAAAATAAGACGAAGGAAATTCTTACAAGAAGAAGGAAATTACGCTGGAAGAAAGGAAAACGAAGAAAATTATTACGAAATTAAGCTAGTTGAAAGGGAGAGGAGGGAAATTATTTGGAAAAGTTGGGACAAAATAAAACGAAGAAAATTATTACGAAAAGGGTGAAATTAACCTGGAAGAAAGGAATACGAATGAAAATATTTCGTAAAGGAAGAAATTAAGCTAGAGGAAAAGAAGACGAAGGAAATTATTTCGAAACGGAGGAAATTAAGGTGGCGGAAAGGTAGACGAAGGAAATTATTTCAAAAATGAAAAGATGAAACAGAAAGAAATGAATACAAAAGAAATTATTTCGAATAGGAAAAGGGAAATATCAATAAATGAAAACGAAGGAAATTATTTCAAAAAACGATGAAATTAAGCTGGAAAATGAAAATGAAAGAACTTATGTTGAAACGAAGGAAATGAAACTGGAAGAAAAGAAGACGAAGGAAATTATTTAGAAACGGAGCAAATGAAGTTGGGAAGACGATGGAAAGTAATTCGAAAATAAAAATGAATCATAAATTAAGAAAAGCAAATTATTTCGAAACAGAATAAATGAGGCTGGAAGAGAATAAGACCCATGAAATTATTTCGAAAATGAAGAAATTATGCTAAAGCAAAGACGAAGGAAATTATTTACAAATCGGAAGATGTGAAGTTAGGAGAAAGTCGAAGGAAATTATTTCAAAAACGGAAGAAATGAGGTTAGAACAAAGAAAGGCAAAGGAAATTATTTTGAAACGGAAGAAATGAGGTTGGAACAAAAAAAGGCAAAGGAAATTATTTCGAAACGGAAGAAATGAGGTTGGAACAAAGAAAGGCCAAGGAAATTATTTCGAATCGGAAGAAATGAGGTTGGAACAAAGAAAGGCAAAGGAAATTATTTCGAAACGGAAGAAATGAGGTTCGAACAAAGAAAGGCAAAGGAAATTAGTTCGAAACGGAAGAAATGAGGTTAGAACAAAGAAAGGCAAAGGAAATTATTTCGAAACGGAAGAAATGAGGTTGGAACAAAGAAAGGCAAAGGAAATTATTTCGAAACGGAAAAAATGAGGTTGGAACAAAGAAAGGCAAAGGAAATTATTTCGAATCGGAAGAAATGAGGTTCGAACAAAGAAAGTCAAAGGAAATTATTTCGAAACGGAAGAAATGAGGTTCGAACAAAGAAAGTCAAAGGAAATTATTTCGAAACGGAAGAAATGAGGTTCGAACAAAGAAAGTCAAAGGAAATTAGTTCGAAACGGAAGAAATGAGGTTCGAACAAAGAAAGTCAAAGGAAATTAGTTCGATACGGAAGAAATGAGGTTGGAACAAAGAAAGGCGAAGGAAATTATTTCGAAACGGAAGAAATGAGGTTCGAACAAAGAAAGTCAAAGGAAATTAGTTCGAAACGGAAGAAATGAGGTTGGAACAAAGAAAGGCCAAGGTAATTATTTCGAATCGGAAGAAATGAGGTTGGAACAAAGAAAGGCAAAGGAAATTATTTCGAAACGGAAGAAATGAGGTTCGAACAAAGAAAGGCAAAGGAAATTAGTTCGAAACGGAAGAAATGAGGTTCGAACAAAGAAAGTCAAAGGAAATTAGTTCGATACGGAAGAAATGAGGTTGGAACAAAGAAAGGCGAAGGAAATTATTTCGAAACGGAAGAAATGAGGTTCGAACAAAGAAAGTCAAAGGAAATTAGTTCGAAACGGAAGAAATGAGGTTGGAACAAAGAAAGGCCAAGGTAATTATTTCGAATCGGAAGAAATGAGGTTGGAACAAAGAAAGGCAAAGGAAATTATTTCGAAACGGAAGAAATGAGGTTGGAACAAAGAAAGGCAAAGGAAATTAGTTCGAAACGGAAGAAATGAGGTTGGAACAAAGAAAGGCAAAGGAAATTATTTCGAAACGGAAGAAATGAGGTTCGATATGGATATTAAGAAATATAACTGAAAAATTAAATCTAAAAAAATACAAAAAATAAAAAATGTTTTAATTAAAGGACGTTTAATATTGAAAATAATCGTGTGGAATAGGATATCTATCTGTAAATGTATAACTCTTTAATATTAACGAAAATAAATAAATAGGGAGATCTCTTTCATGCCTACGAATGTTAATGACCATTTACTTTCCTGTCAAAATACTCATCATAGATGCTGACACATATGTTCCAATGTCCATACTTCCTTTTCAAAACTGTGTGAAAATCCTCATTCGAGATTGTCATCAGCTGTCTCTATTATGTACACTATTTACATTATTCGGACTATTGTCCTCATCTTTGTCGTCATATTTATTACAACGTTTCGGCGTTTCATTATCTGTCTATATTTCTGAGATGAGGTATTATGTACACTATTTACATTATTCGGACTATTGTCCTCATCTTTGTCGCCTTATTTATTAAAACGTTTCGGCCGTTGTACGCTCCGGCCTTTTTCAGGTGGTTGGAATGTCGGTCTGAGCCCTTTATTCAGCTCACTGGGGTAGACTGTTCTCGAGGACACATGGCACAGTGGATAAAGGCGTTAGTTAGATCCAGTGAAAGGACTCAAAGAGCGGGAGTTCAATACCTGGTTAAGGCGGTGGATAATTTGGAGAGTGGAATTAACAGGAGATAACTGATAACTGACATACATTAGAGATGGCACGTGAAACTAGAACAGTCTACCCCAGTGAGCGGAATAAAGGGTTCAGTTCGACATTCCAAACATCTGAAGAAGGCCGGAGCGCACAACGGCCTAAACGTTGTAATTAATATGGCGACAAAGATCAGGACAATAGTCCGAATAATGTAAATAGTGTAAGAAAGGAAGAGAAATATGAATAGTGTACTAACCTAGAGTAGGCTAAAAAAGCCATAATAGTTAAATGGCTTAAAACTAGTAACAAAATTACAGTTATTATATTTTTATAGTTATTACTGATAATTAGAAAAAACGATTCAAATTCAGTTTGAATTACAGGAAAATATTTCACTTAGTGGAAACATTACCTTTAAACCATCAGCTTGAAATTAAAGTAAAAATAAAAGCTTTATAAAAGATTTTCATTTGTGAAAATGCATTTTATAAATTAGTTATCGCTATTTTGGGGAGGTACTTACATAAAACTAACCGATAATATTTTTATTATATTTTTGTTGTGCGTTTTGGCTTTTTAAAAGTTAAATTGTAAGAATTCGGAGGAAAGAAACAGCTCTGCATGAGAGTCACACTTATAATCCATACATGGATGTTTGAAAAACATAGAAGAAAGAAGAGAAAAAAAAAGAAAGAAAGAAAGTATTTTGAAAGGAAAGAAATACAAAGAGAATTAATTTAAAAAAAAAAGAAAATGAGAAAAGGAAATAAAAGGGGAAAAGAAAAAACGAATAAGTGAAATAGAATGAAATATGGCGTAAGACAAAACGAAAGACGAGACAGGTTATGAGCGGGAAAAGCAAAGCAAATGAAGGGAATGCAAATAAGTAAATAATTAAAGAAAGAAAGAAAAAAAGAAAGAAGATAGGAAGGAAGAAAGGAAGGAAGGAAAGAAAGAAAGAAAGAACGAAAGAAAGAAAGAAGAGAACATCTGAAGCCACGTGATCATAAACGCAGACGAATAAATGAACAGGCGTGTAAGACGCTGAGTGGACGCAATATTAAGAGCTCATTTTTTCTACATCAAGAAATGACGGATTTTAATTTCACCCCCAATTCTATCGGCTTAAAATCCACTTTATTATATCTGCTATATTTTGCGCGCGCGCGCGCACACACACACACACACGTACACGTTTAAGCAAACACATCTGTCGACTGTATATTTTGGCATTAAATTATTTTCGGAAATATTTCTTTTGAAAACTTTTTGATGTAATTGACCATGTTTTCTTACAAGTGCTTTGCTGATGTTTCGAAGTCATAGATGTATTTCCCGACATGTATTTTCTCCCAGCTCTTTCAGGGACATTGACCATCTTCTGATCTGGCGTAGTTTCAAAATAATATTAAGCTCAAACCCCAACTCAGGCAGTACCTCTCCTTCGGGAGGGATCTGGCGTTATTACCCGGCGTCTGAGGTGTCCCCAAAAGGGGAAGTGACGAGGGGTGGTTGAGCAATTTTTCCACTCTATTGCCGTTAAACCCACTTTAAACCTCGGCCTTGTGTCAGACTCGGTAGCGACGTGGACGTGCTGAAAAATCCCTTCAGAGAGTAAAGTGCTTTTCAGAAGCAATAGGTAATTGCATTTTCCGGGGTTTTATTTTGATAATTTTCGCATTATATTTTGAATGTGAATTTAAATTATTCTTATTTTAATTACGTTTATAAACTAACGAGTACTGCTAATACCATATAGCGATTTTCTAAGCGTAGCTTAGATGTGGCACAAGGCCGAAATTAGGGGGCACTCAGTGAGGATCGAACTCACTACTCAGTCGTAATTGTTCTAGCCAGACAAGCTTGCTAACCATTACACCGCCTCGAGGTGACCAACTGCTAATACCATATAAGCCATTACTGCCTGCCTCATGGTGAGGTTATCGGCGACTAAACCTGCTAGCCCACGAAGCTTTCTGGTGAGGAGGGTGGCAAGACACCCAGTGGGATTAAAAACCAAATCTGTTAAAGGGCAGTTGAACCTTCTTGTATATAAAATTGTAATTATTATAAATACTCGTTGGGGTTTAATTTTTAAAAATTGTTATTTTTATGCCTCGCCTAGACAAATTGTACATATGTGAACTAGTTAGGATTACATAGAGACTCAGAGGTATTATGGTGGCTGTAGTAAGAATGGGAAGTAAGAATGTGTTGTTTTCGTGTAAGGAATACTGTGGTATGTGTAGGTCAGTAACCGTGGCTAGCTAAGTTTATGATAAGTCAGATTGAAGACCAGCCTTCCTCTTTCCCCCTATTGGCCTTGTGCCACATTTTTGTATTTTTCAAAATGAATATGACTTTCACCTATGGTTCCCAGATTTTAAATTTGGACTTTGAATTTTATCCACTGGGTCACGTGTCCTTGAAAACGAAACTTCGTGAATATGACGATGAAGACAACAGTCCGAAAACAATGTAATTAGTGTAAATAGTTACAATACCTCATCTGATATATATATATATATATATATATATATATATATATATATATATATATATATATATATATATAATAAATAATCGATATATATATTTATAGATTATTTTTTATTATTATTTTAATTTTTTATTTACTGACTACGTTCCCTGTGTCCGGTTAGATATTTTTCCTCTTGAAACGATATTACATATTTTCAAGTATACCTTTTGTCCATGCTTAGAATATTAATGCCGTACATGGCTTTTTGCTCCTGCTATATATTTAGAGGTCATTGTTAAAATCCAATGAAGAATCTGCAATGTCCTGGCAACTCGGCTTCAGTGCCTTTCCCACCGACATAACGTAGCTTCACTGTGGCTTTTCTATAAATATTTTCATTATTTTTCTTATTCCCCACACCCACCCCAACAGAAAAAAAAATTGTACCTATGGGAACTAGTTAGGATTACATAGAGACTCTGAGGTATTATGGTGGCTGTAGTAAGAATTGTAAGTAAGAATGTGTTTCTTTTTTTGGTGTAAGAAATACTGTGGTATGTTTGGGTCAGTAATTGTGGCAAGCTAAGTTTAAGATGAGGCAGATTAAAGACCAGCCTTCCTCTATCCCCCCTATTGGCCTTGTGCCACATTTTTATATTTTCAAAATAAATATTACCTTATTGTAGGGTGAAAGGCCATCTTATACAGTGGGGTAGACTGGGGTTCGTAGCTACTTATTCTGCAAGGGCATTTCTGAGCAGAGGGCTTCCTAGAATGAGCTTAACGCCCAGGGAGGAGGTTTAGTTCTGATGGAATCAATGGCATGTGTCTGTGATCAAGTCAAACCTTCAAGTTGGAGGAGTTTGGCGTTCGTTTGATCTGAAGAGGGGTGGGTTCCGCGAGGTCTACTTGCTCAACCTAGATATGCGGAGGTAACTGATTGTGTGCCAAAATGCGTAGAAACCCTGGAAAATCTCATCCTGTGTTGTACTGATGTACCGGACGTAACAGAAAAATTGTACAATTGTTAGTTTTGAACTGTTGTCTCTTAGAAATGAGTAAAGATATCTTAGTGGAATTCTCTGAGGTTTTTATAACACTATTGGACTCTACTTTCAGCAATAAGAATATATAATTACTTTCCAAGCTTAACAGAATAATCATGATGAAATCGATCATAAACGAAAATTACATGTTCATGATGAATTAAACATAGCTAAGGATCGGAAGCTCATAAAAGATTGATATAAAGTTCATATATATATATATATATATATATATATATATATATATATATATATATATATATATATATGGTTGGATAGATGTGAGCTTGTCACCCTGGGTTTCACGCTTTAGCGATCGTCAGACAAACTGATTAATTTTTTTAAAAATTTTGGTTTTATGTAGATTGCGTGTATTGGTGTTATTGATTGAGCGCTTTCTAATAAGTACCGCGCATATAATATATAAATAATTATACATATATATATATATTTATATATATATATTTATTTATATTTATATACACACACTTTCCACACACACACACACACACACACACACATATATATATATATATATATATATATATATATATATATATATATATATATATATATATATATATATATATTATTCCAGGATCATTTTCTAACTTATTCATGATAATCTTCACCCTCTCTAAACCTAATTTTCAGTCGTGATGTAACAAGGTGCTCCACAGGTTGCACGTACAATTTAAATTTCAAGTCTTTATTTCACTGCTCTTTGGACAGGTCATAGCTGAAATTCCTCTCTCACGTGCCAAACGTCTTATGGTTTGAGTTGGAACTTTTCTAATTGATCTTTTTAGCTCTAAGTTGAAATGATCATTCCTCTTCCCGTTGTGACCTCCTAATCCAGATTTTCTCTCTACTGTTAATCTCTTTTTAAAACTTATTCATCGTTCTCTTGATGGTTCTTGAATGAATTTTGAAGATGAAAGCCAGAGTATGAATGTTCGTACTATTATTGAAGGCCTGAATAATCTTTTACCTTTCACTATTGCTCAGTTGGGAAAACAGTGAAGTTAACTCCAAACGATTTTAACCTGTTCTCTTTCTATCTGAATAGCTCAAAGGGTTTTTCAGTGATTCTTAAGACAAATGGTGTCAAGGTGGCTAAACGGAAAACCTGGAAAAAAGAAACTCAGTTAATTTAATGTTTTTTTTAATTATTATTAAACATTTTGTGGCATGAAGAATTATCCCATGCTGTTACACGATTTGGACAATTTTGCTGTTACGCCCGATATATATATATATATATATATATATATATATATATATATATATATATATATATATATATATATATAGAGGGAGACTCTTCGCAAGCCGAATTGAGTCACTGTCGGTCACTGGGCGTGTTTCCAAAAATAAATACGCTAAAAATCCACCTTCTTCCTGACCGTGCGCCGACATCTTAGTGGTAGAATATCCGCCTGATACCAATTCAGTCGGGTTTCGATCCTAGCTAGAGGCAACCGGATGTCTAGCCGCACTGATGAGCTGCGACACAATTTGTCTGTGGATGACATTATATATATATATATATATGTATTTAAATAAAACCAGACCACTTTAAGGTTCCATGTAATAAATTATTTCACCTTTTAAAGGATTATATATATATATATAGGGACAGAGAGTTTTTGACGTAAAATGCCTTTGCGTATTTTGAAAACTCTCTCTCTCTCTCTCTCTCTCTCTCTCTCTCTCTATATATATATATATATATATATATATATATATATATATATGCAGATGAAAGCCAGAGTATAAATGTTCGTACTATTACTGAAGGCCTGAATAATCTTTTCCCTTTCACTATTGCTCAGTTGGGAAGACAGTGGGGCTAACTCAAAACGATTTTAATCTGTTCTCTTTCTAGCTGAATAACCCAAAGAGTTTTTCAGTGTTCCGTACGATGGCTGGACTGAAAACCTGGAAAAAAGAAACGCAATTAGTTTCATGGTTCATCAGCTATTAGACATTTTGCGAGACTGACAATTTTGCTGTTGGACGATTTGGACAATTTTCTTCTTACAACCGGTATATTAAACATGTTATTTTATAAACTTAGGTATCACAGTCATCATCATCATCGTTATCATCAACATCAGAACCGGGTGTGATATTAGGTCTGCTGCGCGACTGAGCACCTGACAAGCTCCCTCCATATGTCTCTGTTGTGTGTCAATATCTGAGTCTCTACGAATGATATTCCAGTCGGCCCAGTGACGTTGCCAGACCATTCCCCACACTCTGTTTGCCTCTTCGCTTTTTGCCTCAACTACCAGCCCACAAGGTATCACGTGGCCATATCGACTTCCTTGTCGATGGTTATGAGGACTTTCAAGAGACCTGTTCAATGTCTTTGGGTGTCTCGTACCGCGTCGTTTGTGATGCGAGGATTCCTTGGATGATTCCCATTCCTAATGCTTGGATTCTTCGCTGTAATTTTGCTGTTAATGTCCAAGATTTACTGGCAAGCAGAAAGACTGAGAAGGCCAATGAAATTCACATTTGGGGCTTTGATTTCAAGCAGAAGTCCGTCTCATTCGAGTTCTTTCATAGTTTTGCGACACCTGTCATTTGTTGCGTTGCTTTTGGAATAATTTATAATCTGAAATTCTCTTCGATCATAACTGAGACAAGATATTTGAATTCGCTCAAATATTTATTTGTGTGCCTACCGTAGAGTAACAGCACATATAGTATCTTTCAGTATTATTTGCATATCAGTAGAATGAGAATAATTCTAAAACTAATTGTTCTAAAGTTATCAAATTTCGCTCAATGCCTTAACGTTGATCACCTTCGTAAAACCCAATTCATAGACACTACGGACCTCAAGCGGAACTCGTACGTACGATGCCTTGCTAAAGAGGCAAATAGTCGGTTCTTTGTACCGCGCCAGGGAGTACTTGACCTCTCCTGGCATGCTGTTTTATTACACGCCAGATAAGACCAAAAATGAAGCCTTGACATTGTTCAACGGTTTTTATCCAGCCTTGTAAACAATGGATTATTTTCCACCTTACAACCCCTTTCCAATAGACGAAATGTTGCTAGCCACTCGCTACACTGACGCTAGGCCCCGCAATGCCACGCTGACATAGTCGACTCATTTTCATTAACCTTCGTATTCCATTGATAAGACGGAAGTTCTAGCTTCTTTCCTAGAAGGGGATGCTTCTCCAATCACTATAATTTTGATCCTCTTCAAGTCTAGGGTCAATCGTTATCTATGTTACATACTCCGTTAATATACACTTCTTCCTCCCTTTACGCACTTATCACAAACTCTTTCAGTATCTCGCTACATTGAGTGGCTCTTAGGCCTTGTATTGGGTGAACAATAATATATTAAAAACTGATTCAAGAAGAAGACACTGATATCCAAACACTAGTTATTAACGGTACTGATCATACTGTTTTTTCTTCTTTATTCTAAACATGAACGGTCATGGTTGTCCACAACTTCCTATCCTTTGTTGCTCTTAATAAGGTTCGTCTTTTCACCAACCCTCCAAATCTCTGTTCTGCCATCAATTTACACAAAATAGTTGTTTCCCTTTATCCCTACAATATGTCCTGTGAGTACCGAATTTTCCAAGCTTTCTTTCCTTTTTATGTATCCCAGAAAATTTTAACTCTCTTTTCGAATTCTTTTCGAATTATTAATGTACTATTAGCATAAGTATTTATACAAAGTTGTGCGTTTTTATCCATTACTGTAATTTTTCATTGTCATTTTAAATGCAAACCGGTTGACAATGTGCCGAGCGTTCATTAGAACATGAAAAACTTATCCATTATGGAATTTTTTTCCTCTAAGTTATAATGTCATGGTCACCCGCGCATTAAAGAATGAAAAAAAACTGTTTGTAATATATTCAATCAGACACGCCTAAAAGAGAATTTGCTGCCTAAATACACAAATTATATATATATTCAGTTGTATGGATATTAGTTTGTAACCCTGGGTTTCACGCTTTTGCGATCATCAGACAAACTGGTTTATTTTTTCAAAAGTTTATGCTTATTTGTTTTTTATTATTTGTGTGTGGTTGAGGTGGGAATTTTCTTCTGTGTTTGTTTGGGCTGACACTCTCATATACATAGACAAGCATACATAGAAGTGTATGTATTTTAGTTCGTACAAAACACACCCATATAAATAATCTGAAGTTAGGCGGAGATACACATCCATCCATTCGAGCATACATGTATACGCAATTGTCATTCTATTTCGGTGTCGAGACTTTAGCATTTACAGCATGTAGCAATGTTCTCTTAACAAGGAACAGGTGGGTGTGGTCGACGATTTTCAGATCGGCCGTCTGCGCCGTCAGATGAGCTCACATTTCCTCACACATCCATAGTAGACGGGTACACACACTCATTCGTCTGGGTCTACTGCCACCACGTTGCTTAACTATCAACATGATAATAATGATGGTGTTTGTATTTTTAGCAACACTAACTGCTGGTGCATTAATGACGATTGTGATTATGTTAATGGTAACAATAACTGTGGTATTATTATTGATATATTAATAATAAGTATTGATATGTTATTGGTTAGGATAAATGGTAAAGTTAGCCTTAATGATGATAGATACAATAATATAAAAATGATAAAAAAATGATGTTAGTTCTATCACAGATATTGAGCACTTTCTACTAAGTACCGCGCGTGCGCGCACCCCCCCATATATATATATATATATATATATATATATATATATATATCAAATTGTAGGAGAACGAACAGTAAGATTACAGCGTTCAGAACATTAATTTAAAAATAGTGCTCAACACAAAGTAGAGCTGTAAATATTTATTTATCTTATGCAGTGTTACATTAGAACATGCACATATCCACTATTATTGTTTCACTGTCAAATAGGGTAAACCTTTTTTAGAGGTCTCGTCAGGTGGGGAATTATGGTGTTCCGTATAGCATACAGGTTCGAATCCTGTCAGAGGACGAATATTTTCTATGAAAATTTGTTGGACATTCAGACCGGTAAATGTTGTTAATACTGTTTATTATAAACAGAGCATTTACTTAAATATTTGTATCTATAAAAAGAATATATAAACATAAAAATGTCTTAAAATAATTGTCGGACTTTGTCCATTTCATAATGTGTGACGTCATTTCTTTAATTTGGATGCGCTTTGAGCAGATATGAATGTACGTGAGAGAATCATGGAAGATTGAAGTTTTAAGACAGTAAATTCGACTTTGCTGACCGAACGCTCCTCTGTGGCCGAAACGGTTAAGGCACGTCAAGCTAAATGATGGTTCTAGTATAGGATACAGGTTCGATTCCTGTCGGAGGACGAATATTTTATATAAAAATTTGTCGGACATTCAAGCCGGTAAATGTTGTTTAATACTGTTTATTATAAACAGAGCATTTACTTAAATGTCTGTATCTATAAAAAGAATGTATAAGCATAAAAATGTCTTAAAATAATTGTCGGACTTTGTCCATTTTATAATATATATATATATATATATACAAACCTCTCATCAACGGACTAACAGTGGGAGGGGTGGTTCGTTAAAGCCGATACTCTGTAGATGGGAAGGGATTATTTTTGAGATATAAAACCACTATAGTAACTACCAGTAGTTATGATCATAATGTAAATATTTTAAATATGTATGATATAAATAAATATATACTTAATAGATATATTAATAAAAAATAATAGATTTCTCACTCTTACTTTCTCACGCATGCGCTAATGTATCTTATTTTATATACTGTATACTCGTCTTTGTTTACAATTGAAAGGCCTGCCACCAAGCGGTCACTTTGAGAACTAATACGACCTGCAAATTTTGACTGACGATTTGGAAGATTTTTTTTTCCTGCATAATTTTTTTTTTCATTTTGCGTGCTGATTATGTCCGTTACATCCGAAGTCTGCTGATGGGTGTCCGTAAATGAGAGGTTTGTCTGTATATGAAAAAAAAAAAAAAAAAGAAAAGAAAAGAAAAGAAAAGCGAAAACGTCTAAAAAAATTCGGAATAAAATTGAAAAAATGAAATAATAATCTGAAAAAAAAAACGAAATTAATCTCACACACACACACGCACACACACACGCACACACACACACACACATATATAAATATATACATGTATGTATTTATGTAAAAGTGGGTTTTGGGGAAGGAATTTTATACAAGTTTGGTTAATACCCAAACAAAGGTAATTTTAAAGATTAAAAAATCTATATCTATATATATATTACTAATAAAAAGATACTAAGCAGGAAAGGACGCGTGAAAATGAGATATTTAAAAAAAGACATTACTTTTATAGACACGATACTTGAAAAAAGATGAAACTGACATAACGCAACAACTGATAATGGTTATGAAAACCGAAATATAATAAACAAAAATATAGAAAATGATCCGAAATATATATATATATATATATATATATATATATATATGTGTGTGTGTGTGTGTGTGTGTGTCTGTGTGCGTGTCTGTCTGTGTCTGTGTGCGTGTGTGTATATATTGATGTAATAGGAAAGAATAGTAAGATTAATGATCCAAAATTCTTTAGTATTTATTTTTTTATTAAAATAAACAGTTCTCGATACAGAAGTAGAGTTTAAATTATAATTATTTAAAAAAATGATTCTATCACAACACAGATATTACTACGTTTCGAAACTTGACTCAAGTCTTAAAGTTTAATTAAATTTAAAATTTAGAGTACAGTTTCATTCTCAAGCGATGTTTTAGAATAACTCATTCAAAAATGCTTTACTCACTTACCGAAACATAGTAATTTCTGTGTCACTATCGAATCATATTCAAAAAGGAAATATATATATATATATATATATATATATATATATATATATATATATATATATATAGTGAGAGAGAGAGAGAGAGTGAGAGAGAGAGAGAGAGAGTGAGAGAGAGCCCATGTTAAGCATTGGTGTTAATAAAATAGTGCTCGACATAAAATAAGAGATACATAATAATAAATACACGTAAATATATATCTATATGAATAAATGCAAAATGGAATGCTAGGATTAAAAAGCCCCAAATCTATTTTACAATAATTTACACACTAAACACTCAGTATTTGCATTATATAATATCTACTTATAGGCGGTATCACTTTTCAGGTTTAACTAATTTCGCATATTGATTTTAAAAACGTATACTTCATTAATTAACTGGCATTTATTCCTGTTCTTTTATTCGAGCAATGTTCTGATTTTCATACCAAAAATAGTTCTGTTTAAGAATATTGTCGTATATTGTGCAGAAAAAGTTTTCGAAATTTGAATTTTATTTTGTCTTCAACTAGTTGGCATCTATTTGTAAAACTTTCTCATCAATAAAGAAAAAAATATTTGAACCTGTAAAATGCCATATGCACATTGTACATATGTGCATATGTAAAATGTCACATGTACATTAACTTTTGTGTTTAACACTTCCGCTGCTAACTACGGAGATCTTCGTTTTTCTTATCTTGCTCCAACTGGCTAAGTACGGAAACCTACGTTTTTTGCATCCCGCTGGTATGTGTGTCCCATTGCGCCATCTATCGTAAAATCACAAAGGACAATGCTTCAAAAGATATCATGTGTATACCCATTACTGATCTGGTAAGACATTCCCAGGTATATCCATGAAAATGGAATGCTGTAAAACACACTGGTGCCAGTTTTCTGTGTAATAAAATATGTAGGTTGAAATTTGGAATTTTCTTTAAAAATGGCTGGCCGGATGGGGTCAGCACTGAGAAAATGAGTAGCAGTGAAAATGTTAAGGGAGAAGATCAATCCAAATCAAATAGATTCTATCATTAGTGTAGAACTGTCAAATCCTAATGAAAATCCAGGGCTTTTTGAAATGGTAAAAGACATGTTATTGATGGACCAGGTGGTCATTTGAATTTTAATTGTCCCTGTATGGTTGACAAGAGATGTACAAAAAGATTTCCAAGAAAATTTGTCAATCACACAAAAATGGATACAGATTGTTACCTAAGTTACAGAAGCAGAAAGATTAAAGATGGAGGATTTAGCTTCAACCTTGAAAGAAATGGACAAAACATTCTGGTAGACAACAACTGGATTGTTCCCTATAGTCCACTTTTGTGCAAAGCATTCATTGCTCAGATTAATGTGGAATTTTATTAATAGTGTTAAGTCAATAAAAGGATGTATGCAAATACATAAATAAGGGGCGTGACCAAGTTGTGGTTGCCATTGACAACCACAATGAAGTAGAAATATTTCAGTCAGGAAGATACATTTCTAGCAATGAGGCTGTCTGGAGATGCTTTTCATTTAACATTCACAACAGACACACATGAGTTCAACACTTAAGTGTTCATCTTGAAAATGGACAAGGGCTGTTTTTTACTGATGACATTGCTCAGGAATTGATTGAAACTCAAAAAAATACTACCCTAATGGCATTCTGTAACCTACGCAATGTAGATGACTTTGCCAAAAGAATTTTCTATCCTGAAGTGTTTAAATATACGCTCAAATCTGGAAAATTCCACAGAAGAAAACAAGGAGAACCTCATCCAACTATTAAATGTAGCGATGTACTTGGTCGGGTTTATACACTACATCCCCAAAATTCAGAATACCTCTTTCTTTTAATGTCAGGCGTCCAGGATCATTTTAAAATCTGAAAACAACCGATGTAAATATTTCTGAGACATACAGACAGACATGTATTCAATTTGGCCTTACAAGACTTTGATAAGCATTGGGATCAAACTTTACAAGAGGAAGTTTCATATCAATCACCAAAGCAAATATGGGATCTCTTTGTTGTCATGATTGATACCTGTCAAATTTCAAATCCAATGGATCTGTGGGTGTAACGCCAAGAAGCTATAAGTGAATATGCAACTGGTTTATCCAGGACTAGCCATACAAATGAACCCGAGGATTGTGAACTGTGTGAAATAGATTAGGTGCTAAATATGACACAAAAAGAACTGTCCCATTTCGGACTTCCCAAACCAAACAGAGATTCTGATCCCTTAAATAGAGAAAATCATGGAAGAGACTGAATACAGACAATACACTTCTTATAAATGACCAGAGAGCCATCTACAGTGAGATTATAGTAAGGATCAACAATTCTGCTGGAGGAATTTTCTTTTTGGATTCTCCTGGAGGTACTGGCAAAATGATCCTAACTAATCTTCTTTTATTCTTCAGTTAGGCTGCAAAGAACAGTGGCTTAGCTGCAGCATCATCTGGAATAGCAGTAACTTTATTTATTGGTGGAAGAACCGGTCACTCGACATTGAAACTGCCATTAGACTTGGTCGATAATGACAATCCAGTGTGCAACATAAATAGAGATACAAACCTAGACAAGCTACTTCAGGTGACTTGCTTCATAGTTTGGGATGAGTGAACTATGATTCACAAGGGTGTATTTGAAGCTTTAGACAAAACACTGAAAGATATCAGACATAATGATAGACTCATGGGAGGGGTAATAATTCTGCTATCTGGAGATTTCAGATAAACACTCCCTGTTGTCAAACGACGAACAGCTGCAGATGAACTTCATGTCTGCTTGAAAAATCATCATCTTTGGAATCATATTGAAAAAACGCTTTTTGACCACTAATATGAGAGTGGAACACAATGGAGATGATACAGCAAAGGAATTGAATGATCTCCTTTTAAAAATTAGAAATTTCACATTTTGCATTGAGGAATTCATTTTTAAAGTATACCCCAATATAGCAGATAACTTCCAGAATACAGATTGATTGTGTGAGAGAGCAATTGTGTAGAGATCATCAATCAGAAGATCCTGCAAGATATCCAAACAGAAGAAAGGACACACCTATCCAATGATAAACTTTGGATCCAGAAGAAGCTTCCCTACTGAATTTTTGAATTCTTTGAATCTTCCAGGAATGCAATCACAAAATTTGGTATTAAAACAAGGAGTACCAATAATGCTGCTAAGAAATCTTAATCTTCAAAAGTTTTGTAATCACAGACGTTTTATTGTGAAGAAAACGTTATCTCATTTATTACAATCTTTTAATATAACTGGTCAAGGGAAAGGAGAGACTCTACTAATTCCAAGAATTTCATTGATTCCCACAGATATGCCTTTTGATCTTAAACGATTGCAATTCCCAGTCGAAGTTTTGTAATTATTATTAATAAATCAAAGGTCAAAGTTATTTAACTTCACTTTATGAAACTCTGCTTGTCTTATTGTCAATTATATGTTGCCTGTTCAAGAGATGGAAATGGAAGGAATTTATTTATACTTGCTCCAAATAAAAAACAAAAAATGTAGTTTATCCTGTTGCATTACAATAAGAATGATTTTAAAAAAAATTTCATTTTGATTTCATTTTTTTCACAATTAGGTTTTTCATTCATGCAAATATATTTTATTTCTGTCAACACCTTTTAAATGTTACTCAGTTTCATCAGGTTTCATTTCTTTAAAAATGGCTAAAATTCTAATGTTTAGCTACCTGAATAAATACAAATGTTTTTTTTTTCCATATCTACAGTCAATTTATGAATGAAATGATCATTTCAAATTTTTGGTTCAAAGATTTCAAGAAGTGAATATATATTACTTTGCAAAGCGAGCGGGCAAAAGCCTGCTGGCATTTTCACTGGATAGCCATATTTAATTAGATGTTATGTTTATTTATTGAAATGTATATTCATTTAATTTCATCTATCGGTTTGAATATTCGAGAAACTTTATTCACGAAGAAGATTTTCTTCAATAAGATTTCTCAAATATTCGGGTCGGTAAACGAAAATAAATTATACTGTTTAATAACTAAACGGCGCGTCTACTCCATTATGGGTATCCACTAAAAATACCGTCTAAAAGATAAAATCTTTGCGATTAATAAATAAAAAAGCCATTAGTTCGTTAATTATATATATATATATATATATATATATATATATATATATATATATATGTGCATGTATGTATAAATGTATATGTGTGCGTGTGTTGATGGGCTGGCATGGGTGGCATATTTTAACTCCAAGCAAGGCGAGAATGCTACTAGTACTCAGAGGTTTACAGAGAGTGAAATTGAGGGAAAAGATTGAGGAAAGGAGAAATGCTAAAAGGTGTTCAAGACAACAGAACATGACGATTGACGCTGCTTTTAAATTTTTGAAGATTGTTTATCTATCTATCTATCTATCTATCTATCTATCTATCTATCTGTGTGTGGTGTATAGCACATCTATCTATCTATCTATCTATCTATCTATCTATCTATAACTTTTTAATTTCTGTTCCTTTTGTATTTTTCTTTCATTTCCTTTTTTATTTTATTGATTTTTTTAGATTAGTTCTTCGTAATGTCATATATATATATATATATGTGTGTGTGTGTGTATAATATATATATTTATATATATCTATATGTATATATATAACATTACGCAGAACAACTGTATATATATATATATATATATATATATATATATATATATATATATATATATATATATATATATATATATATATGTACAAGTGTGTGTGTGCGTGCGTGCATGTGTGTGTGTCTGTGTGTAATTTGGCCATCATAAGGGAATAATAGTGTCTGAACGAGAGAAGGGGGTTGTGGTTAGGGGTCTCGGGTGGTGGCCGGGCGATGATGAAAACAAGGTCACCCGCACCGGAAGTTGGTCATGAAAAGATAATGAATTTTCTTGGTAGAAGAAATACGGCATGAAAATTAAAATCGAGATCGGTGGGGCTGGGGATAAAGTAATGGAGGATGTGGAACATTTAAGCGGGGGTGTGTTGGGGAGAGGGGCAGTTAAACGACCGTAAAACAAATAGGAACGCGGGGCAAAAAAAAGAGACAAAACAAATCCCAAAGCCCAAACAAATGAAAATGATACACTTACACGGAAGTGCGTGTGTGTGTGTGTGTGGGTTAGTGTGCTAGTGAGCGTGTGTGTGTATGTGTGTGTGTATGTGTGTGTGTGTGTATGTGTGTGTGTGTGTGTGTGTGTGTGTGTGTGTATGCGCGAGTCAAACTAAAAATGAATAAATAAATATATAATAAAAACGAAGCAATGGTTAGTTAAGAATGGAACCATTTAATATTTTGACAAGTCTACGGGAAAAATAAATGAATATTGATTGCAAGTATGCAAACACAACATACACACACGTCAGTGTGACATACCAACAAGCATAACAATATATATATATATAACAATATATATATATACATATATATATAACAATATATATATATATATATATATATATATATATATATATATATATATATATATATATATATGAAGAAATCAAAAAATAATAGTAAGGTACATAAATAGTTAGATGAATATATGCCACCTACACCCGCCAATCAACATGCATACATACATACCTACCCACTCATTCTTGCACACACACACACACACATACAAACACACGCACACACACACAGACATATATATTATTATATATATTTAACGAGATAATGGATTTTTATCCGACAGATTTTATCATTTAGACTTTATTTTTAGTGGATAATCATATTTGAGTAGACTCTCTGTTTATTTATTAAACAGTAGTGTAACCCGGATATAAGATACCCGGATAAAAGAGAAACCCGGATATAAGAGAGATTTTATCTGGTCCCAAATTAGTGCCATACTTACGTAAACAAAATAGAGACTTATCAGGTCCCGATAACTCTCTTATATCCGGGTTACACTGTATATTTATTTATTTTGGTCTACTGGCCTGAATGTTAACGGGAAATCTTATTAAAGTAAATATGTGCTTTTCTTCTTTAATAAAATTATATACATTTATATATATATATATATATATATATATATATATATATTATTAATAGATAAATTATATATCCGTTATTCTACATCGAGCAATATTATTATATTATATATATATACATATATAGGAAAAAATAAAAGTTTTAATGTGTGCTGTATTTTTGTGATAAAGTGCTCAATATCAGAGATAGAGCGTATGCAAATATAAATATAAAAGTGAACATTGAAGTCAACACTCAGAGGCGACAGACTGTTTCATGCTGGACGCAATCGTCGTTTAGCATGAAACAGCCTGTTGTCTTCAATGTTCGCTTATATATATATATATATATATATATATATATATATATATAAATGAATCTATACAGTTTATTTGCGCACACACATACCACCAAAATGGATGCGTTTTATCCCGAAATTTGATTTGATGCTCCTGCTAATTAGAGATTTTTGATAAAATTCAAACACGAATCTGCAATGTTATTAGTCCTAATCTGGCATCTCTACTTTTGCCATTTTCCCAGCGCCGTAATTTATTCTTCTTGTGACTTTTCTAAAAATAATTTCATGGTAATTGTTTTGATGAAGTTTCCGCTATTGTACGTATATTTTATGAATATAAGCGCATTGCTAGCTTGGTGATAATGTCACATCAGTTTACAAAGGAAATAGCAAGAGATGAAACCGTAAGTTCTATGCTAATAGTTTCTTCTCTCGCACTTTTCACTTGTGGAACTCTCTTCCAATTTGTTGCTTCAACTTTAATCTTCTAAAATTCTAATCCTTATCTTCTGTCTGCTTTATTATTCTTCTTTTATTGTCTTCTCTCCTTTAATAGTGTTTTTTTTTTTCTCAAATTTTCCAAAATTCAGTAACCTCTTGCATCTCAGTGGCTTTATTACCTTGTTTGCAGTGAGATGATTAAAAGAAAAGAAAGAAAACCAAAAAATGTTATGTCCTGTTCTTAATTATTCGCCAAAAATCAGACAATTATCCGATATAAATGAAATTAATGAATACATTGGATGCTAAATAGGTTATTTTATTAGAAAGGCTTTGTGAAAACATTTTCGAGAGTCTGTTTCATATAACCTTTTCGATATTTAGTGTGTACTTTTTAATTTGGGGGCCTCCGTCAATGTTTTTTTTTTTTATAGTTGAATAAAGAAAATCCGCGAAGATGCTTGTGGAATCTTCCACATTAACATTTAACCCCCTTCAGAAAAATGTATTCTTCTCTGAAAAGCCTTTAACCAATCATCATCTCGTTTTTGCAAATCCAATCTTTTTATTGGTTAAGAAGCACCAAAGTGTAGCAAAATTCCAAACGAATCCTATTTCCCGCCAAGCTCTTTTGAGCCGATTTCGCTACACAAAAATCTATAAATTAACCGCAGCTGACTCAATTCAATCAGTCAGCCACCTCGAAGCGGTGTAATGGTTAGCAAGCTTGTCTCGCTAGAACAATTACGTCTGAGTAGTGAGTTCGATCCGCTCTGGGTGCCTCTTACTTCCGGCCTAGTGCCACATCCAAACCTACGCATGGAAATCACTGTTGGAGTCAGTCGCTCACTTTCTGACCGACTGTTCGGTTATACTCTCTTCCTACGGACGGGAGGAACCCGAAGGAGGCTACGCCGAAGGGTGGAGTCTTCTTCGGGGAGGTAGACCGGCCCTGAACCCGTTTATACGGGTTCAATGGGCATATTTTTGGCCGAGCCCACGGGCTCGGAATGCCCACGGGCTCGGAATGCCCACGTTAAAAAGGCCTTGTGCCACATGACGCCCTCGTGTTGGGGGGTGGGGGTGACTGAATATCGTCAGCCACCGGAGTTTGAGTCAGTCATTTTTTTGGTGGCCTCTTTCTGGCCTTTTCTGACTGGTGTTTGCCGCCCGACTGTTTTTTGGACTTTACGCTTTTTGTTTGAATTACATTTTTTGGTTGAGTTTGATTTTATTACCGTTTTTTCTGTTTTGATTTTTTCTTCTCCCTTTTTTTACCTTCCTCATTTTTTTAATTTACCCCTTTATTTTTGCTCTTTTTCTTTTATTTTAGTCTTCTTTTTTGATTTTGATTTCTTTTTCTTTAATTTCTCTTTTAAATATATTTTCGTTTTTTATTTTGTAACTCCTGCCAGTGTTTCGCTTTAATTTTTTTACGACTGACTTTAATTTCTTCTTTACGTGTTTATTTCTTTACGTGTTTATTTCTTTACGTGTTTATTTTTTTACTTGTTTATTTCCTTTGAATATCCTTTAAGTTTTCCGTGTTTTGGTTTTAAATTTTTTCTGTGCCATATTTGTTCTAATCTTTGTTTTCTTTTTTTTAAATTTATTGTTTCGCCTCTAGGCGAACTTTGTTCTTTTATTTTTCGTCTGTACATTTTAAATTTGTCTTGTCTTTAGGTAAACTTTGATTTATTTGTTGTCTTTCGTCATTTGATTTTTTTAAAACGTTTGTGTATATTTATTTATCTGTTCTTTTGTTTTTGTAATGTTTTTTTGTTTGTTTGTTTGCTTTTTTTTAAACTGCTATTTTTGTCATTTTAAATTTTCGCTACTGGGCGAACTTTTTTCCCCCCCCGCCTGTAAGCGGCCATTGTTTCTCACCACCACTCCCCTTCCCTTCCCGGTGTATAAATCTTTAATATAGAGAAAAGAAAAGTAACGTCGCGTCCTTCCTTATTAAAAGGGGGAAAAACCTGTTATGGCTGATTTCAAGAGGTCATTAAAAAAAGAAAAAAAATTATTCTCCATAAAGAAGCCCCCACCCGACAAAGATGATACGGAGGAGTACCCAGTCTTATCAAATACATCACTGAATAAGGACAGGGTGAATATCCCAAAAATTTCCGTTGAAATTACGGAAGCCAAAAATGGCCAAAACGCAAAAAGTGCGAAGGCCAAAAATAGCCATAATGAGAAAATCATGGAGGCCGATGATGGCCAAAATAATGACAAGAATAAGGAAAATCCAGAGGCTAGGGAATCGTTCTTTTCTTGGAAACCCTCCTAGTTGTGTAATCAATATAGCGGAGTTCTTTGAGTGAACTAAGACTTATGCACACCTTGTCGTAGAAGGTGGACACTTAGAAGACCGCCAAGAATTAAGAAAAATTGAGAAAAGCATAGTGTCAGTCTTCGTCGTTGACAAGCGTACGCCCAAAATTTGTCTCTCGACGAAAGACACGGTGATAAAATCACTGGAGTCCTTGGGATTCAAGCCCCTCAGAATAGTTAAGGGAGCCGGCTATTTCATGTGGGACATATTGTTATACACGCCGGAAGACTGCGTTTCTGCATCAAGTCGGGATTTGATAATGAAAGTTTTTATTTTGCGTACGGAGTATGAAGGTCGAAGAAGGAAAATGTGACAATATATGATGTCCCTCCTCAGGATATCGGGGAACACCTGCGTACCTATCCCAGTATGGCGAAATACTGGGTGCTTCCTGAGATAGCCTGAACGGGGGATGGAATTTCCAAATATTATTAGATCGAAAACCCTTCCTCTCCATCCCCACTTGCCTAGAAGTAGGGAGCTTGAAGCTGCTGGTCATTGTGACCGGCTGCAAATCGGTATGTTGGAAGTGTGGAGAGACTGGGCACCCCTCCTCTTCAAGCTCTAGTTGGCCAAAATCCCCCTCTGACCGCCTCTTTACATACCGCCTCGCCTGAAATGGGCGTGCCAGCTTCCAGGACAATCTCCGGTTGGCGCAACATCTAAGGCCACATTCCCCAAAGAGCCTTTGCCCGCTGCTAGTGCAGTTGCAGAGGAGGAGGAGGAGGAGGGGGAATGACTGGTGGCTGGTAAGGCCAGAGGGAAGCGCCAGACATCAGGTCCTCAATCCCAATCCCACAGCCCCACTCCCTCTGGCAACGTTAAGGGCGATGCCCCGGTCTCTCAACAGTCATTTCAAGATCAACACAAAAATACGACACTGGATTTGAGAAAACCGAAAAAATTAAGGAGTTGAAGTTGAAGTTGAGACAAGCAAAAGCAGTCTCATCCCCCAAATCCTATTCCTTCCATGTCCTCTGCCCGGTCCACACCTTTATCGACTTTACTAACGGGTTTGATCTTTTCGGTAAGTACCGGAATGAGCATCTTCGGGAGGTTGCATGAACTTGCACAAATAGTGGCAACTCGGCTCATGCGATGCTTGCTAGCTTCCTCGACCAAGTCTTAGGAGAGTCGATGTAGGGCTCTTAGGGTGTCCAAGTTTCCATTATATCGTTTATTCGGATCATAGGCTTGTCCGGGTCCCGGTCCGTGTAAACTTAGATAAGCCTAAGGTTAGGTTGGCTGGTTACTGGAAATTAAACTGTTAATTATTTGGTAAGCAGGATTTCCGGGACCAGCTGCTACTAATGATACAGAGGGAATTGACGGAGTGGTTGTAGGGAACGTCTGGTAGGATAAATTAAAATACAAAATTAGAACTTTTGCTGCCGATCTTAGTCGTCGACTCAATCTATAAAGATTAGCGGCGCAAACGGCTTTAGAACAAAAAGTTGATCGGGCAGTGAAATCCCGTGGTATTAGGGAAATAGTCTTAGCTAAGGCAGAGTTGTCCTCCTTGCTTATCAAGAAGGATCAAGCTCTGGTAGTTAGGGTTAGGTTAAAAAGAATGTCCTCTGAGGCGACTAATATGGCCGCTGAATTGCGTGCAGAGGAAAATCGGAGCGCGTCTCGACGACATATCGCGTGCGTCACATTGACGGATAAGCGGACCGTGACTACAAACGAGGTTATATGTGAGGCTTTTCGTGAGTACTTTCAGGAACTATTCACCAGGGAGCCCGGTCTGAGCTCTGCCCAGTTCGACGCCTATTTAGCCGACTTTCCCTGCCTCGAGGAAGCTGAAGCGGCTTGGTGCGAGGGTCCCATCGGAAATCTGGCAAGCGCTGAAACAGGTTGACCTGGATAAATCTCCGGGACTAGATGGTCTTCCCTACGAAGTTTACTTGAGGCAGACGCCCGTTTTTGTTCCTTTGCTGGAACTGATTTTCAACAACTGGATGAAGCAGAGGTCTATACCTCAACGCTTCACCAGGGGTGTGATCAGGTTGCTGCGTAAGGACAAGAATGATGGGGATGGGTTAGATAACTTTCGCCCTTAAACCATGTTAAAAACAGAGTTAAAGATTTTGGCCAACATCTTAGCCAACCGCTTGCAGCTTGTCCTGTCTAGTCTGATTTGCTCCGAATAGACTTGTGCTCTGAAGGGCAGGAGTATTCAGGACAATCTTCATATGGTACGCTTCATCTTAGAACAAGTCGACAGTGAAGCAGCGCGGACCAATTTAGATCAGTCCAAGACCTTCGATAGGGTTGACCATCGTTTTCTGGAGGTTGTGCTTTCGGCGGCCGGTTTCGGATCCGACTTTCGCTCCTGGATCCGACTTTTCTATGCGACTCCTGTTGCGCTGGTGGAAGTGAATGTGGTAAGATCGGAGCCTTTCGTATTGTCTCGCTCCATTCGTTAAGGTTGTCCGCTTTCGCCTTTGCTTTACATTCTTGCGTTGGAACTTTTCCTTCGCAAATTAAAGGCGAATCCGGTCCTGCGCGAAATTTTCCTGCCTGGGGCTTCCACCTCAGCCAGGTATTCTGCCTATGCTGACGACGTTTCGGTTCTTGTGTCGAGCAGAGCCGAGATTGACGAAGTCAGCAAAGAGATCAGTGGTTATGAGATGGGGACAGGGGCCAAGATCAACCGCGATAAGTCTGTTTGCTTGCGGTTGGGTGCGTGGAAGGGAGTTTCTCTTCCCGGACCTTTCTTCTGGACGGATGGGCCGGTCAAGATACTCGGCATCTGGTTCGGTCCTGATATCCAGTTGGAAATGAATTGGTCGGAGGTACGAGGGAAGGCCGAAATCGCAATTAATTTGTGGTCTCGGGGGAAGCTTTCCTTAAAGAGGAGGGCAGAAGTATGTGTTTCGCACATCTACTCGATTCTCCTTTACCGACTCTCTGTACTTCCACTACCGTCTACCATACTAATGTCATTAGTAAGGGTTTGTTCTCTTTGTTGTGGAGAGACAAGCTCGCTATGGTATCTCCGGAGATCTATTGCCTCCATTCCTCTGAGGGCGGTCTGGGTATGCCTAGCATTGAGATTCGTCAATATATGCTTCGCATCGCCTTTCTAGACCGAATGTGTCGCGGATCGGATGAAGAGGGTACCTTCTGGAAGGAAGCCGTCCGTAGAAACTTCCCATCCCTGAGAAGTGTGCACACGTGCGAGGAGGAGGCCGGCCGTACACCCCGAGCCGAATGCCCCTTCTACAGCGAATGTCGTCGTGCTCTGAAACGCCTCTTATGGGCGTCGGATGACCTCTCCAATGTCTAGGGGTTGTCTCGTAGGTCATTGTATCAACTATTAGTCAGGGGGTCCGTCTGTGATGATCTAATTGACGAGCTCGGTCTTACGAAGCATATCGATCGATATGGCCTTAGGCATCTGGGTTGAAATCCCCTCAATAACGATGAGGCATCACTCACCTGGCTGGTGATTCGTGGGGCCCTCTGGGGCGCCAAAAGACTGTTCAGCGGGCTTGAAGAAATTTTCAAACCACCGACGCTGTATTGGGGAAGTCGAGACCATTGGTCACGCCTTCTTTCATAGCAGGGTGGTAGTACCGTTGTGCAGGTTTGTTGAAGGCCTCATGCTACAAGGAAAGTTCTTTGTCCTTGAGGGCAGTTCTGTTTGTAGCAATGTGGGGCCGCAGATGACGAAAGCTGAACAATATGTGTTCTTTTGCTTACTAGGTGTTATGAGGGTCGTGAATTGGACGACGCGTCAGAAAAAAATATATGATGGCGAGAAGTTCACTTCTCAAATGATCTTGTTCTTTAAGCATCAGCTTAAAGTCAAGATTAGGTCGGAAAGGAGGCGGCTTACCTCATCAGAATTTGGCAAACGGTGCCGAGTTAAATAGGCTGACCTGGATTGGTATTTTAATGGCGGTTTGGCATCAGGATATTGTTTACCTGGGTTGAACTTGGGCAACCCATCCCAGGATTTAGGCTAGAGTTGTTTTTTTGTATTTCAGTTTTTCTTTTCTTTTTCAGTAAACTTAGCTAGGATGTGTTTGCTCATTGGCCCCTTTTATTTCTGTCCCTTTTTTCCTTTAGTTTAACTCTACACCTCCTCCCTCGTTAGGTGGTCAGTGATGTCAGTTCTCTGGTGGATGCAGGGTGCCTTTCGTTTCGCGTGTGTGTTTTTCGTATTTGTTGTTGTGTAAGAATGAGTGCATGTCTGTGTGAGTGCTTGGGATGGATGAATGTTTTCTATATTCTTATATTCCCGCATCGATTTCGTCCAGTTAACTGATATTTCTGCCACATTTAAAGTTTGGGGGGTATTATTAAAATGATTTTGTTTAGTTTCTTTTAAGTAGTTTATAACCATATTGTATATATATCATTGGGGTGTTTTAACTTGTTGTTTTTTATTCCACTCCCTCCACAGACAACGATTTGTACATATGGGGGACTATTTAGGATTTTCATTGAGACATTGAGGTATTTTGGCGGATGAAGTAAGAAAGGTAAGTATGAATGTGTTGTTTTAGTGGTAGGAATATTGTTTTGTATGATTGGGTCAGTGGTTGTGACTAGCTCAGTTTAAAAATTAAGACAAATGATGACCGTTCTTTCCGCATCCACCGTTTTTAGGCCTTGTGCCACATTTTCTGTAACTTTTACAAAAATAAATATTGTCAGGCACCGGAGTTCAACGAGATGCTACCAAACTCCACGCGTTACAATTCACTGACTTACCCATCGCGTTGAAATCTCAACAAACTCAGCAAACTTTCATCAACCATTGTCCGCGTGTTAACCAACATCTACAGTTGACTTGAAAAGTGAAACAATTTTACTACTAAAAAGTCATTGTATATTTCCCCAACTTAGCCTACACAGACAAAGGCAAGCAACTCTTGATAACATTTATTCTTACTTGTAAATTACACACGTACATACACTGATAAATGAACGAACACATATAATTTCTTTTTTTTCTTGCAGAAACCAAATCATTTTAAATTTCATAACAATCAAAAGGTAGCAACATTTCTTAACAACATTCCTGCACAAATATTCCTTATGACATTGTCTTAATTATCACAACAGCAAATATTGTAATTGTCGTTACATGTATCTTTTATTTTTGATATAAAAAGTTCTTTAATGTTTAATGTTTAAAGTATTTGGTAGTTTCTTGCCATGTAATTTGTTCTTAAATTGTTTGTATAATCTATATGTTGTGGAATACGGACGCTATAAGCTTGCATAACCTTCATCTTACTTAATTTTGCCTTCTAATATATTTCACTCCGTGTATATCCCGCAACATGCTATTTCCTTAAAAAAAAAAAAAAAAAAAAAAATAGGCAATATCTAATCATATCAAAAATAATTAAATAAAACTGAACAATTTTTTTTCTGTCTGGCGATAACACAATTTAATAAAATACAATATTTTCTTTCAGATCGGACAGACAAAATAACTACACTTAATATTTACTTAAAAAAAAAAACCGATTTTGAATTTCATCCCGTTGCTTTTCGTCACAAACTTTAATTTTTTTCTTAAATAAAGTCGTTTGAAGAAATGAAAGATGTAAATTTTAATACAGTTTTCAGGCGCAATTTTTTTTTTTTTTAAAACGTTCGATTATTTTTTGTACGGATGTTCAAAAAGGAAATGAGTCTAAATTATTGCCTTTAACTACTTTTCCCTATAGGGATGTGATAATTCAATAATTCTTAAATTCAGAATAACTGAAAAAAATGAATAGATATTTTCTGAGAAAAAGTGTACGAAAATAATGAAAAACAAAAACAATGCATTTAATCAAAAGTATCATATCTATTAGGTTGGTGCAAAAATAATGACGTAATAATGTCGTTTTTTGACGTATTTTTAACGTTATTTTTGCACCAACCTAATAGTAAGTTTCATAAAATCGTATAGAGTAAAATATTATATTCTTACACTATGGGTCATATAAGGTTATATTATATATGACTAGCAGTAGAGCCCGGCGTTGCCCGGGGATGTAACAGTAGAGACAGATTAAGTATCGACCATCATAAAGACTGAAAAATAAAATTGACAAAGATTATTGTTTAAGGTTGACGGACACGCATGTCTTAATTAGTTTTTTTTTAATTTTGTTTTTTTTATTTTTTATTTTTTTACGAATTGGTCAAACCCAAATTCAAGCAAAAACATTTTTTCAATCGTTATGAGTTTACCGATTGAATAGAATTTTATTATAAACAATTGTCTTGTAAATGGAATTTTTAAAGCATTCTGAATGTAAAAATAAAGAAAAAAGTGTGCAAGACAATAAGAAACACTACCTGCCAAAAAAAAAAGTGAAGTTTTGTTGAAATCAGTTGAAAAATGTAGGAAATCCGATTCCATATATAAATGAACACAGACACAGTCACAGACAACCTGGGTTTTATAAATGTAACTCGATATGAGTTGTCCCCCTTTAATTAATCCCTCTTAATCGTTTTTTCAAATTGATTTTGTGCAAAAACAAATGTGTTTTTCCAATTTTTGGTGCTGTCAGAACCATCGCAAGATAATTTTACGTAGTCCTGTGAAGTTTTGTTGAAATCGTTTGAAAAATGTAGGAAATCCGGTCCAATATATAAACGTACAGACACACACACACACACACACACACACACACACACACACACACACACACACACACACACGCACACAACCTGGGTTTTATAATAAGTAAGATTATTTATCTATATAAGGTTAATCATTTATATAAGGTTATTTATTTTTAAACATAATTACCAATGTCTTCATTATTGGACTGTTGGTGTTCCGTATTTCTTTAATTTTAAAAAAAATATAAGCGCTATATTTATGGGATAAAGTGCTCAATATCAGAGATAGAACGTGTGTAATTATAAAAGTGAACATTGAAATCAACACTTAAAGACGAAGGCTGTTTCATGCTAGACGCAATCGTCAGGCCACGAGTCGAAATACTGAAATGGACTAAGTCTAAGAATTATTTTAATATATTTTATTGTTATACGTTATTTATATAAACACGAATATTTAGGTAATTGCTCTGTTTATAATAAACAGTATTAACAACATTAACCTGCCAGAATGTTCGAGAAATTTCATAGAAAACAAGCGTCCTCGTACAGGAATCGAACTTGTATCCTACACGGAACCGTCACATATATATATTGTTATACGTTATTTATATAGACACTATTATTTAAGTAAATGCACTGTTTATAATAAATCGCATTAAAATAATTGTCGGACTTAATCCAGTTCATAATATATGACGTCATTTATTTATGTTAAGTTACGCTACAAGCAGATATGAACGTTAGATGAAAATCATAGGAGATTTGTAATTTAAAAGCAGTAATTCGACCTTGCTAACCAGACGCTTCCTTCGTAGCTATATCGTATAGCACGTTAGGCTATATGACAGTTCTGTGTATGATACAGGTTTGATTCCTGTTGGAGGACGTATATTTTCTATGAAATTTTTCACATATTCAGGTTGGTAAATGTTGTTAATATATCTTTCACAAATAGTAATTACGCGATCAGTACAATGCTTTCCAAGTATATCGGGGAAATTGAAAACAAAAAGTAAATCACACCAAAAATATGGAGATTAAGGAAAAGAACATCAGCCTACAACGATCAATCCAAAAACTGAAAACTCTACTTGCAGGAAAAAAATAGCTATAATTACCTTCCCAGATCAAAACAAACTACTAAATAAATGATCAGAACTGATCTAAAAATGCAGACACGAAAAATTTTACGACGTTACTTAAAAATCAAAAACTGAAAAGAATAAATAAAAATTAAAAATAAATAAGCAAAAACAAATAAAATAAATTAATTCAAATAAATAAATAAAGTAAATTATTAACAAATCACTACCACCTATAACCACAATGCAAAAGACTACCCACAATGCATCACTGAATCGTATATATAAATAGTCGAGAAACAAACACAACGCATGTTACCTGACGATTGCGTTTAGCATGAAACAGTCTGACACCTCTAAGTGTTGACTACCATATTCACTTATATATATATATATATATATATATATATATATAATTTTTTAATGAAAAACAGACCACTTTAAGGTACCATTACAATAATTTATTTCACCAAAATCCTTTTAAAGGACTCCGGATCATCAGGTAACATTTTTCCTTTCATTTCGTTGTTGGAAGTGTTACCTGATGATCCGGAGTCCTTTAAAAGGATTTTGGTGAAATAAATTATTGTAATGGTTAACCTTAAAGTGGTTTGTTTTTCATTAAATATTAGCTCTGGATTCACATTGAGCTCTCAGGATTTCATCCTCCTTGGAATTACCCATACAGTTTACCAAGTTCTTCGTAACTATATATATATATATATATATATATATATATATATATATATATATATAGAGAGAGAGAGAGAGAGATATATAGGGCAGTTATATTTAAATTACGTAGGTTTGGTTAAATAAAACAACGAAAATTCTTTGTTTATTTTTTGGGATTAATCGTTTTTCGGTTTGGACCATTTTTTAGGTTTCCGGCGAGATTTTATCAAAAATTGTTTTTTGGGAAAAATCATGTCTCTTTCGATTCATGACTGACTAGGCAGAAGATTTTTCCTTCAGTATCAGTAGGTTGCCGTTTCTTTCTACGATAGACTGGATGCCACTCATGGCTATTGGACCCAATCTTTCCTGCTATTCAACCCACAGTTGGGAGAGAAGATATGGACTCAAACCTTTTCCTGCGCTTAAGTGAATTTAACGAACCTGACTGGAATTCGAACTCAGTTCTACGATTTCTCATTTCGAGCCGTTACCCATTACACCCAATAAGGTAGGAAGGATAGAGGCGATCTCAGTGTGTAAGGGTGCACACGAGGGGAGACATAAGCATCGTGAGTTAGTTAAGTGTCATACATGAGAGACCGTTGAAAGATCATGTCTCTTTCGATTCATGACTGACTAGGCAGAAGATTTTTCCTTCAGTATCAGTAGTTTATTGTGGGGAACCTGAGCGATTCTACCCAGGTCACTGGTCAAAATTTACCAAGCCCCCGCCAAAGAGGTCTCGGGTACAGTACTATTTTGTTTTTTCTCAGCCGAGTCTCTATCCGAAGACAGCGTGCCGACTCAGTCATCCTCCGCCCGAAGACAGAGCTCTTGTCACCCTCTGCCCGAAGACAGCGGTCCTGTCTTGTCGCGAGCCTGGGACAGACTGCAATTTGACTCCTACTAACCTCATACCATGGAACCTTTTATGGTATTGGACGAGTTCGTAGAATCACCGGCGGTGTGCTCTTTACCCTACAGCATCTTTGATGTTATTATCACACTTTTTGTTCATTAATAATGCTGTGTACCCCATTTGTCTTTTTTACATCTAAAATTTGTAATAAAAACTTATTTTTTAAAATTAATTCTTTATTTAACTAGTCCCGAAAGCTGGGGTCGTTATTCAAGCTATTTAAATGCTGACCATTATCTTCATTTTGTTGCTATGATCACAGCGTTTCGGCCGCTGTGCTCTGCAGCCTTCACCAGGCACTTATCGATACGGGTAACCTTCAGGGAATTTGTAACTGAACACTTTATTTAACCTATGAGTAGACTGTTCACGTTCCGCTGATCATGTCTACGGATATCTCGTCTAGGTATCAGTACTGTTCAGTTGTTGCTCACCCCTTTTCCGCCGAGTCTAAGTACACAATGACCGGCCTAGGGATTGAACTCACAATTAACATATCACCAAATTCACGAAACAACGCTTTCGAAGACGAGGACCCAAGTTAAGCGCGACCAACCCCCAAAGACCCCAGCGGTAGAACGAGCGGATGGTGGTTACATCATCACAACCGTTGGACCAGCGGATGAAGAAGGCTACCCATCACGGACCTGCTACAGAAGGTGCCACTCAAAATTAAACCAGAATCAGCGGCAGTCCGTTGCAGTTTCATAACTGAAATTCAGCATATCTCATTACACATATGCCGTAGAGGAAGGTCATAAAATCAAGTGAGCGGGTCCCTTCTTCGCAAGTTGAGCTCCATCTTAAACAAATTCACACCATCGGCACTTTCTTCCGGACTGATTTTCTTTCACCTTCAACGAACTCTTGCAAAGCCAAACAGTAAGAGAGAATGGATGACGGGAGCATGTTTTGGTAAAACTAGAAGCTTTTGGTCCTGAAACTGCACGCTGGTGGTGAATGTAGTCATCATCACTATCATCATAAAGGGAGAAATGAGTAAAGAAGAAATTAAATTCTTGGAGACGAGATAAAGACAATGACGATGAATGAAAAGAAATTTAATCAAGTTTTAAAATCCTTCAACATTTTCTATTGCTATTAGATTTGTAAAATTCCTCTATAAAAATAATCCCTGTAAATATATATGTACTAATATGGAAAAGAATGAAGATTTTCAATAATATATGCATATTATTTGGAATACACCTTTTGAGTCAGACAATGTTGGAAAGGGGTGGGAATGACATTCTGAGTTATGGTAAAAAGAGTTCATTGGACAAACAAGTTTGAAAACCACTGCACTAGGCAAAACATCACTAGCCAGTAACCTTTTGTATAATATTTTAATATGGCCGACTGTTTTTATGATCCATCAAGTGTTTATATTACACGAAATATCCACAAAATTATCGATATTGGCATCCTGGGGTTCGATGGGGTCTAAAGATGGTGGTTGAAAACCTGGGTATCGGGAGTTGGTAAGAAAGTCGGTAAACGCCTGGGGAAGGATTAAACTTTTGGGACCAAAAATTAATATTTGCATAATTTCAGGCTGTGATGTAAAGTTGTACATAAAACATTTGAAAAAACTAAGGGAAGACGTTTTGTGGAACTTGATAAAATGCACCCACCTGACTGGAAATAAATTTTAAAAATGAAGACATTGAATCTCACAATTGGTGTGTTGCATCAGTGTTATATTTGTGAAAGGTTAGCACTGGAAAACCTAGCCTTTATCTGGACTTAAACAGAGACCATTTACGTTGGTTAAGAATAAAACAAACATCATAGTAATAGCGAAGAGGCCTGTCTGAAAATTTCGTAGGCTGACAATAATGGAGTGATGCCATAACTGTGAAATCTTGCTTGCATTAATTTCAACTCTTCTTATTAATAACTGCATTATTTAATTCCAGGTAAACTGACATCTGACTGTTCAAAGACGCTTTATTCTGTTGGTGAAAAAAGTCATCAACAGCAGAAATGAAATCATCATCACTGCAATACTAGTTCCTAACCAAATGTTTTTTTCATGTTGGAGAACAGATGATAATCAATTCAGGAGAATAGGGAGAGTGAAAGCCACAGTCACACACAGCAGCCACTGAAACCAAGGACTTGTGTGCTGGAGCAGCTTCCTGATGAGACAAGACATCTTTCGTCAAATTTTCTGGGTATTTGATCTTGATTACTCGCTCTCTCTATCTCTCTTTCTCTCTCTCTCTCTCTCTCACACACACACACACACACACACACACACATATATATATATATATATATATATATATATATATGTGTGTGTGTGTGTGTGTGTGATAAAATTAGTTATACGAAATATCAGAATTAAATGTGTAAGGTTAATATGAGAAAACCAATTTGAATAAAATTTAAAACATTGACACAGACAGATGCGCGCACACACATATGCGTGCACACAACGCACACACACACACACACACACACACACACACACACACACACATATATATATATATATATATATATATATATATATATATATATATATATATATATATATATAATAATAATAATAATAAAATAGAATAATAATTTTATCTATTAATATTGTGAGCAGAATGCTATAAGTAATTTGACGAGAACAATAATTAATGAATGATTTATAATAATATAATTCTTATCGGAAGTCCCGATAATTGATTACAAAACACGGGATGGACACCGATAAGTATTTAACGTTATTATGTCTTATTCAATATACATATATATATATATATATATATATATATATATATATATATATATATATATATATATATATATATATATATATATATAAAATATATATATATAATTTTTATATATATATATATATATTATATATATATACATATATATAGGGAGCTAATATATATATATTTTATATATATATATATATATATATATATATATATATATATATATATATATAAAGAGAGCTAAAAAGCCAGAGAGAGAGTGAGATAAATAAAAAATATTTTTGTCATGCAATATTTGCATATATATGAGTGTGTTTTGTTGATCTATCTTACAACTCAATTTCTCTAATATCTATCTATCTATCTATCTATCTATCTATCTATCTATCTATATATATATATATTGTCAATATACAATTGAAATGCGTGCACACTATAATATCTATATATTCGTCATCTGCTAGAACAATACATATACATACTCACCTTACATGCATCTATACAACACAGCATAAATCAAGTGAATATGTTTGTTCAATTTTCCCAATCTCACTACTGTCTGTAAAAGCATATATACACAGGCCCGTTTCTCGGTGAACGTAAATCAGAAGCGACAGGTCTCCAGAATTAATGGCGGCACGAAGCAAACAACAAAATGGCTGTCAGATTGTGTTAAGCGCCGACTCACATGAAATCTTCTCTTTCCCGCCAATTTTGTCTGTTCTCTCGCATTCCCGACCGGTTCCAACCAAACACCTACCCGCTTCCCATCCGATGCTCGTCACGACCATCCAATCAGAAGTAAATAAAAACCGACTTGTCAGTCGTGCAGCCTTGAACGAATTGGAGATGAAGCCTGTCCAAAGATGTGTGTTCCGAAGAGCAGGTTTTCTTGGTGTCGTCATCATTTGGCATTCTCGAAACGAGGGCTGTACCTCAGACCTTTCCTGAGGTATTTACGAACTAGTATAAATATCGTTCGGCTAACCTGGGATACTGTCTAATTGGAGAACTGTTTTTTTTTTCTAATTTTCTTAATTTTAATAAATTTTAAAATGAACCGAGCACTACTCTACACGAATTTCCATGGCAAGTGAACAGATGATGACATTCCCTTGTTCCACTTGATCAGATCTTTACAGCTGAAATGCTTACATGCCACTTATACAGGGATGAATCAGCCTCATTCCCTCCGTATTATTTCATTGGTAAAAATGAAGTTCCATTGAGACAGCCTTTTCCCAATAACGACTACTTTGTGGAACAGACTCCCACGGGGATGCTTCCTATATCACTACAATCTTGACTCATTAAGTCTTGGGCCAACCGTCGCTTATTCTACATATCCTCATAACTTTCACTCGCTAACTTCTACCAAATACCCCTGGGAAAGGCATGAATCCATCTATTCTGTCCCCATCTATGAGTTAATTAGTAGGACGTATCAGTATATCACTATTATCTCCAAAAAATTCTTACCAAGAAAAAATATTTTCTGGTTTTAAATAACCTGCAAATGGTTGATAACCCGTAAAACACAAATCTTATATGTCTACCATTCGCCCATGCTTAGCATATTGCTGTCACATATGGTCCGGTGCTCCTGCTAAATATTTAGAGTTTCTTGATAAAATTCAAAGAAGAACCAGCCATATTATTGGTCCTGACCAGGCGTATCGGCTTTAGTTAGTTTCCCAATGCTGTAAGATTGCCTCTCTCTGCCTTTTCTATAAATACTTTAATGGTAATTATTCGGATGAACTCTTCGCCATGGTATCTACACTCTTTGAATTTAAGCGTAGTATTACACTGGCGGTGAGATCTCATCAACTGACAGTTGTGTTGGCGAGATGTAGCCGTAAAGCCGTGGAGATTTTTGTTCTGGACTCCAATATTATTGATCCTGATCAGGTGTCTCTTCTTCATTCACTTTCTTACCGCCGTAAGATTGCCTCTCTCTGCCTTTTCTATAAATACTTTCATGGTAATTGTTCGGATGAGCTTTTCTCTTTGGTAACTACTCTTTTGAAATTTAAGCACAGTACTAGATTAGCAACTAGGTTTCATTAATTTGCAGTTGATTTGGCTATCTTCTATCGCACTTCTCACTTGTGGCACTCTCTTCCAGATTCTTGCTTTGCAGCCAACTTTCAACTTTGAAAATTTAAATGCAATGTCAGTCGTTATCTTCTGCCTTCTTAATTCTTATTCTTTTATTGTCCTATCTCCTTAACAGTAGTTTTTTTCTCATATTATCTAACATTCAGTAACCCCATTGCGTCCTAGTGTCTTTATTGTCACTTATTTGGGCTAAATTCGATTAAAAAAAAGTTACAAAAAATAAACATCAACATAAAACGTTTTCTTATCACTGAAAACCCCCAAAGATATGGAAAAGCTTTAATCAGCTGACCCAATCCCAAAATTCCACAGCGAAGCTCTCCTCTTTTAACAGCATTTGCTGGGATCGGACATCCATGAACCTCTGAAATTGTTATGGTCCGGTTCCTTGTACGACGGTGATAGTCCAAGGTAGAACCAATAAAGAAGAACTCGAACACAGGTATGGAATAACACAGATATATTACAAACAGGAATATATACAGAGAGTAGACAGGGTTAGTACGAACAATCAGGTTTCGTAGTACTTATCTGAACGCGACTCTGTTCGGATTGCCACTGACTCGACTGTCTGACTCGCTCTGACTGATTGACTGACAGACTCCTGACGGACTTCATTCCAGACTTCACTCCAGACTTCAGACGGAACAGTATTTAGTCACTCCCCACGAGGGTATCATGTGGCACAAGGCCGGTTTAACGTGAAATCTCCGAGCCCTTTGGCTCGGCCAAAAATATGCCCTATGAACCCGTTTAAACGGGTTCAGGGTCGGTTTACCTCCCCGAAAGAGACTCCGCCCTTCGGCGTAGCCTCGTTCGGGTTCCTCCCCGCCCGAAGGCAGAGAGTTCAACCGATCAGCCGGTCAGCCGGTCGCCCGACTTCGGACTGAACTCCCTGCTTCCTTTTGAGGCGCAGTATTTATTATGTATGGAATAGTCCATTATGTTATTATGGGTAAGGTCCCGTAACAGAAATGGAACATGGACTTATTAGGGTGGTGCAAAAATAATGACCGTTTTCTCACATATGTTACTATGTGAGAAAACGACATTATTTTTACACCACCCTAATAAAAGGTACAGACTCTTATTGTATTATATACGCCATTTATATTCGGACTATTGTCCTTATTTCTTGTTATCATAACGTTTCGGCCGTAGGGCGTTCCAGGTTTCTTCAGATCTATATATCGATCTACGTAATCAATAGGGAATTCTGAACTGAAGAGTTTATTCAATCCACGGGGGTAGAAATAAATGAAAACGGACGGGCAGTCACTGGGCAGTACGAAATAAAAAAATAAGAACTAGATGATATTCCTAGATATGAACAGTGGAACGAAAACAACGCGTATCTATCCATATGCGGGCGGTTTCCTGCCAGTGTAGGTTTTGGATTATTCTAATACCCTTCCCAAATATGTCATGGTTAACGAGCAGTTTCATCAGATCTTATCAAACACTTTTGCATAATCTATAAAACACAAGTACACATCATTCTGCATTTCTATTATTCTACCTGATATCATTCTGGGCATAAATATCGCATTTCTTGTTCCAATGTCCTTAACGAACCGGCACTGTTCTTGTCTTATTTCCGGTTTAATTCTGCTGAGCACCTTATTCTTCAGAATTCGGATGATAAATTTTATTGTATGGTTCATTAGTTTGATTTCTCGATGGAGTTCACATTCTTATACACCTAGCTATAAGAATGGATCTACTTAGGTCTTCCAGTATAAAACCACTGTTATATATTTCATTATTATGGCTGTAATTTTGTCAATGTCTAAATCATCTAAGACTGCCAGTATATCTGTTGCAATTCCGTCTGTTCCTGCTGCTTTGTTTCTGTAAATCACAGCGCCTATTTCCTCCACTTGCATTTTTGGTACTAGCAGTCAAGATAGAAACCCTGACCTTACCCTTCTGCAAATATCCCGCTGTAATGAAGGACTAAGTGTAGAATATTCCATACCATTGCATAAACCTCTACGCTTTCATAACAAGTGAGAAACAATTACTATGAACACATTGAAAATATCACATTCATCATTCTACCAATATACTGAGAAAATTCCGAAAATACTATCTCATTCTTATCTGTCTATATTTATTTTTTACACTACAAACATTGTTCATACTGTTGTCCTCATCTTCGTTGTCACATTCACGATGTTTCGGCCATTGTACGCTCCGGCCTTCTCCAGTATTTGTCTGAATTTCTGAGATGAGGCGTTGTAATTATTTACACTATTTACATTGTTCGGATTGTTGTCCTCATCTTCGTTGTCACATTCACGACGTTTCGGCCGTTGTACGCTCCGGCCTTCTTCGGGATCTGTCTATATTTCTTAGATGAGGCATTATAATCATTTACACTGTTCGTACTGTAATTATTGTAATTATTTACATTGTTCGGAATGTCGTCCTCATCTTTGTTCCTATATTTACTCACATGGCCCAGTGGATAAATGCGTTGGTTGAATCCAGTGACTTGACCCAAAGACTTGTGGGTTCAATACCTACCTGTAGCTGATGTGAACAAAAATTGGAGTTGAGTTGAGCGAAAAGGGAGATAACTGATACTGAGACACCCGGAAGAGTTATGGCACGTGGAATTAGAAAAATCTATCCCAGTGGATAAAATAAAGGGTTCGGTTCAAATTTCAATCACTTGAAAAAGGCCGGGGCGTACAACGGCCGAAATGTCGTGAATATATCAACAAAGATGGGGACAGCAGTCCAAACAATGTAAATATTGTAAATAACTCATTGTTATTCGCTTGAATAGATTGTTGGCTAACAGATTTAATTCAGCTGTTTGTCTATTCGTCGATGATGGTTTTCTCGGTCAAACGTGCCACTTTTCCACTTTCCTCTTATGACCTACTGTTTCTCTCCGTATATTTTAAGGATCTTTGCGCGCTATGAGTCAGACAACTGTTTCATACTCTTAATATCCTCCACAGTATATATATAGAGTCAATATTAATAAAAAATAATGCCTAGCTAAAGTAATTACACTTTAATCCCCAGCAAAGATATCTCACGTACGCACCACTGCGCCCTTTAGACTTTCGAGATTGCTATCAGGCCCCTTGTTACGTTCTTCTTCATATTGTAACCTGGGTTTCGATATTGAGTTTGGAGTTTGGAAAAGTCAGAAGTTACAATCTGGGCCGTAGGACCGGAAATGACAGATCTGCGTAATGTGATGTTTTACAACCCCCAGAAAGCCATCCACTCACTAAAAATGTGCCAGTTACAGAATGCACAAACTCATTCGGTTGTTTCTCACTGCCAGCTTCTGAATAACCTCACAAGACAGTATCTATTCCCAGATGTACAATAAAGTGTTTTCTATTTGGCTGCCAAGTTACATCAAGGATGCGCAACCGATTCTAGATCTGATTTTTGGCAATTTTCCTCATCCGAGGGAAACAGGAAATATAGACCAGAAAACACGAATTTATATATTAGCTGAATACCCATACTATGGACAGAGAAAAGTAAGTTTAATATTAAGTTGTTCAGAAAATAATACCGGATTTTAGAATTTATTTCTGATTTAATGTATTTAAAAAGTGTTTAAATCATTTATAAAGATGACCATGAACATCTATACATTTCTGCCATCGAGTTATAAATCTCTAAATGTTTGGATACCAAGAAATTTTTGAATACAGCTTCTGTATCTTCTTTACAACGGAATGTATTTTGGCTTAAAAATTGTCAAGATGCTTGAAAACGTGGCCGTCAATGGGCGAGAGATAAGGGGAATATGGTGGATGTGGCAAAATCTCGTCTCGCAAGTCGGTGAGCTTCTGCAGTTTCATCCTGGGAACATGTAACCGAGCATCGTCATGAAGCAGAATTTGGACCTCGTCTATTAGCTATGAAATGTGCATTTCATCCAGTTGCTCGCAATAAACTTCGGCAGTGATTCTTTGGTTAGATTCCAGAAATAGAATTTAGAATCTTCTTTCTCTTGCTCTTAGCTAAGATTGAAGGAACCCTCTTTTCCAAAGCCACCGTAATCAACTATTGGTACAATTTCGGTTTTGGAACGTGTTTGGATGTTTCATCATCACGGTGCGAAATTGTTGAAATGCTGATAATATAGAGGAACACAATTAAAAAGGTTTATTCTAAAATCGGATAATATTTCCCGAAGAACCTAATATTATACATCTAAAGAAGTTATTATATTTGTTTTGTTTTTTTCTTTTTTTTCTTTTAGCCTCAGATTTCTAATCGATCTTCTATTGATATCGGCCAGACTATCAATTTTTATAGGAACAGGACACCGAAAACTGTTCAGGCTGAATGGCTGATACCCGAGACCAGTTTTGATAGCCGAGACCAGTTTGATTGGCCCAAAGCCAGTTTTGATAGCCGGGACCAGTTTGACTCGGCCCGAGACCAGTTTGATTGGCCCGAGGCCAGTTTTGATAGCCGAGACCAGTTTGATTGGCCCGAGGCCAATTTTGATAGCCGAGACCAGTTTTGATAGCCGAGACCAGTTTGACGCAGACTGAGGACAGATTTGATACCCAAGACCAGTTTGACTCAGGCCGAGATCGGTTTTGATAGCTGAGACCAGTTTCACTCGGCTCTAACCAGTTTCGATAACGGAGACCAGTTTTGATTTCCGAGACAAGTTTGGCTCGGCTTGAGGCCAGTTTTGATAGTCGAGACCAGTTTTGCTATCCGAGACCAATTTTGATATCTAACACCATTTTGACTCGACTCAATACCAGAATTTTCTTTCTCTTAGATTAGCTCCTACCTAAGATTGAACAGACCTTCTTTTCCAAAGCCACCATAATCAACTATTGGTACAATTTCGGTTTTGGAACGTGTTTGGATGTTTCATTATCACGGTGCGATATTGTTGAAATGCTGACACTTATTATCTGAAACGTTTCTCTGACACTTTGACGTAGCTCGTGTTCGACTAGTGTTTTCAGATGTTGATTGTCAATTGCAGATCGACATCCTCTACCACCTTGATCTTTAAGACTCGTATCCATGCCGCGGAACTTCAGAAATCAACGACGTACTGTCCGATCAAAAGTGTATCTTTCACTCCATGCTCTGTTAATGTTGACAGCAGTTTGAGAAGCATTATAACCAGGTTTGAACTCATTTGAAAAAAGGTAAACGCATCTCTTCTTTTTCATATTCAAGATGAGGGGTGTATAGTATTTACAGTTAAATTCTGAAAGAGATTAAGATAAAATTAAGGGGGCACTTTAATCATTAGAAATGAGGAATATATATTTGAGAAACTATTATAATGATATATTATATATCGATGGTTTGTCAACTTCGACAATTACATCGATGTGCAGCGGGGTGAACTCAAAGGTGACTGTCGAGTCCAATGCGAGAACGGCAAAAACGTCCATAACGGGGACAAGTGAAGGAAACTTGCCTGGAGGTTTGGGTGCTTCTACTACTGTCTCTCGTTTTGCACGTCGGTTTCCTCAAATGTTTATGTTGTAATTGCAGAGGGACGTCCTTGATCTTCAACACTCGTATCTCCAATGCTGAAATCAGTGCCGTACTGTCGGGTCACAAGTGGTTGCTTCACCCCCTGCCCTGTTAATGTTGGCAGCAGTTTGAGAAGCATTATGACCAGGACTGAACTCATGTAAAAAAAGTAAACGCACCTCTTCTTTTTTTATGTTCAATATGAAGGGTAGCAAGAGATTGTAATCATTAGGAATATTTAATATATTTTTGTGTAACTATTTTAATAATATATTAGACAAAAACTAGGAGGTTTATTCTAAAATCGGACATTGCTTTCCGAAAAATCTTATGGAAGTTCTTTCAAACAACTGAAATTTTTGTATAAAGAACATTTTCAGTAAAACATTTATCTAAATTTCATTTTGTCACTATTCTAAGCCCGCTTGAATTCCTGACTTTTGACATAGCTAGATAGAGCCAATCACGAGAGAAATATTTCAATATTTTTCTAATGTTTATGATAATAATAATAATAATAATAATAATAATAATAATAATAATAATAAAACATTTAATTCAATAAACTCATTGTTTTTTCATCTGGATATAGTTTTACGAAAATTCTAAATATTATTTTGACTTATTGAGATAATTCCGTAATTTTTTCGGTCCTGTTCGACTAATTTGTAATAATGTGAAATGTTAACAACAATGGTTACTACGAAGGCTGCAGTAAATATGATCGTAACTAACTTTTAACAGTTTTAATAAAATATTTATGTCCACTTCGTTAAAAAATACCTTTGGAAAGCAAAAACACGTTTGTTTTCTTTAAATATAAACACATTTTTTCTACTAATTTGTCTCAATAGCAAAAAAACAAATATTTTTCTACAACATTTTTATCTTTGATTTTTTGTATATCTCCATGAAGAATTTTAAAGAATTGCAATTCCCATTCTTACCTATCTTTCAAATTTTCATTCACTGTCTTTTGATACCTCTATATCACTTCAAAATACCTCAGTGTATGGAACAGTTATAACACATTTAGTATAGGAAATAAGGAAATTGAACATAGAATAGACTGCACAAGAGGTAGTTTTGCTACAACACCGTAAGTTGCTAAAAAAACGAAAACATTAATCTAAAATATCGAGTCTTGTTCTTAAATAGCCTCATCAGATCGAGGCTATCATATAGTTTTCATGAGTGGGGCATTTTATTTAAATTATACTAAATTATTTTTTTGAACTTAAAGCTATCCCGTTTCTAAATAATGTTCTACAAAACATGAGTTTTTTTCCCTCAAAATCAGATAAAATCGCATAACATATCTTAATGCAATACTTATTCATATATATAAATATAGAAAATTTTAAATCCCTATCTCTCTTTATATATATATATATATATATATATATATATATATATATATATATATATATATATATATATATCGGTCAACATATATATATATATATATATATATATATATATATAAATTTTAGAGAGGATAGAATTCAGCTCCATGACAGAGCAAGAATATAATATAAAAGGCTCAAACACTAATATTCCATTGTTATAATTTATTGCATTGGAATCGTAATCACGATTCAAATAACCAGGCCTACAAATTCAAATTTTTGAATTTATAGGTCTGATGATGAATTGGATCGTGATTACGACTCCAATGTAATAAATTATAATTATGGTTTATTAGTGTTTCAGCCTTATATATAAATATATATATATATATATATATATATATATATATATATATATATATATATATATGTGATAAAATATAGTTTTAAGGTATGCTATATTTATGGGTTACAGTGCTCAATATCAGGGATAGAGCATATGTAAATATAAAAATAGACATTGACGTCAACAGCCAGAGGTGACAGTCTGTTTCATGCTTTAATGTAATCGTCAGACCATATGCATTGTATTTTTGCTTGATTAATTATCTAGACAGATCAGTGATGTATTGTGGGTAGTCTATTATATTGTTCTAATGGTTATTTTGGTGGACGGTAACGGTTAAGTTTCGAATTATTCTAGGGGATATTGAGTGGAAATAATTGTAGATCCTGATGTGGGTCTAGTTTTTCCACTTATAGTGTTCTTTGTAATTTTTTTTATTTATTATTACCGTATTTACCGGCTTACAAGACGCTATGGCATGGAAGACGCTTCCTAATATTGGAAAGACATTTCTAAAAAAAAAATATTATTCTCATACGACAACACATTCACCATGCGTCCCTCACATAGTGGCGCCACGTATTGTTTACATTAATCACTCACCCGATTTTTTTGAATGGCAATGGCATACTAGTCAAGAGCAGAAAAGCTCCCGCCGCTGTAAGTAAATAGAGCATGTTTAAGCTTATGGCTCGGCTCCAGGAAGGTTTATAGTCTTGGAAATACTTGTAACAGCTAAGTAGTGAGATTACATCATTTAAAAAGATAGCTAGACATTATAGTATTAGATAGCTAACTTTATATAGTAATGACTCAACATGCAAATCAATGTTCCTATCAGTCATGCCAATTAGGTGACCGTCTAAGATTACCTGAGCCTGAGCGTTGCTTTGCATTCGTCTTGTAAGACGCACACGTATATTTCAGGGTATTTTTAGGAAAAAAGTGCGTCTTGTAAGCTGGAAAATACGGTAATCATTTTATTGTTGGTTGTTGGTTATTACGTTCACTTGTGTTTATGTGTGCGTTCGTGGTTTGTTAATTTGTTTATTATTTACTTAATTTATTTACTTATTTATTGGTTTGGATTAATTTATTTTTATGTATTAATTTTATTTTTTATTTATTTATTTTTTTTTATTCTTGTTCGTTTTCACTTTTCGATTTTTATGTAACGTAGTAAAAATTTGTTTTCGTGTCTGCGTTTTGAGTTCTGATCGTTTATTTAATATTTTATACTTGTCTGGGAAGGTAATTATAGCTATATTAGATTAGAGTTTTTGGATGTATTGTTGTAGGCTGATGCTGTTTTCTTTATTTTCCATAATATTTTTAGTGAGATTTGCTTTTAGCATTATTATGTACGCTCTTCGACATGGTGTAATTGTTAGCAAGCTCATCTTGCTAGATCAATTACGATTAAGTAACGAGTTTGATCCTCACTGGGGGCTTCTTAATTTCGGCCTAAACTATGCTTATTAAACACACACACACACATATATATATATATATATACTACCACAACAATTTTCACGTATGGAATTTTTACAAATCAATCTGCATATAAACTTAGAATTAGCTACGTACTCTTTTGCGAGTTTCACAACATCGAACTAATGTTTGGTGGACTCCAATCGTTCTTCTATAGGGGGTTGTATCGTCTGTCTTCAGACCAAAACTCCAAATGCATACTGTCTCGATTCCTCACTGAAATCCAAAAGCTGATTTTCACCAGGCGAAAAATTTTCTTGTAATAAAAATAGCACAGCGCAATGGCGCATGCATTGTCCCCAACACGGAAATATTGTCGACTACTTGTCATTGACGGAGAGAGTCAAGACTGTGAGATAATGTCTCCACCCCCAGCCTTTTTTTTTCAGATCATCTGTTCGTTACCAAGACAAAAACCTCACTGAAGAATTTTGGAGGAACTTAATTTTTATTAGGAAAACATATCTACTCGCCAGTTGTTGATTCATCAATTCACGGTTCAACAAAAAGTCACAGCCGCATCCTGCTTGTTTTTTTTTCCTTTTTGCAGACTTTCAACGGACCTTATCAGTATATCATACTTCAGAAATACGGTGCATTTACAATAAACTATGTTTCTGTTATTTTTTTTTTTTTGCTAGAAGATCTTTTAGTCCCTGAACTTATTCTTTTCTCTTTTACAACAAACAATGTCAAATTCACACGCTTCCTCATTTCGTATTTGATTGTTAATTCTACCGTTGATCTTCGTGAATTATGTCCCTTTCCTTTTTTATCGGGCGGGGTTTTCTGTTTTCTTTGGCCGGACATTTTCTGTTTTCTTCGGACAGGATTAATTTGTTAATTAATTTGTTCCGTCGATTTTTACGGGACAGAAAATCAAAATGAAAAAAAAAAAAAAAAAAACATACAGAAAATCGATATTGATTATTTTTTTCAAATTTTTAATGAACTTTTTCTAATTTCTGAATTAAATATTTTATATAATCGGTAAATTTATCAAAATTGATAGTTATTTTTTTAGTCTATATTATTTTTCCTGAGTACTTTCGAATGTTACTACATTCGTTTTCAAGGATTGTTTTTTGCGTTTGTTCATATAACTGGTTTTGGATAATTCCGGTGTTCGAAAGTACTCGGGAAAAAGAATATAAAATATTATTAATAACGTTAATTTGACTAAAAAAGAATCGTGCTTGTCTACTGACTAAAATAGTGTTCATATATACATATATGTGTGTATGTGTTTATGTGTGTATAAGTAATCTTATTGTTTATAATTTACTGTATTTATCTTTTGATGCTTCTTGATTTTCCTCTCACTATTGCTCACTTGAGAAGACAGTGGATCTAACACAAAACAATTTTAACCTGGTCTCTTTTTAAATGAATAACTGAGAGGGTTTTTCATTGATTCTTACGACAAAAGAGGTCAAGATGGCTAAACATCTTACCTGAAAACTCCATTAGTCTAGTGTTGATGTTCCTTGAATGGACTCATTGAGCTCCGCGCCGTTGTATCTCAGAAATGATTAAAGATATCTTACTGGAATTCTCTGGGTTTTTTATAACACTACTGAACACTACATTGAGCAATAAGAATGTATTTAGCTCTTAGTTGAAATGATGATCCCCTTTGCTGTTGTGATCTCGTGAGCCAGTTTTCCTCTCTAATGTTCGCTCTTTTTTAAACATTCACCGTTCTATTTGTGGTTCTTGAATGGACTTTGAAGATGAGAGCCAGAGCATGAATTTTGGTACCATTACTGAAGGCCTAAATGATCTTTTTCCTCTCACCAATACTTAGTTGGGAAGACACATTCGTGTCAAGACGGCTAAACGTCTTATCTGAAAACTCCATTAGTCTGGTCGTTTTTTAGATATTAAATTATTTTGTGGGATGAATAATTACATGATTTGAACAATTTTGCTGTTACACCTGTTATACACACACACGCACACACGTATATATATATATATATATATATATAATGATAATATTAGTGGACAATATACATATATATATATATATATATATATATATATATATATATATATATATATATATATAATATATATATATTATCCACTAATATTATCATTATCTATCTATCTATCTATCTATCTATCTATCTATCTATCTATATATATATATATATATATATATATATATATGTATATATATATATAAATATATATATATAAATAAATAAATAGATAGATAATGATAATATTAGTGGACAATATATATATATATATATATATATATATATATATATATATATATATATATATATATCATTCTCAAGATGATAGAATCCAGGTAGAAGTCAATGTCTAAGACAGAGTAAGAATATAATATAAAAAGGCTCAAACACTAATATTCCAAGGTTATAATTTATTACATTGGAATCGTAATCACGATCCAAATCACCAGACCAACAAATTAAAAAAGAAACCTCAAAATATAACTCCGGGTATATTTTTCGAAAATATACTTGGGAAATTTTACAGATTACAAAAATCAACTAAATCGGAAATTTGAAAAACTTAATAAAAATTGGATTGACATAATTTGTTCAGTTAAACATATTTAATTAATATTTTTTAAACATGTTTAATTAATATTTTTTAAACATGTTTAATTAATATTTTTTAAACATGTTTAATTAATATTTTTTATACCAGATTAATAAACATTTTTTAAAGTGTTTGTAATTCTTTTAATAAATGTTTTTCTTCATGAATAAGCAGGGTGATTGTATTTTATGTATAATGGACTCTCGAGTTTAA
>OZ010602.1:13797487-13824987 GCA_963932145.1 Acanthosepion lycidas
TTTGTTTTCCTTTCTGCAGCCTCTTTCTCAAGGATGATACAAAACTATCGCTGCACTATTGTTACTTCAGTGGCAAAAGTTCAGATGAGCCGCATTCTCTTGTTCAATCAATTCGACATTCACAGCCTTGTCAATTCCACAAAGTCGAATCACCATCATTTTCCCCGTGTTCAAATACACGAAGAAGGTTCCATCCAGAAAACTTTTCCTAACAACTGACTCCTTATAGGACAGTCTCCCACGTGAATGATTTCCAAACATCTTAATTTTGATCTCTTCAAGGCGTACGGCCGCATCACTTTGTAACACCGGTTCCAGTACAATCACTGAAGTTAAGTAACCTTGAGCCTGGTCAGTACCTAGATGGGTAACTGCTTTGGAATACCAGGTGCTGTAAACTTGAATGTGCGTTGGGGGGGTAATAGATAATGGCTCGGAATTGTTAATCGGCGAGCCGGGTTCGAATTCCCCTTGGGTTCGTTATATTCACTTATGAACAAATAACTTAGTAGGAATCTCCCAATTAATTAATAAGACTTGTATCAGTGAAGCATTATCTTTCTCCTCCTAAATTCTTACAATCTAAAAAAGCATTTACTGGCTTTAAATAACCTGCAAATGGTTGACTAGCCGTTGAAAGTGAATCAATCATTCCATCATTGATCTCTTCAAATCATAGGTGAATCTTCATCTTTCCTCCGTCATAAACTTTCTTTCTTACCCATGTTTTCTTCTATTAAGAATGAAGGAGCTCATTCTGTATTGTCTGTTACTTTGAGTTGATTTCAAACCTGGTAGTGTGTGAAAATAAGTTTTAAAAAATAAGATATCAGTTTTTATTGGTGTAGACACTTAATCTGTGAATAACAACAACAACAATAATAATAATAATAATAATAATAATAATAGTAATCTGGCACCAAATGAGTAGAAATAACGCAACGACAAAGTAGCTCTCAGAATACATAGGAAACTATACAAGAAATATGGCCTAGAGTGGTACGAGCATTCAATATCGTTAGTAGACGAGTATGAGCAAGGGAAGTTCATGTGAAATATTACCATCTTGAGTGACAAGCGCTTGGAGAGCAATCGCCCTGATATAAAACTTTTTCCACAATAGTAGCCATAAATAGATTTTGCGCTAGATTGGAATAAGAACACACTGAAGTCAGAGTAAGCTAAAATACATAGGTACCAAAGACTTGGCAAGGCGTATCGGAGAAATATCACAAACAGCAGCTCCATTTGTTCCTTTTGGGATTGGCGCAATTGGGACTATTTCCAGGAAACTCGATGCCACATAGGACGTCTTGGGGATACCTCACATCATCGGGTGACAGCATAGCTTGGAACAGCTCATGTGCTGAGGAAGATGTGCTGTAGAAGAGAAGAGATGGATTCATACCATTTCCAAGGGTATTTGTGCGTAAGTCAATGCAATGAACTCGACTGGAATTCGAACTCGACACGCTGTCCTGGGAAATAAAAACAAATAAGGGACGCAGAGATTTTGAAATCCAAAATGACCACAACAAGCCAAGTGTCTGGATTTAGCCGCTGTGGACAGGCTAAAGTTGGAAATATGACCGTGTCTGCAGAATGCAGGGTGAAGAAGAACCAAAGGAAAAAAGTACCAGAACCTCATCCAGGAACTGAAAGAAGGACCTGATGAATGTCTCCGCTAAGTCCTAGAGGGTTCATTCTCTTCATTCCATTTTAATCATTGATCTGAGAAAATGGTTAATTCTCTCACAGAGGCTTACGACCTTATCGCATTGAAACGTCAGTTCTCATACGATTATCGAAATAATCAACGTCGAACCTGGTTAATACCTAGATGAGCGATTGTTTGGGAATACCAGATGATACAAGATTAGATGTGCAGGTGGTGTAATGGATACTGGCTCGGAATTGGAAATTGGAGAGTTGAGTTCCAATTCCAGTCGGATTCGCTATATTCACTTACGAACAAATACGCTTGGGAAAGGCATGACTCCATCTCTTCCCTTCAGTTATGGGTTAATATAGTAGGACTTTTATCAATAAATTCATAATTATCTTCAAAAGATACTGACAATATAAAAAAAATATTTTCTGGCATTAAATAAGATGCAAAGGGTTGATAAGCCGTAAAAACAAATCTATCACAGAGGAGATATTCAGTATTCATTAACGGAATTGTTAACGTTACTGTCGATTGAAATTTATAAAATCTTTCGCTTAAAACAGTTTTTGAGCAAAATGAACTTCTCAAGTTCACTGTTGTACCTCTTTCTAAAATTGATGGGAGTTTCCTTCTTAAACTTTTATTTTAAAGTAGTGTGAAAATCATTATTTTGATTTTGTTATTACTTTCCGTTCTAGTTACATGTTATCCCTTTTAGTTGTTGCTGCAGTTGGAAATCTTCAAAGGATATTTTTTTTTGTTATTTTGTTATTAAGTTCTTTGTTTGTGATTCTGTGGCTCCATTCTATAAGATCTGATAAATAAATGTCTATATTAAGTCCGAGAACGTTCATTCTCTTGATGCCATTTAAAACCATCGTTCTGAAATAAAAAACAAAAACAAAAAAAAACGGTTAATTCTCCCAAAGTCTAAATACTGGAACAACTGGGAGATCCAAGGAAGGGTTGGAGGTACCCAGAGCAGCACGGTAAATGTGCAGTCGGCAAAAGTACTGGAGGTTTGAAGAGAACTGCCGCCACTATTACTACTACTCTGAAATCTTTAGTAGGTTTATATGGAGATGATACCACAGTATCTGGGCACACCTCCAAGTATTTTGCTGATCAATGCGTTCCATTTGGTCTCTCATCTGACCAAATTCTCACAGCTAAATGGGGAGAACAATGATTGATGTCATAAAATACATCCAAAACTAACATTTCATCACCTTCACAGCTAGCGCCCCCCATACTGTGTTCACGGTGACTAGCAATACACATTTCCTTCGTGTTCCTTTGATAATAAAGCAAGTTCCACTCAGTTTCCTCCCTAGAACTGTTATTTTGTGGAACAAACTCCCGAGGGAATGCTTCCTTGACGACTATAACCTTCGTGTCTTTAAGTCCAGGATCAACCTATATCTATTCTATACTTCTTCCCACTTTCTCCCTCCGTTACAATATCCCTCAGTAACCCTCTAATTTGAATTACCCTTCAACCTTGTATTGTGTGTTCTCTTGACGACTACCATAGAAGATCTCTAGCATGATGAGGCAAATATTAATCATAATGAGCGATGTAAAATTGTGAAAGTCAAACAAAGAAAGAAATAACACATACTTTATTCTTATATATGATGAATTACATTTTATATCATTTATAATGTACTAGTTGACGTACCCAGTGCACCTAGGATATACAGACGCATTATTTACATGTTAATGCATTTTAACCTACTAATCTATGACTACAGTTTTAACAACGCAAGATATGCAGATGGTTGTTCGGTTCCGTGTCGTCACTCTTTAGCTCCTCGGAACCCAGATTGTATCAGCGAAAGGCAGTTTCTTTTTCTTATTCGAATGGGACAGGCGTGGTAGCATCGATTCTATGAGGCAGCGGAAGGAAGAACTTCAGAGGAATGCATGCCTTCTTGTTAGCGTATCATCTCGCCACCTACTGCCTTAGCCTTTCTATAGAATCTGCATGTGGAAAGAGTATCGACGCTTCAATATTCCTGCCGACTTCCAGCCGTTTTGGACTTATACTGAAAACTTAAAAGCAGTCCTTCGCTGTCAGAATACCACGACCACTAGGTATTCTGACCGATCGTTGACCATCCTGTCCTAGCCTCCTCATACTGTAACATCATACAATGATGACAGTATAGGAAGGAAACTACTCCCACAGAAGGTGGTGAGGGAAAGCGAGAAGAAAGGACTGGACAAAATGTCTGCTTGTCAGCAATATGCAAATTATAAATTGAAGGTACTAAAATCAAGCAAGAAAAACAATTTAAATATCTGGGAAGTGTTTTAACAGAGGACGGAATGTACGACACCGAAATGCGAAAGCACATGGGGGTAGTCAAATATGCCTTCCAAAAGCTAAGCAAAATATTAAGAAACAGGAAAATTTCGTTAGAAACAAAGAAAAGAGTACTGAACTGTTACGCAATATCAGCCCTCTGATATGAAAGTGAATGCTGGACAATTTCCTTACAGATGAAGAAGAGACTTGAAGCAACAAAAATGTGATTTTCCTGAAAGTTTATGAATTGAATCTATAAGCAACGACAAAGTTTTAGAGAAAATGAATAAAGAACATTTATAGTTAACATCAGGAAGAGACAGTTGACATTTCTAGGGCACATAATGAGGAAATTTAGATATTCACAGGGCATATTGAAGTCAAGGGGGACAGCGTAAAACAATGCATAACGGACCTGTGTAAATAGATGACAGGACAGGGATTAGAAAGCGTAACATAAAATGACAAAATTTACTAAGCGCTATAAAGGATAAGATACTGTAGAAAGATATGGTCGCCATTGTGCTCCAAGAAGAATGTACATAGAAGGAAAAGAACCTACAGGGTGACTGAAAAATAACATCTCCATTTTAAAATACTTATAATTTATTTACTAACTCTAATTTTTACGAGAAACGGATATGAGAAGAAAGCGTTTAGCATGAGGTTTTATTAGGTTGGTGCAAAAATAATGACGTAACAATGTCGTTTTTTGACGTATTTTTAACGTCAAAAAACGACATTATTACGTCATTATTTTTGCACCAACATAATATTTAAAATTCAATAGGGGCACCAGATTTTGCTACCAGCTTCTAGAGTTGCCCAGGAATTACGTCAACTGATTTCATCAGGAACTCTTGTGTTATGGAAGACATAACTTCTTGTATTCAGCTTTCAAGTTCTTCCAAAGTCTTGGTTTGGTAGAGCAGACTTGTTCCTTTAACCAACCCCAAAGAAAAAAGTCACAAAGTGTTAAGTCAGGATTCCTGGATAGCCACTCATATATAAAATAGGGAGTTACTTTTCAATCACCCTGTATTTATAGATATACCTAACTATGAAATGAAATACCTGTTTGTATATTCAGCAATCACTATAAATTCATTTTGAAAAAAAAAGGATTTGGTCCCGAAAATTCGTAGAAATTTGTCTGAATCTGTAATATGTTTTAAAATGACAAAAGTTGTCTTCTTAATTTTAAACTATTTACATGAAAAGTAATCGCCATCTTTTGTCTTCCTGAAACCTGTTCTTTTATTGTCCTTTCTCCTCACTAATGTATTCTGATTCTCTTTCTCCCGAAGTAACCCCTTGTGTCTTAGTGACGTTAGCGCCTTGCTTGGAGAGAAATGATTAAAAACAAATAAAAAAAATACATGTGTTTGTGTAGACGTTATAGCTATTTAAACTATAAACTTAGATACTGGGTGTAACTGTAAAATTGTCCAAATCATGTAAATCCAAAATTCTCCATCCCACAAAATGTTTAATATCTAAAAAAATACTAAATTAATTGAGTTTCTTTTTTTCGGCTTTTCAGATAATATGTTTAGCCATTTTGACACCATTTGTCGTAAGAATCACTGAAAAATTCTTTGAGTCATTTATCTTGAAAGAGAACAGGTTAAAATCGTTTTATGTCAGACCCACTATGTCTTCTAAACAGAGGAATAGTGTGAGGAAAAAGATCATTCACGCCTTCAGTAATGGTAACAACATTCATACACTGGCTTCTATCTTCAAAGTCCATTCAAGAACCATCAAGAGAATGGTGAATAAGTTTATAAAAGAGGGAACAGTAGAGAGTAAAACTGGATCAGGAGGTCGCAACAGCAAGAGGGATCATTTCAACTTAGAGCTAAAAAGATCAATTAGAAAAGATCCAACTCAATCCACGAGACGTTTCGCATGTGAGAGTGAAGTTTCACCTATGACAGTTCAAAGAGCAGTGAAAAAAAGACTTGGAAATGAAATCGTACGTGAAACATGTGAGGCACCTCGTTACTCCAGGACAGTAAGTTAGAAGATCAGAGGGGGCGAAGATCATCTTGAATAAGTTGCAAAATGATTCTGAAATAATATATATATATATATATATATATATATATATTTATTAATGATGAACATGTCATTTTCGTTTGTGATCGCTTTCCTCACGATACATCTGTTAAGCTTAGACAGTAATTATACATTTTTATTGCTCAAAGTAGAGTCTAGTAGTGTTATAAAAACGTCCAAAAATTCCAGTAAGATATCTTTAATCATTTCTAAGATACAACGTTTCAAAGCTTAATCTAACAAACGGACAATTTTGCTGTTACACGATTTGGACAATTTTGCTGTTACACCCATTTCATGTCCACCGGCCAATGCAATTAAGAGTCTTAATAAAGAAAACTCTCCTCCCACCAAGTTACGAAATTGCGTTCTTCTTGTGAGGGGAAAAAATTCTATAGCCCGGTGGGGCTTTTAAGCACTCATCTACGGAAGAATTCTACAGCCAAGCAAAGTTCCTCTCCCTAAATAAATCCACATATTTTGCTCGGATCCCTTGAAGCCCATATTTTATTTTTGTATTCGAAACATAAGTATAGTAATTTCTAAGAAATCAATGAACTCCATTCATAATTCGACATTGATGGATGCCCGTGTGTAAGCAGACATCTTTGTTTTTTAAATAAATTTATGTCTATCGGGCTCTACATTCGAAAGTCGTCTTAATAAAGTAAAGGTACCTTCCGTGCATTTTGAAGTAAAATGTTTACAGAAGTTTTCTATCATATTTATAAAAAAATAGCTGAATATATACAATCTTTTAGAAATCATATAAACTAGATATAACCAGATCTTAATTCAAGCTATCTTAACTAAAAAATATATTTTCTTCTTTAACATTTTCGTCATTGTTAAATATATCTTATTCAAAAATATCCTTATATCAAAGCCGTTTCTATGAGAGACAGTCGAACAGAGTTTATCTTTTATATATAAAATATATTTAATATCTATAACGAGGTGCTGAAAAGTTCCACATCATAAAATCTCACGAAACATTAGTTGTTTTTTTTTTAAATTTTTTTTTTTCTTCTGCAAAAGATTTTTGTTTAGGCTGCAAACATTTTAGTAGCCCGCCTCGTATAGCTGCTACGATCCGTCCCCATTCGTAATTCGGCGGGAAAGCCATCCTGTTCCCAACAAAAAAAGTGCTGTACTGATCCCAAAGAAATTTTAATGAACGCATTTGTAGTAAACACAAGTTATAATCAATACAATCACACGTCGGAGATAAAACAAGGAAGTGATAGACACTCCCAAATATATATATATATATATATATATATATATATATATATATATATATATATATATATATATATATATATATATATACCCTGAGTTGAAGCGCTTGTTTTTTGTTTTTTCATTTTTTTTTAATAAGAATGGTTGTGTGGCAAATTTGAACTTAAGAAGATGATTTTTAATAACATCGTACTAAAAAAAAACAAAAAAAAAACACAGACGTTGATAATTTTTTACATCAATGTTGTTTTTGCATTTTTAAATGTGCTAATCTTTAGTCTTTTTTTTTTGCATATAGGCAGTCTTTCTTTTCTATATTTTATTGTTTCTTTTCTTTTTAATACTAACTTCATGTTTTTATTACTTCGCAACTCTCCCTCTCTCTCTTTCTCACTTTCTCTCTCTCTGTCTTTGTCTCTCTCTCTCTCGCTCCTTTTCTTCAATTTATTTTTTAATTTTCATCACTGTGTACTCTTTTTTTGCAAAAAGAAAAAAAAACATAATGTTCATTTTTTTCTTATTTTTACTGAAATTTAAAAATCAAAAAAGAAATTTCTTACGTAAAAAAACGTAAATTCATTCGACGTTGTTTTTCTCATTTACTTTGTTTGTTTTTTATTTTTTGTTTCGTATTTTTTTATATCAAAGAAAAAAAATGATCTTTCGGCTTCAGTCGAGTGTAACAACTGATACCATCTTTCCTTACCAGACCAAAAATGTCTTGTCAAATAAAATTTAAATTTGTCAATTGTTTAAGTTTTTATAAGTTTTTTTTTTTTAAATTAAATATATTTTTGCTCTTTTTTAAAAATGTAAATGGCTAAGGTGAAACTTAAAAAAGAACAAAAAAAAAAAAACAAAACAATTTCTTTCAAATTTCCCCCCAAATTTCATCCCAGTTTTGCCGTAGTAACAAATTGTCCAAAGGAAAAAAAAAAAGTAACTTAATTTTTAAAAATTTTTTATCATTATAAATGGCACACGGTCGAAGACTTGATGATGAAGGAAATTTTCTGAAGAAAAAAAAAAAAAAAAACGACATAGGAACATCCCAAGAAAATACATGATACCTATTTAGTCAACCTCCAAGTCCCCGGAATAAAAAAGATTAACTCCAGGACTATCCCAGACGAGTGTTATCAGGTTTTAATTTGATTTGAAAGGGTCATCATTAGCTGTTATTTACTAGAGCTGTATTAGTCATATGATCAATTGCTCCTGGGAAACGGAGAAACTCCTTATGTTTCTTGAAGGTGGAAATTCAAACCTAGCAATTTAGGGCTTTCTAACGTTTCACACACACACACACACACACACACACATATATATATATATATATATATATATATATATATATATATATATATATATATATCCGATGCAATGAGAACGAAAATAATATATAAATTCTAACGTTCACAGCATTAATTCAAAAGAGGGCTCGATACTGATAGTAGAGCAATAATTTATTATAATTTTTTCATATAGACAAAAACATTTACTCACTACAAAGATGCAACTTCGTTTTGGCGCATTTAAATTGCACCTCGACTCCAGTTCTCACAAGTCGAGGTGCAATTGAAATGCATCGAAACGAAGTTGCATCTTTGTAGTGAGTAAATGTTTTAGTCTACATGAAAAAAATATAATACAAATATATATATATATATATATATATATATATATATATATATATATATATATATATATATATATATATATATATATATTATGATAATATTGATCAGTATGGATATTTTCAAAAGGATATAAATCCAGGGAGAGCTCTATGTTAGAAACAGACTAATAATTATTATTATAAAAGGCACAAACACTACAAATTCATGAAGTTTTAGTGTTTGTGTCATTTATACTAATAATAATAATAATAATAATAATAATAATAATAATAATATATATATATATATATATATATATATATATATACATATATATATATATATATATATATATATATATATATATGAATGCGTGTGTGCGTATATTTGTGGTTATATATATGCACACTCACAGAGACATATTCACACACTTACATATACTGAGTGAGGAACAGAAAGATACAGATATAGATAGATCGACCGAAATTGTTGGCCGTGTGCCATACTAAGTTATGCTCGTAAAATCAAGTATCATGTATGTATGTATGTGTGAACAGATGGATGGATGTAGATACATATGAATATTTACGTACGTATACATATGCATACACATAAATATGCATACATACATGCATACACACACACAGACACACATATATATATATATATGTGCGTGTGCGTTTGTTTTCATTTTATTTGTGTATTTCATTTATTATATGTTCTCCAACTTGTGGCCAGACAGTGTTTACCATTCACAATGGCACCCCCAACAGAAGTTCCTGTGGTTTGTCACAAAGGCAACTGGCTTCTGCCGTTGCCTCAAGGGCTACGCTGTACTTGCATCAAGGAAACCTTTCGAGATCTGTGCATGTTTGATTAAATGAACAGCAAATGTGTCCTCTCTGAAAAAGAAAAAAAAGAAAAAGAAAAAAGTGTCAAATAGGTTATAAAATGAAAATAATAAAAGTAATATATATATATATATATATATATATATATATATATATATACCTAGTGAGCCAGACAAACCTACCTAGGTTTCACCTAAACGGATCGTCAGGGAAAGTCGGGAATATTTGTATGTATAAAGCTCTAGGTTATTCTATCGAGCACTGTTTTAAATCGACTAATATGGTTTTAAAAAAAGAAAGAGCTACAAACATGAAATTCTGCCGAAAAAAATCGCACAGATTGATTTGATTATTGGCAAATCAAAAATTCGAGGGTTTTTCGAAACGAGTATAGTTATATATATATATATATATCGTATTAACAGGATTAGAAAAGATCTCAAGGACAAACGCAGATGGGATCATAGCGCATTACTACATTGGCAGTTAAGTCTCATAATTTCACTGCTGAAATGGCTAGATGTAACCGTAAGTTCTATGTTAACACTGTCTTCCCACCTGACCTATCGCTTCCAACTTCTTGCTTTCCTGTTAACTACAACCTTCAAAAGTTTCAATGCAGTATGAATTGTCATGATCTGTCTCCTTGAATCCAGGAACCCCTTGCATTTTGGGGGCTTGTTTTTATCAGCTTGCTTGGAGTGAAACGATTGAGTGGTTTGTTTTTTTACGACTAATCAACCCTTTGCAGCGTATTTAAAGTCAGAAAATAGTTTTAGATTGTAAGTATTTGTTTTTAGATAATAAGGATTTAACGATACAAGTCTTAATAATTAGCCCATAGCTGGGGGAGAAGAGGTCGATTCATAACTTTCCCAAGGGTATTTGCATATAAATGATTATAACGAACAAAATGGGAATTTGAACTCGGCTCTCCGATTAACAATTCCGAGCCATTATCCATTGCACCACCCGCACACCCAAGCTTACATCACCTGATATTCCCAAGCGGTCACCTATTGTGGAGACTGACATTTTCCACTCTGCAACCTTTTCTCCATAAACTCAATGTTACAAGCCAATCGTAATTTTATCGCTATTTCCATGGCAAATGTTCAGATGAACTCCAGCTTTTTAGTTCTACCCGTTCAGATTTTTACAACTAGGACTCACGATGCTACATCCATGGAGTCGAATCATCCCCATTTCATCCGTATTTCAATTGTAAAGAGGAAGTTCCACTCATACATTTTTCTCAAGAACTGCTTCTTTATAGAAATCCCTTTTGGGTGCTTCTCTGATCACTACACAAGGGTCAGTCGTTGTCCATCCTCCATTATCTCATAATCTTAACTTCCTGCTACCTCCTCTTACATTAATATCACACACCTCATTCAGTAAAACTCTACCTTAATTGGCTCTTGAGCCTTGTTTTAGGTGAACTTTAGTAAAAAAAAAAAATAAAAATAAAAAAAATAAAAAATAACGACAGGGGAGTGAATCCTATAATGTTTAAAAAACATAAAAGAAACTTTGGTATTAAAATCTGAAAAAAAAATCACTGTGTTCTTGGTGAAAAAAACAGAACCAAATTTATTTTGCTGCGACTAAATATCAGTGAAGAAAAGCGGAAATCAAAGAATCCTTTTTTAATAATTCCGCACCAAACAAGGCAATAAAGCCACTAAGATGCAAGGAAGGTTAACGAATATGAGAGAATATGAGAAAAAGGAAACATTATCAAGGAGGGAACAGGAATTAAGAAGACAAAAGATAACGATTGACATTGAACTTAAATTTTTGAAGATCGTTGATTCGCAAGACTGAATCCGGAAGAGAGTTCCACAAGCGAGAAGTGCGGAAGAAGAAACTGTTAGCATAGAACTTACATCTAGCAGTTTCAACTGCAAAAATATGCGACCTATCTATCAATCAAGTACTGCGTTTAAATTTGTAAAGTCGAAGTATCAGAAAAATATTTATAGAAAAGTGAAAACCACCATTTGATCCAGTGTGCTTTACAGCTCGGCCACGAAGGATGTCGCAGGAAGCAAGTTTTCCCTAGAAAGGTGGACGCGGGTTAGTGCCGAAAAACTAATTTTCTTTATTAAGAGTAACCACCGAATCTGCAGAGAATATGTGACCTCATCGATGATAACTTGCTAGTTCGCCATTACCATCTCTCGAGATGCTTAATCTTCTCGTTAGCGGTAGAGGTTGACGGGTATCATGCTTCTCTTTCGTGCATCACGCTTGTCCGACCATTTCTCGATCCAATCATACTCATTTCTACGGAGCAGTGCACTGTCGCCGTATTGTGTTAAAAGCTTCTGATGAATTTCGACCCCTAACCCAGCTTAGACCAGAGAAATCGGATCACTACTCTTTGTTCCTTTTGGTGCACACTACTAGCGGAGCGGCCATGTTTGCACTGTAACAGCAGTAAGAAAACTGGTGCGATCAAGCTCAAACTTCGATCAGCTGACCACAATAGTACCAACTATAAGCACCTACGAACAGAAAGTAGTGCTAAAAACCTAAAGATATGTTATGGCGAAAGTGTGGATAATCTTTGACTAATCCTAGTATACACAGAGAGCTTTGCAGAGTTGTTTATATATATATATATATATATATATATATATATATATATATGAAAGAAAAACCAAAACCGTTGTTGGAACCAAATGACAACTTGCCTAAATACCCTTAAACAAGAGATCGGGAAACAAGGACAGCAATAAGAAAAAAGAAAACGACCTAAAGGAAAACACCTACTTTCTCAGTAAAGTGTTCGATGCCTAGATTATCTAGACAGAGCAAAAAACGCTTGACAACATTAATTCCTATGAAAATATGGCCCTAGTTGTAATCCGAGTTTCACGCTCACGCAAACATCAGACGACTTAAACTTTCAAATCACCTGAAGATCGTGTGATCATGGAAATCCATTCATATATATATATATATATATATATATATATATATATATGTATATATATATTACATGAATCATTCATACAACAAGTAGATTAGTAAAGTTAAAATGGCGAAAACTCTTCGCAAACAAAATTTCAAAGTTGCATTAACCTACGAATCACTCGATGAATGTTATGATCCTTGTTTTTAATGACTACAAGTTGTATAAGGTCTTTTTTTAATCTGCTAGTACTTTCATCTGTACATACAGTCATCCTCAGGCAGATTAGAAAAATACCTTATACAACTTGAGAGTTTTTGGCATTTTATATCATTATCTTTACTAATCTACTTTTTGTATGAATGATTCATATAATATAAATTGAACTGCACCAGATATTTGATATATATATATATATATATATATATATATATATATATATATATATATATATATATATATATATGTGTGTGTGTGTGTGTGTGTGTAGGTAGGTAGGTAGGTAGGTATGTATAGTACATAATATTACATTATTTACATTCGGACTAATATCTTCATCTTTGATGCTATTACCTCGTTTATTAGATTAAAGTGTTAGTTTGTGAATTTGATGACAGTAAATATGAGTTCAATCCCTGGGCTGGTGACTACAGACATAGTCAATGGAAACATGAAGAGTAATAACTGAGCTGTATTAAAAACAACAAGACAAGATATTCCTAAACATTACAGGAACAATCTATATCTGTAGATTAAATAAAGGATTCTGTTAAAAATTCCCTCAAGTTAACCCAGATTGAAAGACAGCTGAAGAAGAGTATATAACCACCGAAACGTTTTGATAATAACAACAAAGATTAGAAAATCTAAATAGTGTAAATAGTGATAATTCCACATCTCAAAAACTGGGACAGAAATTACAAGAGCATTTTTCTTAGATTAATTCATGGCGCCTGAAGCGTTCCCAAAGGTGACGTTTTGAAGTGGCTTGATAAAAGGTCTTCATTCTTTTTTTGTATAAAGCTACCCGAAAATATGAGAAAAACTACAAGGCAGATGTGCAAGTTGTGATGACCAGATTTTACACAAAAAATAGGGATGTCACACTATACAAAGGTAATTTTTTGAAGAGCTTAAAAGTCATACATTTGAGTGTAAAGGATCGACCGTAGTCCGGCATGAACGAAAACAAAATTACGCTAACTATTCCTGTCGGTAAGTAGTTTTGCTCATATTTTTGGATAGCTTTATACAAAAAAAAAAAAAAAAGAATGAAGACCATTTACTTGCTTTAAAATATGTCCAGGACGATACCCATTACTGCAATATTTGACTACGGTAGGCCTATCAGTATTGATATGAAGCTGGGTGCGCATTATACATGAACTAGATGAAAACATCAGGTTTCTCGCAAAAATATTCAGGGGTCGTACTCTACATGAAGTAGACTTATACACGAGTATGTACGGTATCAATATAATTTTAACTTGTAATCATGTATTAGGTTGGTGCAAAAATAATGTTTTTTGCTAACATAGTAACATATGTGAGAAAACGACATTATTTTTGCACCAACCTAATACAAACGATTTTTCACCTTATTTTCAAAGCAGAACATACAGTTTTAATGCCGAATATATTTGAAGTAGGCTTCTATACAAGTAAATACGGTAACTGGATCTACCGATATAAATTTACTAGTAAGTCACTTCTTGCAAGGACATCATTTAAAGTGTGTAGGCGATCAATATTAAGAGAAACATTGGCACTTACCTTGCATTTACAACTCGTACACCTATCTCCGTCGAGCTTCCATATTTCATTGTTCTGATATCTGCGTCCACGGTACCTGCATACTTCGACAGGAAGGCCAACATTGACGATGCTATATCGATCATTTTCGTGGCAAGGTTCATCGTTCTTGCAGCGAGGACAGCAATCGCCAGGTACTTTGATTATCTCAGAGCAGGTCAGCTGCGGACATTCAAGTGGCCAGCAATCGATCTCTCCATTCTGATAAAATAAATAAATGATATTAATATTCAGTCTGTCTAGTATCTTCATAGGTGTTGTTTTGATCATAGCTTTTTAGCCAGTGCGCTCTACAACCTTCTTTATATTTAGTGGAGTTTTAACCCTTTGCCCGTCCAAGATATCTTCGTGTATACTATTCAAATGTTTATGCTTGTTTTCAGATTTATACATATTGCAAGGCAACTCGGTTTATTTGGCAAATAGATTGTGCTGATTCACAGAATAAAAACCTGAATATCACAGATATACTGAACTTTCAAATCATAAGATATTTACACCTTCGCTCTGAGCATCACATGTAATGCAAAGGTTATAATCATTTCAATAAAGAGGAAAGATAGATGTCTTTCATTTGAGACTTTACGTTATCAGTCAAGTGTTTTGTGGCCATATATGATACCCAAAACATTAGATTAGGCCTTTCCTTAGGCATTCTGCTCAATAGTAGACTCTTTTCTTAAGCGTCCTTAGTTTTACCACTTTTTTAAAATCATGGCTCGTGTGCCTCACATATGATAGACGGACGTAGAAATCAAATGTACTGTCAATCACGTATGATGTGCAGGACAGGCAAAGGGTTAAAACTTGAAATACTAAATACATATTCATACGTCCAGCAGCTGCAATATGACTATAAAAGTTTAGCCCTAAAGTGTCGTGTGCTTGTCGACTAGTAAATTACGAAAAATAATTAGGGTTTTTCCTAAGTAATTTCAGTTTTTTAGACTCTCACTATGAATCCTACATGGGAGCTTAGAATCAATTTAAAGCTCACTAATATACAACAATGTTCAACGTAAAAACCTATTGGATTAACGAATGATAAATCTCCACAACGTACCCCAAATCATAAATTATTTACACTACGCTCTGATGCACAGGTCTTCATTATGTGAAACACTATATGTCAGCAGATTTCATTTGGCAAATAAGCTGAGCTTACCTTGCAGTAGTGATAAATCTGAAAACAGGCAAGCGTCTTTAGGTCATATATGGTGCCCAAAATATTAAATTAGGCTTGTTCCTCGGACGTCTGGCTCAATAGTTAGACTCTTTTCTTAAGCGTCCTTAGTTTTGCCACTCTTTTAAATTCATGGCTTGTGTGAACCACATATAATATACGAACGTGACAATCACATGTGCTGAGCATCACATTGGAGACACAGGACAAGCAAAGGGTTAAGATAAAACCCCTTTTATTCTTTTTATAATGTTGACCTTCATTGCATTTCTAGGCTGAATTTTTTGAGACGAGCAGTTGTAATCACTCATTTGAATTAAATTATTTGATTTCATTTTTTAATAATAATTTAATACAAGGCCCAAATGCCACTCAAGGTAGAGGGTTACTGTGTCGTGTTGCATGAGCGTAAAAATGCAAGAACTGAGATTCATGATGTTATGCGACAAGCTTGTTAACCATTACAGCACGTTGAAGTGTCAATATATCTAAATACATTTGTATATAGTGAATTTCTAATAGTAGCTTAGATGGGACACAAGGCCGGAAGTATAGGGCTCCCAATGAGGATCGAACTCACTATTTAGTCGTAATTGATTTATCAAGACTAGCTTGCTAATCATTACACTATGTCGAAGTGACCCAAGATTATAGAGACTGGGGAAACTTTTTACTAGTTGTCTGTTCAACAAAGCAGCTTCTTATTAATTAAATACGATGAGAATGAGGTTCATTCTTGTGTATACGTCAGATGGCGGATCCCAGTTGTAAAAGTTAGGGCGTGGAGGGGCCAATGAATGTAGCTCATCAGAACACATATGGAAATAAGCGAGAGGCTCGCGACCACGGGAAAGATCTTGTAGAGTGGGAAATAATCTATTACCCCCAAGGCCGTTTAGACGCTTTTGAATTCTTGAGAATACGACGGAATGTATAGAGACTAAGAACTAAGCGGTTCCTTACCTCAAACGCCTACTGGGGTTAAAGGTCACGCGCTTATTTTAGCATTAATTATTTTTTTTTTATTATTCTTTTCGTGTCCTGTATTGTTTCGGAACTACAGTATCTCTGAAGTTATTATGCAAATCGCATGAGCCTCAATAACTCAAATTTGCACTGAATAATATTTGTCTAAATTTAAACGATTAATTTAGACATCAAAGCAAAACTAGAGTTAAATTTTCCGGTAGTTTCAACTTGTTTTATTAAATCTGAAGTTATACAGATTAGTTTAATGACTGCGAAATGCATTTTTAAGCGTAAAACGTTTACTGGAAAGAAGATAATGGAATGGCCAGCATTAATTCCCGAACTGAATCCGATAGAAAATCTATGAACGATTGTGAAGATGAAAATAAATTATGGTGGCAAATAATATAGCAGTAAAGCAGGACCGTGGGAGACAATTAAAACTACCATGTCAGAAATTGAATCTCTTTTTTATACGAAGTCTAAAAACTCGAATAAAACATTTTGGAACTACTAAAAAATGAATCATTTAAAGTCTGACAAAAATTGTTCAAAGCAAATTCGATTTACTGAGGTTAATGTGATTTGCATAATAAATTGAGACGAACTATAGTTTAGTTTCCGATGTATCACCTGTTGGTTTTAAACTAGCGTTGAATCAATCTGGGATATGAAAAAAAAAAAACAACAACTTTAAAATCGTCCATGTGGCAGCAATATTGCTGCCACATATGGCCCGGTGCCCCTGCTATTTACCTTGAGCTCCTTGATAAAATCCAAAGACGGATCAGCAATATTATTAGGCCTGATCTGGCAGCTTGGCTTCAGTCACTTTCCCACCACCGTAAAGTTGCCTCCCCGTGTCTTTTCTATAAATACTTTAATACATAGTAAGTTTTTGGATAAGCTCTTTCCTATGTTAACTAGAATTTTGATTGGGAGCGCTGTACTAGATTGGCGTCGAGATCTCATCCATTTACAGTTGCGTTGGCTAGATGTAACCTCACATTCTATACTAACAGTCTCTTTTCTCGCACTTCTACTTGTGGAATTCCCTTCCGTCTCCATGCTTTCCAGTCAACTTTAATTGTGAAAAATTTAAATGCAATGTAAATCGCTATGCACTCCTGAATCCTCCTGATTACTCTTTCCTCTTTTGGCTCATTATTAATCTTTCTGTTCCTAATTCTTCCATACCATGTAACCGTCTGTGTCTTAGCGGCTTTACAGCCTCGTTTTGAGTGAGATACCGATTAAAATAAAAAAAATCAATTTATAGATAAAAGCGGACGTAACATTAGTAAAGATTTAATTTCAAATGTACGATAACGTAAATGCCGTTCTGTCTCATCAATATCAAACTCTACACATCCAGAGCTATTTCAATTGGATGCACTATAATGTAGGTACTAATGAGGTACTAATTAACTCGACTCCCACCCTTCGATGAGAGTCAACTCCTCATTACCCACTTTTATTAGGTTGGTGCAAAAATAATGACGTAACAATGTCGTTTTTTGACGTATTTTTTAACGTCAAAAAACGACATTATTACGTCATTATTTTTGCACCAACCTAATACTTTCGTTCTTGTGAGGAGTCCAATGATGGCATATATAGTTAACGACGAAATTATTGAGGCCAGGTTTTTTTTTATGTTAATAAGCACAAAAACGAATATAAAATTCAATTCTTAGAACAATAGGTTAAGAATTGAAAGTTTGAATAAATCATTGATCAGCAAAAAACCTTCAGGAATTAAAATGTGTAACCATTGAAGAATGGAAGAAAATCCCAGAAAACACATGTTTAAATCTCATCAAAACCTTCAGAAAATGATTGCAGCAAGTTATAAAAATGAGAGGCTATGTTATTGATGATTAATATTGTGAAAATTGTTCAATTTTTTCTATTTCATACCCTATGAATAATTTTGTCTTTTACTGTTTTGATAATTCGCCTGTCAATTTTGTTGTGTTTAACGTATTGTTCTAAAAATTGAGTTTTATATTCCTTTCTTGCACTTATTGACATATTAAAAAAAAACCTGGCATCATAGAAACATTAAATTCTGAGAAATGGATAAAAATATTGAAAATCGATGGGTGTACGAATAATTTCGGCCATCAAAATATTAGGTTGGTGCAAAAATAATATCGTTTTTTGACGTTAAAAAATACGTAAAAAAAAACGATATTATTTTTGCACCAACCTAATACTTTATCATATTTATTTTTTAATGAAATTCCATTTTCAAGTAAAAAATGGAATAACAGTGTATGCTTCTTCAGCCTGTCACCTGTTATTACTAAAATGGTGTTGAAACTTGAAACATTTTGGGATATGAAAAATCTTAAGATATGAATATATAAATTCAAATCCAGTATTCACATGACTAACGTCATCCGGGTCTTATAGAATCGTATCCCAAGAAATACGAAGAATTGGGTGAAAGCTATCGCTCACGTGGAAGGCCGTTGTCAAGGCATGTGAGATACGCTAAGCGTTAGAAATTGTAGCTTCCCATCGTGCAGTGTAGTGCGTAAAATTCAGGTAACACATAACAACCATCGAAGCTAAGCACATCCACGTCCGTAATGAAGCATAAAGGGCATGGTCCTGATAATCTGGTTGTTACCTTTTTTTTTTTAGTTTTTGAAAATTCTTTGAACACTTAGACCTTTTTATTTTCTTATTTCTTTTTTGTCAGCTATTTGTGGCTCTTTTTTTTGGCTGAACATCTCCACTGTTCTTCATTAACTGTGTCATATGAAATGGCCACCGGCTAGAAAGTTAGTGCATTACTGTGGCCGCGCGTACTGCAAAATCGTTTTGGAAAATGACCCGAAACAAATTACAGATTCCATCAGTTGATGCGATTGGACAAACTGACGGGTGATCCCATCTGTCTGAATGCAACGAACTATATATATATATATATATATATATATATATATATATATATATATATATATACACATTATGAAATTATTTTTTAAGACATTTTTTATTTCTATAAGTTCTTTCTATAGATACAAATATTTAAGTAAATGCTCTGTTTATAATAAACAGTATTAACGACATTTAGCTGTCTGAATGTCCGTGAAATCTTCATAGAAAATATGCGTCCTCCGACAGGAATGGAACCTTTATCCTATACAGAACTGCCATGTAGCCTGACGTGCTTTACCGATTTAGCCACAGAGGAGCGTTTCGGTTAGCAAGGATTTTTACTGTCGGTTTTACTGTTTATTATAACCAGAGCATTTAGTTAAATGCTTGTATCTATAAAAAGAACGTAGAGACATAAAAAAAATGTCTTAAAAAAATAATTGTCAGACTTTGTCCATTTCATAATGTGTGATGTAATTTGTTTACATTTGGATACGCATTGAGCAGATATGACTGTACGTGAGAAAATCATGGAGTATTGTAGTTTTAAAACAGTAAAATCGACCTTACTAACCGAAACCCTGAATCGGCAAAGCACGCCAGGCTATATGACGGTTCCATATAGGAAACAGGTTCGATTCCTGTCGGAGGACGCATATTTTCTGTGAAAATTTCTCGGACATTAAAGCTGGTAAATGTCGTTAATACTGTTTATTATATACAGAGCATTTACTTAAATATTTGTATCTATAAAAAGAACGTATAAACATAAAAAATGTCTTAAATATATATATATATATGTGTGTGTGTGTGTATACAAGTGTTTTTGGAAAATTACATTAAATATTTTTACAAATTGGTAAAGTAAAATCTAACAAATATTCCCATACAGGCAGGTATGTTTTATGTTTTGCATTTCAGATATACTTACAAAAGTTTATTAAATTCGGACTTTTTCATCCTAATTTTATTTGTTTTTTATCATAATAACTCAGACCTTCAGTCTATGGCCATCAGTAAACAAGTAGTAATATTATCTTGAATTTTTATTAGATGAAGTATTGTCAGCCATTATTAATTTTTGACTAGTATTTCTTTCATCTTCATTTTACTTACTTTTCATTGCAAATAGTCCGTCTATCATTTGATGACCTTTGGTAGACAGCGTGGGCTTATAAAAGAAGTAACCTCACCTTCCTGTGCTACCGGAAGCCTTTTCTTTTTTTTTATTTAACATGTCTTCTGCCTATTGTGCTAAACTTTATACGTGGTAAAAGATCAACTCTGATTATTTTTAAAACGCGCCTATTCCAAATAAGTCATCATCATCATATTCGTACTTACTAAACATTCACACGTTTGGCATTGGAAGACCCATTTTTCGCCATGCGCCATTAATCTCAGTTCTTCTTGATGTTCACATTTGCCCTTTTTTGTGCATTGGGGACAACAATTTAGGTTGACATCTGCAGCATTACATTTACATTCGTTTGGCTCACATTTAGTCACACCATTCTGAAAGAGAAAACGCAGAAAATGTAGAATCTAATCAGTCAAAATAGTTTTATAATAATAATAATAATAATAATAATAATAATAATAATAATAATAATAATAATGTAGTTGGACCCCTAGGATTGATTGGAAATGATCCCAATAGACTCAATAAAGGAATCCCTGGTAGCCCATGCCTTTAAAGAAATACAACAAAAACAAAAAAAAATGTATTCACAAGTACTGCTCACACCTTACGAAGTGCTTTATCTATGTAAAATATGTGTGAATTTTTTCAAAACCGCTCAGTGGAAAATGTCATGATGACATTTCTGACCTTAGGTCTCTAGTCGGGACCAGGAAAGAAATGAGTACACGCCACAAGCCAAAGGAAATAATAATAATAATAATAATAATAATAATAATAATAATAATAATAATAATAATAATAATTATTATTATTATTATTATTATTAATATTATTATCGGATTATAGCAATAAATTCGTTCGCAATATCACTTGTAGATTCAAAATTATCAATAATAAAAGGATATTGAGGTAAATGCTGGCGATTTTCGAAAACTTGCTATTAATTTGAAGTAGAAATGCAAAATAATAATAATAATAATAATAATAATAATAATAATAATAATAATAATAATAATAATAATAATAATAATTTCAGGTACATGAAGAAAGGAACGATATTCCACTAACTGCAGCGGTAAAGAACTAAAAAAGAAGGCAAAAGCGAATGGAAAGAAGCAATATAAAAATCTTCATGGTCAATATTCTTCCAGTGCCAAACAAGCAGATGTAGACAAATCCCATACCCCCCTCAGTGGTTACGTTGTGTAGGATTAAAAGCTGAAAGCCTTTTCCAATCAAATCAAGATTCCACCTGCAACTGAAATTATTGATGTCCTCATGTGCCACATTTTTGAATCATTGTATTTTGATAGTTTTTTTAAGATCTTCAAAGATATATGACAATCTACAGGGACTGCTATGTCAATAGGAAAGCAGATTTTGTTCTTTTAGTCTCTAATCCCGAAATCTGGGCGATTAACTTTCATTGTTCTGTCTGTGTATATTATAAAGCCCAATAAACTTATTACAGGTCCTATCTCTGTAACCGGGTCTTGGTGATGTCCATAATAGTTTCTTGTCATTTCCTTTCTGTAAGATTTGCATATTTTCCAGTGCAGATATTGACCCACTCTATCTTGTCGACTTTTATATTCAATGATTGCTAATACTGTGCAACCTGAGACAAGGTGATCAATTGTTTCTGCCTATTTATCACAGAATCTGCATTATTATTATTATTATTATTATTATTATTATTATTATTATTATTATTATTTTCTTTGATTTCTGGCGTTTACACATTTCTTTCCGGGTCCCGCCCAGGGACCTAAGGTTATAAATGGCATCATGACACTTTCCACTGACAAAAAAAAAAAAAAAAAAATTACATAGACAAAGACCTTCGTAAAGTGTGGGCTGTATTTGTGAGAACATTTTTTTGTATCTCTTTTAGGTATGGACTTCCAGGAATCCCTTCAATTAGTCTACTGGAATCTTTTCCAACCAATCCGAGGGCTCCAACTACAACAGGGATTGTTAATGTTCCCATGTGCCATATTTTTGAGATTTCGATTTCAAGGTTTTTGTATTTTGACAGCTTTTTGAATATCTTCAAAGATACATTGCAGTCTGCAGGGACTGCCATATCAATAAGGAGTAACTTTTTTGTTTGTGGTCTTTAATAACAATGTTATTATTATTATTATTATTATTATTATTATTATTATTGTACGTTTCATTTTTCTAGGATGTGCAGAAATTATTGGTTGTTAAATGAGAGACGTTCACGAACGAAAAAAAAAGATTAGAATGTTTAAGTAGAGAGCATTTAAAAGGAGAAACAGAATCTCCTATAAGACTAGAATTACGTCATGAGAACCAACCAATGTTAAAGCGAAAGCAGGAAGCATATTTACGAGTAGTTCGACTAGACGTTAAACAGATACAGAAAACGCTTCCAAGACAAGACTAATGACAAATAACAATAATTCATAACTAACAAAGAAAAGAAGTAAAATAATACGTTTTATTTTAAAAGTATACTTACTGTACATTTACACTGAGAACACATGTCTATTTCTGAAATCCATTTCGTACTATTTTCATGGTAATAACCTTCATATATACAACCTGAAAAATATTTAAAATTATTATAAAGCATCTGACCTCATTCAAAGATTCATATTAATCACATCGTCAACAAAGTTGAACGGATGTTTCATCTATCCACGCACGTTCTACAAACGTCCTCAATGAATCTAGTTTTATAGAAGGGTACGTCATAGGTCAACGGACAACAGTAAATTTCGAGATGGGATTCTTCGATTTTATTAATATTACGACATAGGACTATTTTTTGCTTTATTTATTAAAAACCTATAAATTATCCAGACTGTTAATATTTTTGTTAAAAAAAAAAAAGAAGATTATCTCCCCTGATATATTACAAGCTTTTGTCACGGTATAGTAATCTGTAAATTGACGGAAGTAGGCACTCACTGGGAGCTTTCTAATTTTTTCTTCACTTTACTGCAAAGTTAAGATCATTTGATGATTACTCTACAGGCAACAGTGATCAGAAATAGTGTCGTTTATGGCGAAATTTAAACTCGCATCTCTTGTGCTCTAGAGCAGGGGGCCGACAATCTACGGCATGCATGCCACACGTGACATGCCAAGCAATTTTCAATGTGACACAGCCGCAAATGACATCACAAAGTCCAAACCAATAACTACTTCAGCGCAAAGAAGATATTTAGCTGTTTCAAAACTGCTCACTCGTTAGACTCCAATTAATAATAAAAACTTTAAAAGAAAAACTTTATAAACAGTTGATTTCTATTAATGTGGTTTACATATTATTGTATATACTACTATATAAAATCTATTGTAGAACAGGTATATTGACCTTGACTTGTATAAAAATACTTACGCTGTTGGCACACTGAATGATTTTAAAACCCTAAGTCGGCACATAGGAAAGTTTGCCGACTCCCGCTCTAGAGTTTGTCAGCATCATGCTGTTAACGCTATGAAAGCTAAAGTTTCTGTTGCGTAATTGGTAAGGCGCCATTTCAGTGAAACATGCACCAAAGGGAGGAGATGCGAGTTCAGATCCCCTCGCAAACATATTCCCGATTTCAGCCATACTACAGGCTGTGAAATGTAAAATCAAAATGAGCGGGCCAACAGCAAAATTACCACAAAAATAAAATGAAAGGAAAACGTATAAAAAATTAATAATTTTTTTATGACTATTGAAAAAAAGAAGTCCAAGTGCAAAGGAACAAAATAATTATTATTTAGTTGCATATATATTCAAAGATAAAATGGACACAAAGTGGGGAAACATTGATCGGACGCAAAGAGAGAGAGAGATAAAGTAATGGCGCGTCTTGTGGGGGTTGATGGGAGGAAACTGTGCCAAAATGAATATTAAAATGGGACTTCTCTTAGGAAATTATTAATTTCTTCTCAAATAAAATAATGTAAATAGAAATAAGCAATATCTATCTATCTATCTATCTATCTATCTATCTATCTATCTATCTATCTGTCTGTCTGTCGCAGTCTATTTCTATCTATCTATTTATCTATCTATCTCGCTATATATATATATATATATATATATATATATATATATATATATATATATATATATATATATCTGTTAGTAGGTGTTCTTTATTTCACTATGTTAAATCATATGATTTTGAAGACCTCTGTTTTGACATGTTTCGGCAATGGATAACCTTTATCAGAAAAGGAATTGTTTCAATAAAAGTAACATTACGAAGACAGAACATGATTCACGTTGAGAACAGATTGTAGATTGAAGAAGTCTGAATATTTTGGAATGATGTAAAAAATCCATCCGCAAACGACCTGATGTTTCTTTGACGATGACGGGACCTCATACGTCTGAGAAATAGCAGTAAAAATATAATGAAAAGGAACTGGAAAGATAGTGATGCTTCTTCTACTTCTTCTTCTTCGTATTAAATATTGTTAAGATTGCACCCACTGATAATAAATCCTGGTACAGCCCCCAGCTTCTTTAGGATAGGCGCACTGTAATATGACACATCCTTGTTTTACGACCCATTCGATTTTTTGTGTACCGACTCCATTTTCTCTCCGTATGCAGGCAGTTTTTCCATTCGAATAAGTTATGAATTATTCTAACATCATACCTAAATGGATATACAAGGTGCGATGCGTAAATTGTCGCCATTTTATATTTTAATTTCGCGAAGCCCGCCGTTTGTTTTTGATTTTATCGACTGCGCAGTATAGTAGGGTCAGTTGGGCACCGTCCGTGAGAAAAAGAGCATCATGACGCAATTCCCTCCGCCAGAAATCTGGAAACGGTATGCTGTGTTGCTTGGCATTCTGACCTGAAGCTCCAATACGAACATTTCAGAATGTTTGGGTGTCAATCTGAGGACAGTGCAGAGGATTTGGAAACAGTTGAATGATATATCCAGTCAACATCATGGTGTTTGGAGGGATCACTAGTGATGGCGACGTTATGCCTCCATTCATCTTCCCACAGGGACTCAGACTCAACACGAAGCTTGATATCGTGCCTTGAGGAGGTAGTGCTACCCTGGGTCAAGAGTGTGGCTGCCGGAAGACCTCTGTAATATGCCACACAAGCAGGAGAACCCAGTCATGGCTGCCAGAGAATTTCTGCAACGACATCACCCTTTACATCTGGCCACCTATCTTCCCAGACTGCAACCTCCTTGATTATTATGCGTGCGGTTCAGTTGAGCGAGAGACCAACAAAACTTCCTTATAACACCAAAGATGAGCTGAAGGCAAGGATTATGGCAGCATTCACCAACTTAAACAAGGAGACTATTCAGAAGAGTTGCAGGAGATTCCGAAGTCGTCTGGACGCCGTTACTGAAGCCAATGGCGATTTTATTGAATAAATTTACTCTTTAGTATTTCAAGATATTTTTGTGTAATTTTGGTAAATATATCTGTTAATATGAAATATCAGTGTTTATTCCAGTTTTGCGTCATTTAGACAATTTATCCATCGCACGCTGTAATTTTCCAAGCCGATCAAATAAATCTTTGTGTTCTGCTTTGTCAAATGATTTTGCGTAATCTATAAAACTTATCTGTGCATCTTTCTACAAACACAATTTTGGCAAAAATTGATTAAGCTAAAAAAGATTCGCTGTAATATATCAGAGCAGAAGCAGCTTAATCCTTACGTGCTAAACTTGATAGAGTTCAAAATCATTTTTAGCGATCTTGTAGGGCAATACGTATTTTCCACTTTGCAGCCTCTTTCCTCACAGGCGAAAAGTTGCAAGCCTATAGCTATTTCCATGGCAAATCTTTGGATGATCTTTAGTTCAGATCTTTACTGACAGGACACGCCATGCTACATCCACGTAGTCGAATCATCCTCATTACTCATGTATTCAAAAGTAAGTTCAATTTAGACAGAACTGTAACTTTGTGAAATAGACTCCCGCGTGAGTGCTTCCCTGAACATTATAATCTTAGCCTCTTCAAGTCAATGGTCAGTCGTTATCGATCCAACTTAATCATTACTTCCTACTAACTTTTATTATATTCATATTACAATCCTCATTCAGCATTATCATTTCGACCGTAACTCTCTAACTTGAGTAGCTCTATCAAGCCTGGAATTGGATTACATTTAATAAAAAACAAAAGACAAAACAAAAAATTATTTTACTTACTGTGAGCGCAATCATTTTCATAATTACATTTGCATTCGTAACTACCTTCTGTGTTGAAACATGTGGTCGTTGGATGACATGTGTGGCCATCCCCTTCGCCTAAACATTCATTCAAATCTGGAAAGATGAAGAAATTAAATTACATTATATATATATATATATATATATATATATATATATATATATATATATATATATATGCAAACGATAGGAAGAACAAATGGAGTAAAAATCCACAGTTTGTATCATTTAGTTTTTAAATTTTTTTTAAAAATCAGTACAATGTAGAGAAATATGTTATTATTATTATTATATTTTTGTTATAAGAGTTTATAATAAAAACATTTTAAGTGTAGAATTGTGTGATGATTTAAAATGTTTTTATTATAATTTCTTATAATATATATATATATATATATATATATGAAGAAATATACTCTTAAGGTGTGCTGTATTTATGGGATAAAGTGCTCAATATCAGAGATAGAGCGTGTGTAAATATAAAAGTGAAGATTGAAGTCAACATTTAGAGGCGGCAGTTATGCTAGATACAATCGTCAGGCTACGATTGCATCTAGCATGAAACAGACTGTCGCCTATAAGTGTTGACTTCAATGTTTATACACACACATATACACACACACACACACACACATA
>OZ010602.1:13829987-13852487 GCA_963932145.1 Acanthosepion lycidas
GTATATATATATATATATATATATATATATATATATATATATATATATATATATATATATATATATATATATATGTATGTATATAGTTACAGTTACAGTTACATATAGAGTTACAGTTTAAACCACAGTTGGGCTTTGCGGTTGAACAGGCACCTGTGACAGGGATTGACTGGCCGTCCTAACAGACGAAAAGAAATAGCCAGTTATTATATATATATATATATATATATATATATATATATATATATATATATATATATATATATATATATATATATATATATATATGTATGTATCTATGGAGAATGACAATGTGAAATAATTGGAATTATGTCATATTATTATATTTTATTTCAAGATATCTGACCAGCAAGGATATACCATTTTTAGATTTCGTAAATATTTTATGTATATCTAGGTACATTAAAAAGAAATTCCCAATATGAGGGCGGATGAAAAAGATGTTTGATATCTGAACAGTGCATTTCAAGATTTAAGGAAGCAAAATCGTTTCACGTAGTGAACTGGTGTCTTCTGGATTTCTCTTTTCAAGCAATCCTTGTTCAGCTGTAAAAGGTGCGGAAAGAAAGAAAAAAAAGAAAGAAACAAAGAAAGGAATATGAAGAGATAAAAAGAAAAGGAGAAAGAAAACAGAAAAGGCAAGAAAACTAGAGAGAGAGAGAGAGAGAGAGAGTGAGAGAGAGAGAGAGAGAGAAAGAAACTGAAGAAAAAAGAAAAATAAAGAGAAGAAAAATAAACAAGAAAAGAACTGAAGAAATTGGAAAAAGAAAAAGGAAAGAAAGGAAAAGAACGAAAAGAAAAACGAAAGAAAAAAGATAAAGAAAGAAAAGTAAAAAGAAGTTACAAAAAAAAAAAAAAGGAAAAAAGAGAAGGTGAGAAAAATGAAGAAATCAGTTTATTGTGCAAAAATCTTTGCAGACGATATGCTTCGGCGTCCCGCCCCTCAAGAAAACAAAACAAAAATGTTAAAAAGTTGAAATAAGGGACGGTCCCTACTCGTTCGTTCTTTTATATTTAAAACGCCAGAAACTGATTCCCTTGTCTGTGAGCGTTAGCAAGAATTATACAGACGTTCGTTTGGGTCATATTCTATTTTCAACGATATTATCTAAAGAAAACCTTTTTTAAGAATTGCATTCTTGGCATTCTTCAACTTTTCGAAAGCCATAAAAAACTGCAAACTCCCTTCACCCCACCCGACAAAAATAGTCCTGTATTAAGTTAAAAACCTTTCCGGGTATTAATCTCTTCTAGAATTTCCAATAATATTCTTTGGGTGTCAAACCGTATCAATAGCAAAAATAAAATTGTTTCTTTAAGCAGAAAAGAGAATTGAAAGAATTGAAGGTTACGACAAAAAATAGGCTTTCGGCAGATGAATATGTGAATAACAAAGAGAGTGGACGGTTTTAGTAATATTTTCATATTTATCCATATTCTAATAATATTATCAAAAGGTGATATAAATGAATATAAATTCGGGTATATGCTAATATTGATCCTTTATATTTGAGCCTGTAAGCATTTACTTGGTTTTGGGATAGATAAAAATTGATCGTTTATATTTGAGCCTGTAAGCATTTACTTGGTTTGGGGATAGATAAAAATTGATCGTTTATATTTGAGCCTGTAAGCATTTACTTGGTTTGGGGATAGATAAAAATTGATCGTTTATATTTGAGTCTTTAAGCATTTACTTGGTTTGGGGATAGATAAAAATTGATCGTTTATATTTGAGTCTTTAAATATTTACTTGGTTTGGGGATAGATAAAAATTGATCGCTTATATTTGAGCCTGTAAGCATTTACTTGGTTTGGGGATAGATAAAATTGATCGTTTATATTTGAGTCTTTAAGCATTTACTTGGTTTGGGGATAGATGAAAATTGATCGTTTATATTTGAGTCTTTAAGTATTTACTTGGTTTGGGGATAGATAAAAATTGATCGTTATATTTGAGCCTGTAAGCATTTACTTGGGTTGGGGATAGATAAAATTGATCGTTTATATTTGAGTCTTTAAGCATTTACTTGGGTTGGGGATAGATAAAATTGATCGTTTATATTTGAGTCTTTAAGCATTTACTTGGTTTGGGATAGCTAAAAATTGATCGTTTATATTTGAGTCTTTAAGTATTTACTTGGTTTGGGGATAGATAAAAATTGATCGTTTATATTTGAGTCTTTAAATATTTACTTGGTTTGGGGATAGATAAAATTGATCGTTATATTTGAGCCTGTAAGCATTTACTTGGTTTGGGGATAGATAAAAATTGATCGTTTATATTTGAGTCTTTAAGTATTTACTTGGTTTGGGATAGATAAAAATTGATCGTTTATATTTGAGTCTTTAAGTATTTACTTGGTTTGGGGATAGATAAAAATTGATCGTTTATATTTGAGTCTTTAAATATTTACTTGGGTTGGGGATAGATAAAATTGATCGTTTATATTTGAGTCTTTAAGTATTTACTTGGTTTGGGGATAGATAAAAATTGATCGTTTATATTTGAGTCTTTAAGCATTTACTTGGTTTGGGATAGATAAAAATTGATCGTTTATATTTGAGTCTTTAAGTATTCACTTGGTTTGGGGATAGATAAAAATTGATCGTTTATATTTGAGTCTTTAAGTATTTACTTGGTTTGGGGATAGATAAAAATTGATCGTTTATATTTGAGTCTTTAAGCATTTACTTGGTTTGGGATAGATAAAAATTGATCGTTTATATTTGAGTCTTTAAGTATTTACTTGGTTTGGGGATAGATAAAAATTGATCGTTTATATTTGAGTCTTTAAATATTTACTTGGGTTGAGGATAGATAAAATTGATCGTTTATATTTGAGTCTTTAAGTATTTACTTGGTTTGGGGATAGATAAAAATTGATCGTTTATATTTGAGTCTTTAAGCATTTACTTGGGTTGGGGATAGATAAAATTGATTGTTTATATTTGAGCCTGTAAGCATTTACTTGGTTTGGGGATAGATAAAAATTGATCGTTTATATTTGAGTCTTTAAGCATTTACTTGGTTTGGGATAGATAAAAATTGATCGTTTATATTTGAGTCTTTAAGTATTCACTTGGTTTGGGGATAGATAAAAATTGATCGTTATATTTGAGCCTGTAAGCATTTACTTGGTTTGTGGATAGATAAAAATTGATCGTTTGTATTTGAGCCTGTAAGCATTTACTTGTTTCGGGGAATGAGTAAAATTATGCGTCTATATTTGAATCTACAGTTAACGGTTTGTTGTCTATATTTGAGTCTGTAAGTATTTACTAGCTTCGGGAATAGGAAAATATGGGGGGTAGACTATTCTAGTTCGACGTGTCATGTTTAATGGATGCCAGTTATCTCCTGTTAATTTCCCTCTGAACGTTCTCCACTGTCCTTGAGGATACATGGCGTTAATTAAATCCAGTGATAGTGCCCAAAGAGTGTAAGTTCAATACTCGGTTAAGGCAGTGGAGAATTTTCAGAGGGAAAATGAACAGGAGATAACTGATAACTGACATACATTAAACATGGCACTTAGACTAGAACAGCGAGCGAAGTAAAGGGTTCAGTTCGACATTCCAACCACCTGAAGAAGGCCGGAGCCTACAACGGCCGAAACGTTGTAATAAATATGGCGACAAAAATGTGGACAATAGTCCGAATAATGTAAATAATGTTGTAGTTTGTCTAGCGATAGAATAGCAAGAAACTAGTAACAGTTTGTCTGTAGGGAAGTGGTTGTAAAATAAAAGATAACTCTCCACCTACAAAGCCGCGTAGATGCTTTTGAGTTCCATCAGTAATTTTTGTATATTGTTTGTGGGCTTACGGCCATATCACTTTGAAACAGTGGTTTTCGTACGATCGCCGAAGTTAGGCAACGTCAAGCCTGCTCACTACCTAGATGGGTGACTGACCGCTTGGAATTATTGTAAGCTTGAATGTGCGGGTGATGTACTGGATAACGGTTTGGAATTGGAAATTGAAGCATCGAGTTCTAGTTCCAGTAGAATTCATTATATTCCCTTACTCACAAATACACTTCTTCCCCCAGTTATGGGTTAATTAGTATGAACTGCATCAGTAAAACATTATTATCTTCAAAAAATTCTTACAATCTAAATATATTTTCTGGTTTTAAATAACCTGCAAAAGGGTTGATAAGACATAAAAATGAATAAATTAATGTATTTTGTTTGTTGATTCTGTACTAAGGATTACTTAATTTAAGTTTTTTCAATATAAAACTCCTCGTTTGGGACATAGTTTTACCGTAAAAAGAAAATATATTAGGTTGGTGCAAAATAATGTCGTTTTCTTACATATGTTACTATGTGAGAAAACGACATTATTTTTGCACCAACCTAATATCTACAAAATGATTCACTTTCAAATATGTGAGTAAATATTTGATACACACTGCCGATATTAATTTCCGCTGCAGAGAAATAAGACGTCTGGCTTTTTGTGTTGTAGCACTTGTCGGCTCTCAGCCCCCCACTCTCAGAAACATGTTCCTCCAAAAGCCGTTTCAAGTTTACATGTCAAATAAGCGTTCCCAGGAGAATCAGACGCAATATTTTTGACAGAGATGGAGTAGCGAGTTAGTTTTGCCTAGTGGTAACAGACTGTACCAGAGCCAATCTTTCTTTCTTTCTTTCTTGCAAGACTGGCAACGGGCAAAATGCTTCCAACATTAACCGCCCACAAAGACATGTATGTATGCTTATTAACTTTTTTTTTATCGCTACCTTGGCCAGGTATTGAACTCACAACTCTTTGGGTCAACCAACGATTTTATCTATTAAGCTATGTATCCTTGTAGACATCTCTGTTTTAAAAACAGGTATGTCTCAAACACATGCTCTCTTCGAGATATTAGTACATCCAGGAATGCTAATTTTTTGCTGTTTTCTCTCGCTATTGTGAACTGTATCGAGTTCACATGGTCCAGTAGTAACTGGACCTCTTCCTGGTGGGGCCAGAGTATGAAGGTGTCTTGTTTAATAAAATTCACGATTGGATGAATATTGGCTGACTTCAAAAAATAAGATTAGAAATTAAGAACTGGCTGTTATATGATGTCTACCTTTTGAAGCTACAATCAATGCTCGACAATTCTATCATAGTTGAGCAGTTGGAGCCAACAAAATATGAATATATGGTCGAAAATTGAGAATCCCATGGACGATGTATGTGACAAATGAAGAAGTTATAAAAAGATAGGAAGTACAAAAGAATAGTTGCTAGTAATTAGAAAGTGACCACTGAAACTTTTCAAACAAGTAGACGTGGAGAGTTTAAGACACTACCGACATGATGAAAACAAGAGAAGCAGGGGAAAAGCAACTGATAACCGACTTGACGAATTTGAGAAAATGTTTGGCGGAACATGTGAAGACAAAAAGCTGTAAAAAAGCAAAAATGAACGAGAACATTAAAAGAGAGACAACTGCTGGGAATAGGGATCTGATCATGTTCTGAAAAGGGATATATATTAGGTTGGTGCAAAAATAATGTCGGTTTTTGACGTTAAAAGTTACGCCAAAAACCGACATTATTTTTGCACCAACCTAATATATATATATATATATATATATATATATATATATATCCAAGTACTATGAGAACGAATAGAGTACAATTCCAACGATGTTCGTAACATTAATTTAAAAGAGGGCTCAATAAAAAGTAGAGATATATTATTTATTTTAGGATATTACATTGAAAAACATAGATAGATAGATAGATAGATAGATAGATAGATAGATTGAGGCAGACAGAAAAATAGATAGAAATAAGCAGATAGATGATCTCAACGGTCAAACCTGCTGAAGAAGCTTGTCGGGCTGGTGTAACCAAGGGGGACCTTGACAGATCAAGCATCCGACAGCCCAATTCAACCAGGTTTGTCAGATCTCAATCCCCTTTGAACCGCGAAGGAGACGCTTCAGGCGAGGTGTGTGGTCTTCTCTGTTAGGCAGAGTTGTCCACCAAATTCACGCGTATGGCCTCGTCAAAATCTCTTTAATTCACAGCCATCTCCACCACTTTCACCAGGGGAGAAAGAATGACGTTCCCGTTGATCGAATATGAGCGTGTATCGTTCTTTGATGTATTTGATGCTGTTCTTTAATACAGGTGAAGCAATTATTACTTTAATGCATCAAATACAGTTTTGTCATTAATTAATCTGTTGTAGTTCTTACTTTCATTCTTCTAATGCAATTCTTGCATTTATCAATTTCTTGCTGTTCTTATATTAATGATTCTGACGCAATTTTTACTTCAATATCCCTGGCACCTCTGTTGCCTTAATACTTCTCTTTGAATTCTTACTAAGACAGGATATAAAATATTCTGATGTTTGGCCATCTGTTCAGATTTTAAGCACCTTCTTTTAACTCGGGCATTCTTTGAGTCATAAAATAAAAAAAATCTGTCATGGGTCCTTACCTATAACTACATAATGAACTCTTCCTAACACTACGTATACTACGCCTCTCAAGAGAGAGGGTCGAATTGAGCCGAGTTTTTCGGCTTGACGGTCGAACTCTCTGCCTCTGAGCAGAGAGGAACCCGGACGAGGCTCCGCCGAAGAGCAGAGTCTCGTTCGGGGAGGTTGACCAACCCGATCCCGTTTATACGGGTTCTACGGGCATTTTTCGGCCGAGAAACTCGGCCTTGTGCCACATGCAACCACCGTGGGTGGGGCAAGTAAATATCGAATCGAGCCGAGCTTCTCGGCTTGAAGGTCGAACTCTCTGCCTCTGAGCAGAGAGGAACCAGGACGAGGCTCTGCCGAAGGGCAGATCCTCGTTCTAGGAGGTTTTTACAGTTTCTACGGGCATTTTTTGGCCGAGCCTACGGGCTTGGAAAACCCACGTAAAACTCGGCCTTGTGCCACATCTTTCCCTCGTGGGGTGGGGGTCAAGTAAATATTGAATCGAGCCGATCGGATAGTAGTTCACTCCAAACCAGACTGACAGTCATACTAACACCTTCCACATCTTGTATTATTATTTCGTGTAATATACCTTCGTTATTTCTAATCTTGTGTTCGTGTTGTTCTTCCTTGGTCCTAACCTGGACCATAAAAAACATACTGTATAAAGATAAAAAAATATAAAAGGGGTTGCATATAAGAATTTATTCTGCTAATTAAAAATTGATTAGTTAAGAATCAACCAATTTTTGATGAGATTTAAAGACAAGGTTACAATTCACGCCATCAGTTTTACCTTTGACTCCCCCTCTTTTTAAACTGTATTTCTAGAAGTTCTTTACAGTTCAGGGCAACACATTGCATATTCCAAAATAATAAAACACAAAGTTATTTTATATTGAATTAATTTTGTTAAAGACACTAGAACAAGGAATATGTTATTTATGCGAATGGGATATTTATGTTCAAATGATTTCAGAAAAAGCAATACAAATTCACATAGGTTTATATCTATGTTTTATAGATTATGCATAAATAATTTGATAGGGTATGACTTCAAGAGATGTTTGAAGTGCTAGGTAAGCTTTATTTATTTAGGAAAGATATTAAAATGATCCAGAATTTATACTGGGAGCAAACCGCCAGAAAATGAATTCAGGAAATACATAAAAAGTAGAAAACGGCATATCTTCTCACCAGATTTATTCAACTTTTACAGTGAACATGAGAGAAATGGAAGTCATGCTAAGAATTATTATTGGCAGGCCAAAAGCATTGGGTGACAAATTATTTTCCACCCTACAATTCCTTTCCCCACAGACAAAATATCACAAGCCTCTCACTACTCTATTGATATTTCTTTGAAAAATGTTCAAAGAAACTAAATTCTTAATTCCACTAGTTCTGTAGCAAACCACCCTCATTCACCAAGCAGCTTCTTCCCACAAACTACTACTTTGTGAATTGACTCCCAAGAGGATGCTTCCCCAATCACTCTACTCTTAGCCTGTTCAAGTTTAAGGTTAACTGTTATCTTCCCCACATAACAAGCTGTGTTTCTTACTCTTTAAGCCTCTACCTTGAGTGAGTCTTGGGTCTTGTGCAGGGTGAACAATATTGTAAAAAAAAGTAAGATATTCAAGTGACTCAGTGTTGATATCAGACACAGAAAGAATTTCTAGAGAAGCTAGTAAAGACAATGCAAGAATAATTCTTAATTATTCTGTAAATAAAGGTATTATTTACTATGTTAAAAAAACAGACTTTTTGTATGTATGTCAAAATTGAGCTTTTTTTTTTTTACAGGTGTATTGATGCATCCCTTTCAGAGAAAATACAAAATTTTTGTGCTTACCTGTCTGACAGTATTTTCCACTGTACCCATAGCGACATTCACACACATTAGGCGCCACACAGCGACCCCTGTTTTTACATTCAAATTCACAAATTGCTGGAAAAGATAAACACAAATGGTAAAAAAGAAATAATTATATTTATGCCATGACATTTCAACATTATCAAGAATATTAGAGTTTACTGTCACTATCGGTTATTTTCAGCATTAGAACTTTTAAAAATACTGATAGAAAGAGCATTATATTAATACAGTCAGCACTGACATTTTAGAGACATTATTAAACCATCACTGTTACTATTATACAGACCATGAATATTAGAAGCATTATCAGCACTATCAATATTAGAAGCATTATCAGCACCATCACTATGTTAGGTTATCTTTAGACAAGATTGATTTGACAAAATTTCAACTACTGTTGGGTTAATATTTAACAATTATTAGAACCATTATCAGCACTATCAATATTAAAACCATTATCAGCACTATCAATATTAGAACCATTATCAACACTATCAATATTAGAACCATTATCAGTATGATCATTATCATTGTTAAAGTCATTAGTAGAACATATACAACCAGAATCACTATCAGCCTTGTCAATTTAAGAATCTTGATAGAACTGTCACTATTTGAGCTGCTATCATTATTAGAAGCATGAGTAGCTCTATTAGAATTAATATCGGAACTGTCAATGATAGAAAAACTATGAGTAGTAGTTCTATTATAAATTCTCTAAACATTATATCAATTGTGGTCACTATCAGTCACTAAAAGTCACTAAAAGCACCTTCATTTTTAGAATCATAATCAGCACTATCAATATTAAAACCAATATACAGACCATGAGTATTAGAGCCATTATCAGCTCTATCGATATTAGAATCATTATCAGTACCATTAACATTATAACTATTATCAGTTCTATCAATATTAGAACCATTATCAGCACCATCAGTATGAGGCACCCAGTATGGATTGAACTCACTATCCTGTAGTAACCTCACTGATGGGCCTTAATTGAATTTGAGTTAACCAATAGCACAAAAATTACAGCAACTTCAAGTCTAGGGTCACAACTGATGTCTGTTCTATCTATCCTAATATGCACTTCTTCCTCCCTCCCTCTTTTTATGCCCTTTCAAAAATCTCATTCACTAGTTTGAGTGGCCCTTCGGCCTTGTATTGGTTGAACAATAGTATAAAACAATGTGGGGGGAGAAATCAGCAAAAAGGGTAAGTTTTACTTACGTTGGCACCAGCGACCGTTTCCCCTGTACCCTTCATTGCATTTGCACCGGTACATGTGTCCTATCACGGTACATGTGGCATGTTCATGACATGTATTTTCGCTAGCTTCTTCGGGTGAACAGTCCACAGTCATTCCTGAATATAAGGGGGGAAAAAAAAAGAGGCTTCAATCGTTAATCGATAATCAATCAAATAATCAGTCAAATATAATCAATTGCAACACATTGATATGACAAGAACATTTTCTGTCTGAATTTCTTGGATGGAAAGTTATCATTATTTACATTATTTATATTCAGACTAATGTCCACATCTTTGTTGTTGTTATCACAACATTTCGGCTGTTGTGTCCTATGGCCTTCCTCACATGTATCCATCCAGGTAAATTACACTGAATTCTAAACTGAACCCTTTATTTAATCTATAGGGTAGACTGTTCTCATTCCACTACTCATGTCTAAGGATATCTTGTCTAGTTCTTCTTATTTAGTATTGCTCAGTTATTGCTTGCTTGTTTCCTTCCACTGAGTACAAGTGCACATTACCTGAACTGGATTTGGTTTGGCTTGGTTTATACCATATTAATCTCAATCGGTTCTTTAATGCCAATATTTTTACTGCTGCTAATAATTTTTTTTCAAACATGTATTTATTTTCTTCCTTCAAAAATATATTGCTGGTATTTTTTTTCCGAAACGTTTAGCTGGTAATAATTTTTTCCAAAAATGCATTTCTGGCACTAAAACCTATTTTTACACTGTCACAGTACAGGTTAAGTATTAGGTTGGTGCAAAAATAATATCGTTTTTTGACATATTTTTTAACGTCAAAAAACGATATTATTTTTGCACCAACCTAATATTTGCCCATAGTTAGGACCCTAACAGGTGCTACCACTCCAGGTCAGGGTAGACCTGGGAACATCAGCAATTAAGAGGTGGTTCCATGCTCCTCAAAACCTCCTGATCAGAGGCCTTGCTGTCATATGTAGTTTATTGTCTTACTCAGGACGTGGAAGGAGTTTATCATCATACCCAGGACTACCTGAACCAGGGAGTGGACTCACAAACACTATGTCAACAAATTTGCAAACCAATACTTTTATCCAGTAAAATTATTTCTGTAGTGAACTTGAAGCTTAAATTCTGATCTGGCTGCTGATTAGGTTGCAATTGCTGCTGCTATCTGCCATGATTTCATTGGTACTGATGTCTTCAAATGCAGCAATCAAAACATTGGCAGAAGCAGCAGCTGTTACAACCTAATCAGCAGCCATGTTACAGCTTCATGTTCACTACAGCAGATTGTCTTATGAGACAATGGCCTTGTGGATAAAAGTATTAGTTTGTGATTTTCATGACAGTGGTTGTGTGTTCAGTTCCTGGGTCGGGCTGTGTGTACTTGTTGAAACGGTTGAGCAATAACTTAACAGCACTTAATAAAGATAAGAACTAGATAAGATATCCCTAGACATGAGCAGTAGAACAAGAACAGTCTACCCCACAGATTAAATATGGGGTTTAATTTAGAATTCTCTGTAGGTTACCTAGATCGGTATATACTTGAGGAAGGCTGGAGAGCACAATGGTTAGAATGTTATGATAGTAGTCTGAAGAGAAATAGTCTAAACACTAGAATTTTATTCAAGGACATAGAAATGAAGCTCTTAAATATGAAATGAATTTCCATCATTTGTAACAAAGTGATAGAATTAAAATGGGAAAAATTACTTTCTTCCGTGCTAAATATGGTAAGGCATAAAACCGAAAAAGAATTTTCTTTATTAGGTGAAGATGTCATCCACAAGAATATTTCAGAAAAATTTAATGGCATTCTGATTTGAAATACAGGGTGCAGTAGAAATAACTTTCACATATACCTTCCAGAAATACCACTCACATATAATTTCCAAAAATACCTCTCACATATACATTCCAGAAATACCTCTCACATATAGCTTACAGAAATGCCACTCATGTATACCTTCCAGAAATACCATTCACATATAACTTCCAAAAATACCTCTCACATATACATTCCAGAAATACCCCTCACATATACCTTCCAGAAATACCACTCATTTATACCTTCCAGAAATACCTCTGACATATGCCTTTCAGGAATACCTCTCATATATACCTTTCAAAAATACCTCTCACATATACCTTTCTGAAATACCTCTCACATATAACTTCCAGAATTACCTCTCATATATACCTTCCAATAATACCTCATGTGTATACATTCCAGAAATACCTCTCACATATACTTTTTAGAAATACCTCTCACATATACCTTCCACAAATTCTTCTCACATATACCTTTCTGAAATACCTCTTACATATAACTTCTAGAAATACCTTTCATATATACCTTCCAACAATACCTCATGCATATACCATCCAGAAATACCACTCACATATACCTTTCAGAATTACCTCTCACCTATACCTTCCAAAAATACCCTTCACATAAAAGTAAGACATTAGCTAGATAAAGATACCATTGCCACAAATGTCTTACCATTATCTGGGGAGGTATTTCTGGGAGGTATATATGGGAGTTATTTCTGCTGCACCATGTAGTTTCATTATTTTACTTATATTTCTTGCTATTTGTTAAACTTGATACAATGTTTTGATCAATAGGTTCTCCTGCCTTCCTCAGGTGTAGGCAACATGAACTTTTTGGAGCTGGTTTTGTAAATGATCATGATGCACAAGTGCTATAATGGTTAGTGGCTCTGAATAAGTAATTGGTGAACAGAGTTCAAATTCCAGTTTAAGTTTGTTGCATTTACTTTCACACAGTTACACTTAGGAAAATTATGAATCATCTCTTCTCTCCCTAGCTATGGGTTAAATAGCAAAGCTGATTTCTTTAGCCATGGTTGACAAATTAATAGTATTTTATTATTATTATTATTGTTACATTTTCAATTTCTCAACAATATCAATGTCTTCGTTAATAGTCTTTTGTCTTCATACTGTTTTATAAACTTATGAGATTAAATATTTTTTATTCCATACTATTAATAATAAAAATACATTAACACGGTCCTAGGTTGACTAGTCATGCTTAAAGTGTCATTTTAAACTTCATGACCTTATTGTTGGTTGCATAACATGTCCTACACGAGTATGGTTTTGAATTCAGGTTACCCTTCTCCTTGACTGTTTACCAACATGGCTAGAGAGACCAGTAAGATTTGCTATTTAACCCATAGCTAGAGGGAGAAGAGATGGATTCATACTTTTTCAAGGGTATCTGTGCGAAAGTGAATGCAACAAACTTAACTGAGATTTGAACTCTGTACACTTTTTTCTTATACAAAGCTGCTAACCATTATGGCACTTGTGAATCTTTTTCCTTCTTTATAATGTCCTTTTTTTTTTTTTTATTACCATTGTCATAAATCTTCCACAATGATTTCGCTAATAAATTCTTTGTTTTTTTTTTTCTATGATTTTCTCAAGTTTAGAAACAATATATTCTTATTATTCCATATTTGGAAGAATATGTTAATCTTTGTTGTTTTTAGCAGAATATTTACCATATATGTTAGCATACAAGGTGACTTTTAACCTTAAAAAATCCCCACCCTACAAAAAAAAATGGGGTGTGGCATCTTATAATCCAGGTATAAAATGTGAACCTTAAACCCTGTGGTTTAAGCTAAGTTATTCGCAATGCAAAATTTTTGATGGTAGGCCTTGCCTCACTTGCTTGTTTCAATAATGTTGAACAAAAACACAACTCGATGTGTGCCTTAACAAGCAATATTTGAGAACAATGAAAGGAGTGGATGGTCAGCAGGGAAAAGTCATTCAGGCTACTATAACAGCCTACTGAAAACACAACACCCACTCATGAGGTATTGTATATTGTGGTAGATAATTGACAATATCTTCTCACCATTTTTTCATTAGAATTTGAGTGAAAAAGTATATGTTTGATGAATTTATTTAATAAATTCAATAAAATATGTTTTAAAATACAATTTGTGGAGGGGCCGCCTTGTATAGTGAATATTGCTCAAAACCTACATTTTAACTTGAAAATTTGAAGATTGCCTTATATACCCAGTCACCTTGCAGGCCAGCATATATCGTACATTGCTAGATTTTTTGTTTTCCTAAAGATCTTTAATTTTCTATTTTTATTATTCATATATATGTAAGTTTTGAACTATTTTTTTTATCTTTCGCATCCTTAATATGATATTTTAGCAGATAAATTCTTTGGTCTTAGAATTTTCACAACTCCTTTGTGGTTCCTTAAAATATTTGGACAATTTTGTTTTTTATTTTCAATTCAAACACGTTTTTTTATTCCTGGAGCATGGCATACTAAAATTAAATTTTTACTAATATTTCTTTCATCTAATTTCTCTTGCTTTTTATCACATTAGTAATATTAAATATAATAGCAATCAAATTTTTTAAATCATTTCCATTAAGATTTGATAAATTTCTCTTTTACGATAATTCTTTTGTCAAAATTTTGGGGTTTAATTTCACATTGTCACATATAGCATATTAATCAATCAATTCTAATCAAACATATTTACCAAACATCAGTGCTCAACTGATAAGTAAACTAAAAAAATTTCAACAAAAGGCAAATATTAGTCAAGATAGTAGCATAAAAAGTTATTAGTACAGGGGTAACAAGCAAAAAGATGTTAGTCTGTAGTGTGGTAAAATAATAAAAAAAATTATCTCAGGTTAGTTTGATTCCATTAGCAGAAAATAAACTTCAATAGATATAGTGAGGTATGAGTGGGGGGACATAAATCAAGGTTTATTTCAGTGTTATTCTATAGAAAAGTTTCAAGATTTGATAAACACATAATTGGGTAAATTTCAGTCCATGAATAAATTGTTATGATATTAATGAGATTAACAAGGATTTCATGTAACTGATTTGTAGGAGTTTAAGTAAATATTCTTAACAAAAACTTGATGAAATTATTTTATTTCTAGCAATTAATTCCTTAGTAATTAATAAAGATAACAAGGAAAGCATCCATTTTACAAGATGACATATTAAAAGGTTTGTATTTGAGAAAATATTAACCCCTTAATACCCAACATCCCATTTTGGTGATATTTGTATAAACAACTTATAGGTGTCAGGTTGGTGCAAAAATAATGACGTAATAATGTCGTTTTTTGACGTTAAAAATACGTCAAAAAACGACATTAGTACGTCATTATTTTTGCACCAACCTAATAGTTAATAATGGATTTTAATAAACCTATAATTAATTTTTATAATTAATTTTTATAAGTCTATAATTAATTACTGTTTTTTTATGAACTTATATTTAACACTGGATATTTTAAAAATGTATAATTAATATTAATAAGGCTACATATACAGATATCTATGTTTAGGTATGCAACTAAAGTTTTGCTGAATATATATATATATATATATATATATATATATATATATATATATATATATATATATATATATATATATATATATATATATATATATATATATATATATATATATATATATATATATATATATATATATATATATATATATATATATATATATATATATATATATATATATATATATATATATATATATATATATATATATATATATATATATATATATAATATATATATTTAGTATCATATCTTCATTCAAGCATGTTTGGTTGAATAATGTATACATATCATATCTATTTATTTTATATATCTTAATACAACATCAAGAAATTAATCTGTAATTTAAATACTTAAATATAAATAAATATACTATATATATCTACATTATTCAACCAAACATGCTTGAATGAAGATATGCTACCTAAATATACATATTATATATATATATATATATATATATATATATATATATATATGTAAAAGTGGACATTGAGGTTAAGACCCAATAGTGACAGTTTGATTTACACTTAAACACAATCTTCAGCCTGGAAATTGCATTTAAGCATGAGATAGACTGTTGCCACTGGATATTGAACTCAACTTCTACTTCTATATTTACATACGATTATGTATATATATATATATATATATATATATATATATATATATATATATATATATATATAATTTTCATTTAAATGCCAACAAGAACATTGAATGTTCAAGTAAAAATATATTATTAAAATAAATTCACACATTCTAGTTTTAAATAAGAATTAAGGTATACTCAGTTAATAGAATTTCCACAAAAAAAGCCTTTTACAATCCTAAAGAAACAAAAACGAAAAGCCTTTTACAAATTCTCTACAACCTGGCAAACAAATAGTTCAAATCTACTAGATCTTTTCGTATAATATAACAGATCTTTTCATATAATAGATCTTTTCATATAACAGATCTTTTTATATAATATAACAGATGTGGAAAAAATAATTCCCATTTTAACTTTTATTTCTTGTCTTGTTGAGAAAGGACAAAAGTATGTCTGAAAATTCCAATTGTTAACATCTTTTCTCATCATACTTCCATTTGGTCAAAAGGCCAACTAATATGCAATCAATATTATTAGTCTTATTATCAATAGTCTTATTCTTAATCTTATATATATCTATATCTATCTATCTATATATATATATATATATATATATATATATATATATGTGTGTGTGTGTGCGTGTATGTACATTACTTTTTTTTATCCAGCCTCATATGTGCTTAAGAGGAATTTTCTAATATGTAAGCAAGGACTCAAAATGTACATTTCAATTATCTCCCCCTTTATAATACTTCTTCTTCTTCTTCTTCTTCTTCTTCTTCTTCTTCTTCTTCTTCTTCTTCACATCCTCCTCCTCCCTTTCTATTGCACCCAACATCATGTGTTTGTTTATTTATTTTTGAAAATAATAATATACATTATCATATTATATTATTAATTTTTTAAAATAAATAAAGCGTTAAGAAGAGGACATTTCCTAAAAATCCCCTGAGGATACTGTATGGTTGAAACCAAGGTAGCGGATTCAACTGATCTCCTGATTTTTTAGTTAAACCCTCTACATGTTATTTTATTTTTGTTTTTTCACACATATCTTGAGCACTTTTTAATACTCCTATTTCCTGGTCTGATTCAACTCTGACCATTAAACATTTATATATATATATATATATATATATATATATATATATATATATATATATATAATTATTTATTTAAAAAAATTATAACATAAATATGTCATAAAATCACTACAAAAATAGCCATTTTGTTTCAACACCTCCGGTGTCTTATCAAGCGATGATGTTGAATGTAAAATAAATGGTTTTAAAAGTTTCAAATTAATTAACAATCTTTTGCAAGGGGAAAACGTTGTTACAAAAGCTAGAATGACCAATCAAAATACAAGTATAGGAAAATTCAAAAAGCTTGACAACGAAGTCATGTTGTAATAGCTATTCAGATCTTTAAAATAGGGGTAATATTAAAAAAGAATTTATTCTAACCAATAATTATTAAATTGTATGATAAAATTTGATATTAAAATTAAAAGTAAAAATTACCAATTTTAAAATCCAAATTTAATCACTATTATCATCACTTGATAAGACACCAGAGGTGTTGAAACAAAATGGCTATTTTTGTAGTGATTTTATAACATATTTATGTTATAATTTTTTTAAACAAATAATTATTTCTGCTCTACTCTGTATTGAGCACTTTTTTAAGAATAGTAATTGTTGGTTATTGGAATTCATTCCATATACACCAATTATATACTTGTACATATATATATATATATATAATAGGCAGGTGAAAATAATATTGATAATAAGACTAATAATAAATCCCTCTATAATGTTAACCTTGGCAAATAACTAGCCCAAAAGTATCAGATATTTTATGGTAATTCAACACATGAGTAAAAAATACAACAATGAGAGATTCCCTGGAAAAGAAAGTCCTGGTTGCTAAGACAAGAAGAGCTACAAAACTTACAAAGATCCTTAAAAAACTCTTAAAAAACTTTCAAAGACTCCTTAAAAAAACATTATCTTTGGAGAGCCACCAAGTTAAAAATTTGTTACCAAGTTCTAATATTATTTTTATCTTAAATAAATTTACTAATTTTTCATGAATCACCAATTTGAGAAAGACATGAACCCTATCCTCCCTGTATTAGATACAATGTCTAATAATTTGCTCTATCACTTTGACATGTTAAAATTGAACATGCATTAAAAAAAAGTACTTTTTATTATAAAAAAATATAATTTTGTATCGTGTAGGAAAATAAATTCTATTTACATATTTGATTAAAATTGACTGAAATGTAAAAAAAACAAAACAAATATAACCACCACAAACTGATAATGAAATGAGAGCTATCTTCATGGTTGGGCAATGACAAATAACCTTGCTAGTTATCAACAGATAAAAAAAAAAAAAACTCTCTCCACTAAAGTGGCAGTAATCAAAAAACAATTAGTGTAAAACAAGAAAACATCCTTGAGGCAAATCATACTTACAGTTAACTAATGTAGCTTGAATACTTCTTGTGTAAAAAAAAGCAAATACTTAAGGCAACATCTCACTCCCTTTGTCTTTCTTATTTGTAAATATAGGCTCTTGTTCTATAAATGGCTTCAACTCTGTCATTGAACTGACCAAGATAGATTGACTAGTTTGATTGGCTCTTGCTTTGTTTTTTAAACAAATAACAACCATTGGTTGAAATTTAGGACAATGAAAAACATCATTAAACACACACACACATCACAGATGGATAGAGCTTCAGATGAAGTTATGCATCTATATTTATATATATATATATATATATATATATATATATATATATATATATATGTGCGTGTGTTCAGATCAAATATAGATCCAATATTTTTATGTCATCATATATATATATATATATATATATATATATATATATACATATGTGTGTATATATATATATATATATATATATATATATATATATATATATATATATATATATATATTGTTTAAACATTATTTTTGAAATAGATACTCATATTTGAGTAGACGCTCTGTTTTTATTTATTTATTAAACAGTATATTTATTTATTTACATCAACTGGCCTGAAAATTTGAGGAGTTTTTTTTAGAAAAACAAGTGTCCTCTGGCATATTTTTCTAACAAAATTTCTCAAATCTGTGGATGCTTTATAGCAAATATTTATGGGCTCCTGGAACTTTTGTCCTGCAAAAAATATTAGCAAACACATGTGAGTCCGAGTAAAAACAAAACGCACTAAACATGGTATTTAAAACAAACGGCAATTAATGCATGATATTAACAAAAGGATTTACATGTGTACACAATAGAATTGAAAAGAAAAGAGATCTGTGAAATGCACTTGTTTGTATATGAAACATGCATGTGCAATGCATGTATGTGTGAGAATTCAGTCAGCAGAGGACCAAGGAAGCGAATGTGCCCTGGTAGCAGTGTTCTTTATCTGCATTTAACTACATCAGGAGGCAAGTAGAAAAAAGATAGAATATATGGGTGTTAACAGGTGCCTTTAGTGAAGTCAAGTGGGGTAACCCACAAACAAAAATCAAGTGGGTGTCCAATGTTTCAATTCACAGCCAAGTTTTCTGAACTTGATTTGCAGTTTAGAAAAGACAATGAATAAATTCAGTAGACATAGAATTGTTATCTTTGTCATATATATATATATATATATATATATATATATATATATATATGTACACTCCAATAATGCTTGAAGTAGTGGGATATATATATATATATATATATATATATACCAAGTATATAATTGGTGTATACGGAATGAATTCCAATAACCAACAATTACTATTCTTAAAAGAGTGCTCAATACAAAGTAGACCAGATATAATTAATTATTTTAAAAAAATTATAACATAAATATGTTATAAAATCACTACAAAAATAGCCATTTTGTTTCAACACCCTCGGTGTCTTATCAAGTGATGCTGTTGAATGCCCAGGTTTAATTATATTATTAAATTAAAAGCATTAGTTCATTTTCCTCTTCAAGCAAATTGGATCCAAAATTTGCTTGAAGATGAAACAGCACTAATGCTTTTAATTTAATTATATAATTAAAGTTTTTAGCTTCAGTTTTTGAAACATGGTTATTACTGTGTAGCGAAGAAACTATATTTCAAATCAGTTAATTTATAATATTTATGCTCTGTAAATTTACAATGAACACTTTTTGTAAAAATAAAAATAAAAAAATAACAACAAGAACACCAGATTATATATCTTACTGTTCTTTCTTTATATGTATATATATATATATATATATATATATATATATATATATATATATATATATATTATTAATGAAATTATTGGTAATCTGTATGGAATTTTCCAACAGGATATAAATCAGTTGAGAGCTCTATGTCAAAGACAGAGCATATATATATATATATATATATATATATATATATATATATATATATATATATATATATATGTATATATATATATATGTATATATAATTATTTATTTAAAAATATGATTCCAACATGCTACATAAGAGAGTGTGTTGGAATCATATTTTTAAATAAATAATTATATTTATACTCTACTTTTGTATCGAGCACTATTTTTAAAAAATAATAACAAAAATACTAAAGAACTTTGGATTATTTACCTAACGAGTTCTTTCCTATTTTCTATATATTCTTCACACACACACACACACACACACACACACACACACACACACACACACACATATATATATATATATATATATATATATATATATATATATATATAATTATATGAAACAGATATGACTATAGAAACACATGAATCCACTAAATATAATGCTTGAGAATTTCATCACAGATGAAGAAGAGTCAACTGAGATAATGTCCTACAGAAGGATGGTGAGAATACCATGGAGGGTACATGTGGACAATGATGAAGTTTTTTGAGAAAATAAAAGGAAAAAGGACACTTATACTTATCATCAGAAAGAGACTATTGAAACTTCAAACTACTGAACTGTTACATAATATCAGTTCTCCTATATGCTTGATATTTTCCTTACAGATGAAGAAGAGACTTGAGACAATTTCTTTTGATCCTCCAGAATTTCATTGAGAATACCATGGACTGTACATGTGACTAATGAAAAAGTTTTAAGAAAAACAGAAACAAAAAGTAAACATACTTAACATCAGAAAGAGACAATTGAAAATTTTAAGGCACATAAGGAGGAAAGAAAGCTCGGAGAATTTGACACTCACAGGGAATTTTGAAGGCAAGAGGGACAGAGGAAAGCAATGAATAACTTACCTAACATCCCTGTAAATAGTTAACTGAACAGAGAACAAAAATTAGGAGGGATAACAAAATGTTGAACTTTTCTAAGAGCTACAGAGGATAGGAAGTTGGGAAGGGACATGATTGCCAATGTCCACAAGAGACACAACACAGAGAAGAATGGTGTGAATATTATAATGAGTCACACCAAATTGGCAGTTAAAAATAGAAATTTTAAGCTTGTCCATCAAGAAGTCAATCAGTTGTCAAAGGGTTGGTTAATTTCTAATCAACACACCTGGAACAACAGGTGATACTGTCATTTCCAATCTACCAAAAACATTACGGAAATAATAATTGCTTTTGATTTGATATGACAGCAACAAAATCTGAAAGTATATATGTATGTAATTGTATTTACCTTTTCTTTTTTCTTTTTTCCTCTGTGTCTCAAAGGAAATTTATTTTCTGATCACCTTTGTTTGTGCATGGGAAGTAGCTTAGAAAGATGCAAGGTCAAAGTATTGGTGTCCCCACAGAAGATCACACTCACTACATTAGGAAAATTGGTTTGTGAAACTCACTTGTTAACCATGACACCATCATATGCACCCACCTCTGTCTCTTTGAATTCCCTGAATAACTACATCTGGAGTCTTGTTGATATGAAGACCAACCAGCAACCCCTCCAATACTGTGAATTTGTTGATAGGCATGATGCCTATCAACAAATTCACAGTATTGGAGGTAATGGTAAACATGAACGAGAACCAAATGATATCGCCAAGCAGTTGTTTCTGTGGTTGCTAGGTCAATGTATTGATGATGAAGAGGGCTATGCTGATGATATAGGTAGTCATAGTTTGGTTTGGTTTGATTTGTGGCATATCAACACCTCAATGGGTTATTTAATGCCAACAAAATTTTTATTTCTGGTAATATGTTTTTCTTCAAAAATTGATTTCTGGGAATATTTTTCCTTGAAGAAGTCTATAGCTGGTCATATTTTTTGAAAGAATCTATAGCTGTTTGTATTACTGGTACTTTTTTTTTTTAAAGTATTGCTGATAATAATTTTTCCTTGAAAAATTATTGCTGGTAATATTTTTTTTTATTACAAAGTATTTCTGGCATTAAAACCCATTTTTACACAAGTTTGGGTGTCCAAAAACTTCTGTGGGAAACTGGGTAGACGGGACTATATGGAAGCTATTGTTGGTTCATATGCATCTAAATATATTTCTCTCCCTCTCCCCATCTCTCTCTCTCTCTCTCTATATATATATATATATATATATATATATATATATTGTGTATTTAGGCAGCAATCCTTCTTTCATGCACATTTCATTGAATACGACAGACAAGGTGCTTTTATTTAGTTTTTTATACGATTTCTCATGCAATCTAATAATTTTTTTCTTTTCAGATGATAAATGATATAAAAACTGTCCAAATGTTCTTTTTATCTGAGTGCTTTCGGCTATACATTTAGCTATTTTCAAGGATTAAATATTTTAACTGTTAAATAAGAAATAGTTTGTTGTATGTATGTTTTATAAAATGTTTTCATTTTTCAAAACACAGTCAAGATATTGTGTCCATGTTCAAAGTTAATATTATTAAGCGTTGTGTTTTT
>OZ010602.1:13857487-13879987 GCA_963932145.1 Acanthosepion lycidas
TTGATTGCGCACTATGAGGAAATGCCAAAGGTGTACGGACACTAAATTTTAATTAATTTTATTTCATTTCAGTTTTAGAATTGTGCATGAGGTGCTACCAGAGTTTGTTAAAAGTAGCCCTTAAGTTTGCCTGGATGGCCCAGTTATAAAAAAGACTTTCAAGTTGAGTTCCCCCGCCTTGTCAAGCAGTCTCCAATTTTTTTTGGTGAGGTGGCGGGTGCCAAATGTCTAGATTGGAGTGCTTCATCCTTCAAACTTATAAAGACACCCCCCACTGATACCAATCTATAATGCTCCACCACTATTCCTGTCATTGGATAGTGAGGTAAAATCTGTCCCCCTAACTTAGGGTGCCTGCCTAATGGGCAAAGTCAGCTACTAAATGAGATCTTTACTGTAGCCAATCTTAATTCACCAAGATGTTAACGCCTCTAATTATTTAAAAATCAGAAGCCATGTGAGCCATACCTGGTGTAGCATCAGGGAATTTATTATTTTCATGATTATTATTATTATTATTATTATTATTTTATTTCTTTTGATTTCTGATGTGTACTCATTTCTTTCCGGGTTCCACCCAGGGACCTAAGGTTAGAAATGTCATCACGACATTTTCCACTAGAAAAAAATTATATTTTACATAGACAAAGTCTTTCGCAAGGTGTGGGCTGTATTTGTGAGAACAATTTTTTGTATTTCTTTAAGGTGTGGGCTTCCATGAATCCCTTCAATTAGTCTACTGGAATCTTTTCCAACCAATCCGAGGGCTCCAACTACAACGGGGATTTTTGATGTTTCCATGTGCCACATTTTTGAGATTTTGATTTCAAGGTGCTTGTATTTTGATAGCTTTTTGAAGATCTTCAAAGATATATTGCAGTCTGCAGGGACTGCCATATCAATAAAGAGGCACATTTTTTTGTGTGCAATCTCTAATAATAATGCCTGGGCAGTTAGCTTTGATTGTTCTGTCTGTGTGTATTGTGTAGTCCCATAAAATTAGAACAGGTTTTATCTCTTTAAACGGGTCTGGGTGGTGTTCATACCACTTTCTTTCAGTTTTCTTCCCATAGAAGATGCAGATTTTCCAGTGCAGATATTGGCCAACTCTGTCATGCCAGGTTTTATATTCAGTGGGTGCCAATACCCTGCAACCTGATTCAAGATGATCAATTGTTTCTGGATAATTATCACAGAACCTGTATTTTGGGCTAACACTATATTTTAGTATATGTGCTTGATAATTCCTAGTTATTGTTATTATTATTATTATTATTATTATTATTATTATTATTAGCAAATTTGTAAACATTCCCACAATTGAGAAAAATTGAACTGAATATTACTAACCAATGTAAAAAATGAAAAAGATTTAGATGAGACAAAACAATTAATATGTCCAATCAGTTAAGATCAGAAGCCACGAGAGCCATACTTGATGCAGCATAAGGGTATTTATTATCATTATTATTATTATTATTATTATTATTATTTGATGGTGGTAAAAGTTTTAAGTCTTTGAGTAAATTGACACTAGCAGAACAAAAGACTTCACATCCTGTGGTACCCTAAGTCCAGACTAAGAAAAGAACCCACCCACCAGTCTACCCACAATAAAAACACAAAGTTTAAGGAGGTGGAGGTGGAGGGACAAAGTATCTTCCCCACCCCTTCCAAAAAGAAAACAGTTTGGTAAAATTAGTCAAGACTTTGGGAGTTTTTGAGAGACTGATTGTGATGGGGTAGGAGGGTGAGCTGGGTTGAGGGTGGAGATGTGGTTATGGAGGGGTGCCAGGTGAAAAGCTGATAGACTGGTGGTATGATATATATATATTTTTTTCATTTTTCTTTTTTCCCAGAACAGGATAAGTAAGTAATTTATTTGTTCAGGAAGTAAAATAAAGAAAAGAAAAAAAAAAGAAAAGAAAAAAAGGAAAGAAATGAAAAAAAAAAAGAAAAGAAAAAAAGGAAAGAAAAGAAAAGAAAAAGAACGCAAAGAAAAGAAAAAAGGAAAGTAAAGAAAAAAAAGAAAAGAAAAAGGAACGCAAAGAAAAGAAAAAGGAAAGTAAAGAAAAGAAAAGAAAAGAAAGCAAAAAGGAAAGTAAAGAAAAGAAAAGAAAAAGAAAGAAAAAAGGAAAGTAAAGAAAAGAAAAGAAAAAAGAAAAAAGAAAATGAAAGTTAAGAAAAGAAAAGAAAAAAGAAAAAGAAAAGAAAAAAGGAAAGTAAAGAAAAGAAAAAAGAAAAGAAAAAAAAAAGGAAAGTAAAGAAAAGAAAAGAAAAAGAGAAGAAAAAAGGGAAGTAAAGAAAAGAAAAGAAAAAGAAGAAATGAAAATAAAGAAAAGAAAAAATTTATTATCTCAACAAGTACCAAAGACAGGTAAGATGTGATGAGGTGAGGAGTGTCGGGTTGGAGGTAGATCTGCACGTTCATATACCTAACCACTGGATACAATGTTGATGTTGGGACTGTTATGTGAATAACCTTTTTGTAATAAGAATTCATTTTTTTTGTTTCTAAAGTTCTGTGATCCAGTACTATCATTAATTCATGCAAGTATCTTCATCTTTGTTATTTAGATCAGTTCATTTTCATTCCTTTATTCATACACCTTTACTGGGCCCAATGCAACAACATGATTATGGATAATCCCTCACCAATGTGATTATTCATAATCTATTGCAAATTTGCTTTAATGTAGCATCTGGATTTTGAATTCAGAGTTATCCTTCTCCTAGACTGGCTGCCAAACATGCCCAGAGAGCCTAGTCTGCTATTTAATCCATATTTGGGTGGAGAAGAGATGGATTCATGCCTATCACAAGACCATCTATTCATTCACCTTACTTGGCTTTTGGTATCCGGCATTCAAAATAATTATTTATAAAAATTTGTTGAAATCTAATGAGTTTTTAGTTTTATAGACATCATATCTGCATCCATATCTAACCATCTTTAGACAACTTTGGGGAGCTGAGTTTTAAATTCAGCGTGATCCTCCTCATAGATGGTTGCTAGCCATGTTAGCAAATTTTAACAAATGCGGCCACAAAAAAATAGTGCATCAAAATGGTTTTTCTGTTGGGATCGCTATTAATATAAACTCACTTGACAAATTTTATTGTTTTAAAATCTTATTTTAAAGATTTTACTAACACCTAAACATATGAAACTGGATTTTAGCATTTTCTTGAAAAGGGAAAAACAATTAAACATTATTAAAACTATTCACAAGATAAATTTTATATTTATAAAATTATAAAAATATATTGAATCAACAACAAAGCAAGAATGAAGTAAACATGAAAACTAATTTTTTATTCATACATTTATAATAATGTCCATAGAAATGAGAACAAGAAAATTTAAATAAATGTTGATTTCATTATTTACATTATTCAGACTATCATCCTCATCTTTGTTGCCATATTTATTACAATGTTTCAGCCGTTGTATGCTCCGGCCTTCTTCAGGTGGTGGGAATGTCAAACTGAGCCCTTTATTTCAAGGACACATGGCACAGTGGATAAAGGCATTAGTTAGATCCAGTGACAGGACCCAAAGAGTGTGAGTTCAATACCCAGTTAAGGCAGTGGAGAACTTTCAGAGGGAAATTAGCAGGAGATAACTGATAACTAACATCCATTAAACATGGCATGTGGAACTAGAACAGTCTACCCCAGTGAGTGAAATAAAGGGTTCAGTTTGACATTCCAACCACCTGAAGAAGGTCGGAGTGTACAACGGATGAAACGTTGTAATAAATATGGCTACAAAGATGAGGACAATAGTCCAAATAATGTAAATAATGTACATAATACCTGATCTCAGAAATATAGACAAATGTTGATTTCAATTCATTTAGAAATGACTGCAGAACACTTGTCCCTCCCCTCTTATAGGCAAAAGTAGAAGTTCTTTGCAAATTTTTCCCTTTTAATGCTTTAGTAATCCTTTTTGAATAATCTTTGCATCAAAGGTTGTTTAAATGCCAATTTAGGATTGAATCATATGAAGAAACTATTGTCTAAATGGCAAAAGCTGATTTTGGAACAAAATTTGTCAGGGATTTCTTCCACTTAAAGGAAATAATCTAAACCAGACATTTACACAAGACAATTTGTGTGGCATATGGAATTTACATGGCAAATTTGGAAAGTGTAGGATGAAAAACCAGGGAGTTATGTTTGAAAAATGGGCGATTTGAACAGGTTTCATGGTTTTTCATTATATACAGGGAAGGGAGTAGGACTAAAACCACACTATCTTATTTTTTTGCATGATGGCAATTTTTTTACAACATGTTTGAAGAAAATTAGGATAAAAAATGAGCAAGATATTCAAGTTCTTATTTTAAGTAGGACGAAAACCCAATTTTGTTCGCGGTTTTTTCAATTTTTTGTGTGAAGTCAGTGTCGTAGGTAAATTATCAAGGACTCTACATAAACCTCACAACATGAGCTATGTTTTGAATTAAGTGCAAAGAACATCAGCTCATCCAGTAAAAATTTTGTTCACATGTAACTTTGCCTTGGTTTTTTGCAAAAAGTTGTACCCTCCTCCAGTTTTATTGATTTTTCTGCCAAAGCCGAGGGTCTGGAGATTAAAATATTGGTCTGGACCTATTTTAATGAATTTAAAACATGTGTGTATGATTTCATCAAAATCTCTTGAGAAATGTGGACGTGCATAAATAGCATACACACACAGAAACAGACACACACACAGATATCTTGTGTTTTATATATATATATATATGATAAAATCAGAATGATTCAGTGTGTTTAAAGGTTAAATAGAAGATTGCTTTATTGTGTTTCTCTTTGTAGCCTAGTGTTAAAAGCATGCTGGTAACAGCAATAATTTCTCCTGCAAAGGGAGATGCAGGTTCAAATTCTGCTGGAGGACACATTTTTATCAAGTTTTCTCGAGTATGCAGGCTAGTCGATGGCCTATACACAGTACTTTGTTTCTGGGGGTAGGGGAAAGAACTAAGAAGGACCCCACAACAACCATGCAGCACCCATACCACCGCAAGAACAAGCACTTTCTACTACCCCCAGTTCAACATACACTTACATTCACATACTCAAACATCATACTTATCACATGACTTCTTTTTATTAGTATTTGTTAGTATTTATTATTAATTATTGTAGGCTTAGTTATATAAACAAAAAAAAAAAAACACCTGCAGTCCAGGGTAGATGCATAAATGCAGAAATTAGTCATACAGAGAACTATATCTACATTATATATATGGTGTGTAGATATATGTTATATATTATTGTCTGTGTGGGAAACATGTATATATATGTATATATATATATATCCAAGTATAGGATTGGAGTATACAGTATAAATTCCAATAATCAACAAATACTATTCTTAAATGAGTGCTCAATACAGAGTAGAGCAAATATAATTATTCATCCGAAAATTATAACATAAATATGTTATAAAATCACTACAAAAATAGCCATTTTGTTTCAGCACTTCTGGTGTCTTATCAAGTGATGGTGTAATCTTCCACTAGTAGTAATTATAACAAAAGTAAAAAGAGAACACCATCACTTGATAAGACAGCAGAAGTGATGAAAGAAAATGGCTATTTTGGTAGTGATTTTATAACATATCTATGTTGTAATTTTCGAATAAATAATTATATATATATATATATATATATATATATATATATATATATATATATATATATATATTTCCCACACAGACAATAATATATAACATATATCTACACAGCAAAGCAGAGTATAAGAAGAAACAAAATAAAGAGTCTTACTTATAATATGGAGATACTCCTGTGTCTGGAGAAGCCATGTTTAGGACTTCAGATTAAAACAAGCCAGATTCATTCATGTCCCAGCTGGGGACATATTCCACAAACAAAAATAACTAGTCTCAATAACAAGCACTTTCTACTACTCCCAACCCAACAAATACATCCACATCTATAAACAACACCGTACCTATCACACTACACTTCTTTTTATTAGTATTTATTATTAATTATTGTAGGCTTAGTTGTATAAACATATGATAACACCAAGTGCATCTACTGGAGTAGATGCATATATGTGTCAATTAGTGCAATGATGTGACTAGTGCACACCAGAATTTTCGTGCCATCATGTGTTTGTATGTATTATATTTTTCTTTCGCAAGGACATTCTGAATGTTATATATGATCATAGAAATAAAACATTTATGAGATTTAACACAGACTTACTGGACATCAAATCGTCAAATTTGAGAAAAATCTTTGTCTTGGGGCCCCAAAGGGATCTTGTAACAATTTGCAAAACTTCCCTTGGAGGCCCTGAATATATATATATATGTGTGTATATATATATATATATATATATATATATATATATATATATATATATATATATATGTTAATAAATATACATATACCTACGTTTGTAGTGAAACTTAAAGTTTTATGCTTTTCCCAAGTCAACAAGAATGAACTGGTGAATGAAACACTTATTACAGTTGTTTTTTCAAAAAATAATGGATTTAATAGGAGGAACACAAAATCAAATGCAGATTTATAGTTCAAAGTTAATATAATCTTACTTATTATAAAACACAGATTGTGTGTGTGTGTCTGTACGTTTATATATTGGATCCGATTTCCTACATTTTTCAACCGATTTCAACAAAACTTCACAGGACTACGTAAAATTACCTTGCGGTGGTTCTGACAGCACCAAAAATTGGAAAAACACAATTGTTTTTGCACAAAATCAATTTGAAAACACGATTAAGAGGCATCGCTATCGTGAGAATGAAAGAGGGACAAACGAACACACACACACACGCACACACACGCACACACACACAACCAACCTGGGTTTTATAATAAGTATAACTCGATAACTCAATATTAAAAAAGTATAACTTAATATAAGTTATACTTATTAATATGTGTGTGTGTGTGTTCGTTTATATATGGGATCGGATTTCCTACATTTTTCAACCGATTTCAACAAAACTTCACTTTTTTTTTGGCAGGTAGTGTTTCTTATTGTCTTGCACACTTTTTTCTTTATTTTTACATTCAGAATGCTTTAAAAATTCCATTTTCAAGACAATTGTTTATAATAAAATTCTATTCAATCAGTAGACTCATAACGATTGAAAACAATGTTTTTGTTTGAGTTTGGGTTTGACCAATTCGTAAAAAAAAACAAAAAACAAAACAATAAAACTAATTAAGACATGCGTGTCTGTCAACCTTAAACAATAATCTTTGTCAATTTTATTTTTCAGTCTTTATGATGGTCGATACTTGATCTATCTCTTACTGTTACATCCCCAGGCAACGCTGGGCTCTACTGCTAGTCTTAATATATTATTGGGGTATAAATTGAAAATGTAGAGTGTAGGTAGAGGTATAAAAAAAGATGCAAGCTTAAAGTTTAAATAATAAAAAAGGAACACCTTGTAGAGGAAAGTATAAAAATTCTAGTGAACCAGGATCTACCTATCAAGGTTTCATCTAACAGATCTTCAGGGTAAAACAATTTTTTCACTAGGTTTATATATATATATATATATTTATATATATATATATTGATAGATAGAAAATAAACTGCAATGTTTTGTCTCTCACAACTCAGTTGTTTCCTCTCTTTAAAATTCTCTCTTCAGCTTGAAAATCTACTTCCCCCATACAGTTTCAATTAAACACCAATTCCACTTCAAATGTTCTGCCTTGACCCTAATTGGCTATTTGCTGACAATCAAAAGTTTTTTCTCAATTTAACAGAAAACCACTTTGTCCACTTAATTGAAATGGGTTTGTTTTTCAGCAATCACAATGCAAAACAAATCTAATGATTTTCAAGAGCTTGAAATTATGTTTTTTGACTCAAGATGATACTTAACACCCAAGTATTTCTCTTGTAAATGACTCCATATTTTAATTGTGTTTCGCAAAGAGTCAGTTTCGACTCTTATGCAAAGAATGGATTTAATTCCTGCCAAAACAAGAAATGAATTTTTTTAGTTAAATTTGAACATTATAATTTTCATGTTTCAAAATATTTGCATTTTGAATTGAAATTATTTAATCTAAAATATAATTTGAAATTATTTAATATGAAATGCTATTTGAAAATAATTTACACTATAATGCAATCTGAAATTATGTAGAATAAATTCATAATTTCAAATTAAATTCAATTTAAAACATTATTTTATGGAAAATTTTAATTTCTTTATATTTTCATTTTGAATTGTAATTGTTTGATTTAAAATTTTAATTGATATTATTTCATGTAAAATTTTATTTAAAATTATTTAATAGAAAATTATATTTGATATTATTTTATGTAAAAATTCAAATTGTAATTAATTAAAATTAATTATGCATAATTTTAACTAAAATTAATTATTCTAAACTTTTAATTGCAATTATTAAATTTCAAATCAAACTTTAATTTTCTCAATTTTATTTTAAATTAATTTCATGTGGAATTTTTAATTGTAATTATAAGTTTAAATTTAATTAATTTTATGTAAAATGTTAATTGGCATAAATTTAAAGTTTTAACTGTTACCTAATCTCAAGTATTAATTGTGATAATTTTAAGAAAATTTTATTTGTAATTATATAATATAAAATTCTATTAAGAATTATTTAAGTTAAAATTTTAATTGAAATAATTTTCTCTAGATGTACAGCTAAGAATAAAATAACATATATTCTCTTGCAGATACATAGACACAAACACACACACATCAATGACTGATAGGAAAGATTCAACCAAAATGTATAAGATGGAATAAATATCTAATTTGTTTTCAAATACAAAGTACACATGCATATATTTACATACACATACATATGAGAAAAACAAAATTAAATTTAAAAATTTTAATGTCCCCTTCTCCTTCATGCACATGTGCAGTTACATCAACAGAGCCATCCCTTTAGTCTAATGCCGTCTTAAAGGACAAAATGCACCACACAAAATTTTTCCACTTTGTCATTAATTTTCCTAACACCCATATATATATATATATATATATATATATATATATATATATATATATATATATATTTGAGCACTATGGAGAAAGAAATTTTTAACAGTAGCTGCTCCTGCTTAATGCAGAGCTCTTTGCATGAATTGAATGCTCTGGCTGCTTATTTAACATTTATATACATCATGTATATAATACATTAAAAGATTCCCTTTCTCTTTCATACGCTGATAGCTTAGGGGTAAAGTCTCTGACTGATGCCAAATTGGTTGAGTTCCAATACTTGTTTGAAGTAATCAGATGTCTAGCTACACTGATGAGCTGTTATACAGTTTATATATGGATATATATATCTTAAATCTGGGGAGGAAGTGTGATTTTTTAAACAGTCACTATTATTGCTAATAATGCAAGACTCTTCGGTAAAGCGAATCAATTTCTCTCAGTCACTGTGTGTTTATCTAAAATAAATATGCTTAAATTCACCTTCAACCCTGCCTTGTACTGACAGCTCAGGGGTAAAATCTCAGACTGGTGCCAATACAGCCGAGCTTTGATCCTAGCTAGAGGCAACCGTATATATATATATATATATATATATATATATATATATATATATGCTAGAAATTATTAGGAGGATTTGATAATTATATTTAAGTAATTCATCGAGTCTAGAAGAAACCTCAGCAGAATGCAGAAAGCACTTGACAGCCGTTTTGTCCTATATTTGGGACTCATCAGCAGTGCGCATCCACTACCGAGAATTGAAACCCTGACAGTTAGGTTGTCAAGCAAACATCATAGCAACTGTTCCAACGGGCCTTGGTGATGAAGAGATTGCAAATCAGACTCAATATGGCACCACTTGCTAACATATTCCATGGTGGAACTCTACTAAGTTCTCTATAACCATAGGAGTGTGCCCCCTGGAGCCATGACTACTATCACCAAGCCACTCACTCTAGAGCATAGTCCTATGGTTAGTTGGTATGATGTTTGCCTGACAACCTAACTGTCAGAGTTTCAATTCTTGGTAGTGGATGTGCACTGCTGAATCCCAAATATAGGACGAAACGGCCGTCCAGTGCATTCTGTTGAGGTTTCTTTCAGATTCAATGAATTTTCTTAAATATATATATATATATATATATATATATATATATATATATATATATATAATTAGTGTATTGAGCACTCTTCATTTTAACTTGTTCACTGGGTTTTTTTCTTTGTACCAGAGATTTAAGTTATTGGATTATTTCGGAGGTTTCTGGTGCTTTCTGTTTTTTCATTTTTCCTTGGAAGCCAATTTATTTTAAAATTGTGTTATCCAGGTTTTTTTCACCCACTGAGTTTAAATAGAATTATATTTTATATATATTCATTATATATATATATATATATATATATATATATATATATATATATATATATATATATATATGTATATGTATATTAAGGAATCTAATTTCCTGAAAAGAGATTTTATAAATTTCAGCTAATGAATGTTGAATGTTTTCTGTATGGAAACAGCTAATCTCAATATTATCATTAATATTGCTTTTCATAAAAAATCAAAACAAAAATATTACAACACTTGGCTTCCTATATGATTCCTATTTTCATTACCAAAAGCCCCCATCACCAAATTAGCCCCAGAAAAAAGTGTGTATCAAAAACATTTTCGTTTTTTACAAACTATTACTCAAAAGCACATCTTTGACTCCACAATATGCATTTCCTTTAGAAATATTAAAACTATAATCTATGAACAACTGTTTTCTCAGATCAAGTCTTGAGGTTTTAAAGAAAATGATCATTTATTAGACCTAATAGAAGAAGACAATAGAAAACTACTCCAGTATCTTTCCCAAGAATAATCATGGAAATGCACAGATAATGAAGAAAAGGTATCTATAGAGAGCCATGATCACACATGTACTAAAGGAAAATAGCAAAAAAAAAAAAACTTGCTCAAGGCTAGAGTGCAAATTTTCTTTAATAAGATTTCTCCTATTAAAACAGTTTTTCATGTAAATAGGTTTTTCAAGGCCAGTAGCTGTTATAGATCTTTCCAGTATTGATGACAGCTTCTTTTCCTAACCTTTTATTCAAAGTAGTGTGGAATATTAATGCTATTCATTTTAGTTGTTGCTGTTGTTGAAAATCTTCAAGTGATTATTTAGTAAAGTTCTTTGGGATTCTGTCATGCCAGTCCATGAGGTTTGATGAAAGATGGTTCCTCTTTAAGATCTACAGACTTCCTTCACTCAAAGACATTTTTAACTATTAGTCTGAGAAAACAGTTGTATACAGATGGCAGTTTAAATATTTCTGAATGAGTTTAGAAGCATGATGATACTGTGTGAAAGTTGGTTGGAAGCACACACAGGGAAAGGAAAAAAAAAGAACTATATCCGAGTCCAAACGGTCCACTTAGCAAAACAATTCCACAATTCTCTCTGCATCTCAATCTCCAATATGCCACTCTTTGTCAAAAGGAAAAATCCCCTTGAATGAGCATACCATGCTTTTATGCGCCTGAGACAGCCTTTGCTCCGCCAATGAGCACCCAGAACCAGCCAATAAATGGCTACAAGTGACACCACACAAAGTACTGCCCAATTCACCCTCAGCATGAAGTTCACCGATTCACCATTTCCACATTCCATTGCAAAACATACACATGACTCTGGCCCTTTTGGGTCACCGAGGCAAATCTCCGCTACAGATATCCATATCATAGTCTCATCAAATCAAGACTTTGATATGCATATCATGCTTGTTGCTGGACTCATTCAGAAATATTTAAACCATCAGCTTTAAAAGCAAAACTTGGCATTTTAGGTTAAGGATTTGTTTTTTCACAACTTAAGGTGTTGGTTGCAGCCTCTGTTCTATGTTCAGTTTTCGTTATAAAATCTTTCTCTAAGTTTTTCAGGCAATATAGATTTCTTGATAATGAGTAAAATGTAAACTGTCATCATGATCCTGCCTGTCAAGTCATGGTTTTCCACAGCAGATGATATCAGCTGAAGAGTGTGTGCTATGGCAGGATAATCCATGGACCATCTCAAACATTTCTCAGCCAAGGCTTTCATGCTCAAAGACTTTTCTTCTTCTTGTGTCAAAAGAATTAACTGAAGATGAGCAGTCCACAAAAGAACAACATCCTTTGAAAACACCAGAAGACAAATAGAAGAGATGAAGAGAGCCCAAAGAAAATCTCGAGCTCTCCATCCTCTGAACCCTCCTATCTTACCATGCAGTGGTTGCAGACATCTCTTCAGATCCAACATAGGATTCATTTCACAGAGAAGGAAATGTCAATGAGGAACCCAATACTGGGCAATGAGTTATGCCAATGACGACTTTGTAACACGAGGACACAGACAGGGATATTTCTCTAAGATCAGACATGGTTTTGGGGAACAAAGAACACAGCATGACATGACACAAGTAAACCTTATACCATTAGGGTTGTATGGGGACTATATGTACTGCAGCTGCAGTAGTAGTGGTGTTTCAGGGGCAAGGTAGCCTGACAGAGTCCAAGCCTCTTCTGGCTAGTTTTGAATTCAGAGTTTTTTCTTCTTCTAGAATGGTTGCCTCCAAGGCTATAGGACTCCAGTCTGTTCTGTTATTTTATCCATAACTGGGGGGAGAATATATGGATTGATACCTTCCCCAAGGGTATTAGTACATGTGAGTGTAATGAACTCAACTGGAATTTGTACATACTTTGTTAAGTTATGGAAAAAAATTCTTCCTTTTGTTTATTGACTGAAAATGATGGAAAATTAAAAGATAAAAATAAAAATAAGATAAAAATAAAAATAAGATAAAAATAAAATAAGGCAAAAAATGAAAAATATCCAGAACTTGAACAAGCTGTAGAACAGGGGAATGACAGTCATACCCATAATAAACGGAACACTGGATAATCATAATTGTGATATTAGTCCTTTCCATATCGGAAACATTTGGCATTCATTGAAGTAATTTTGGTTGAAATTTATAAAATCTTTCTCAAGTCTACTAACTGTTATAACTCTTTTCAGCTTTGATGGGAGTTTCCTTCCCACACTTTTGTTTGAAGTAGTGTGGAATGTCAACATCATGATTATGTCATTATTTTTTCTTTCTGTTACATGTGATATTCATTTTAGTTGTTGCTGTTGTTGAAACATAAATCTACAGTAAGTGTCATAGTGGATATTAAATAAGGTTAGGTGCAAGCATACCTACCCAGATATGAATATATACACATGCGTACACAAATACACACATATACATGCACCAGCAAATATACACATATACAAATACACATATAAGCTGATACATGTATTTACTGACACGCATATGTAAATGTATACACAGCTCTTTTTTTCTTTGTGTGCTCGTAAATTTATTGACCTAACTAATATATGTAAATAAATTTATTAAATTCTCTGGCTAGTTCCAGCCAGTCCCAGATCGCTGAATGGAGACAGGAGACCTTGCCAAGAAAACGATTAGTTTTTTCCCCAGTGCCAATAATACCTAATGTAGTCAATTTGACCTTGTAGCATATGCAACTCTCGCATTGGCATAAGAAAGATTTCAATAAAAATATCGGGAAAAATGAACAGAGAAAAAAGAATTTTTGTTTTCTTTTACTAAAGTTCAGGACCCAAGAGCCACTCAAGGTGTTAGAGAGTAGAGAATGAATATTATGAGGATAAGGAGGATAGATAGTGATTGACCCTTGTTTTGAAGAGGTTCAGATTTTAGTGTTCAGAGAAGCATCTACACACTAGTCTGTTCCACAAAGTGGCAGTTCTTAGAAAAAATCTGTATGAGCGGGACTTCTTCCTTACAATTGGAATATGGAATAAATGATGATGATTGAACACTGTGGAAGTAGCTTCTGATATCATGACTGTGGAAAAGTGCCTGCAGATTAAAAATAATTCATCCAGCAGCAAGGCCTCTAACTGAGAGACTGGAGGTTTTGAGGAGCATGGAACCCCTTCTTAATTGCTTTTGTTACCAGATCCTCCCTGACCCTGGGTGGTAGTAACTGTTATTGTCCCAGCTATGTGCAAACAGTGAATCCCCAAACAAAAATCAGCAATACATTTTTATAATAAAACTAGCAGCATAGCCTGGCGTTGCCCGTGCTTGATTCAAAAATTGTACAACACATACAGCAATCGCTATCACTTGACTTAAAATATTTTTGCCCTTCCTTGCCTTTAAAGGAGTGCCCTTTGCCGTGCTGATGTTGCTACATGCCTTACTTCTTGCAGATCTCACACTGCAAATTTTTTCTAAGCTCTATACTAAACATTAAATCTGTTATGAAAAAAGAACTAAACAAAATGAACACAAAATGATCAGCTTTAAAAAAGTACTCCTAACTGGAAAAACCGAATGAAAAAAGAATGTTAACAACAAATACTTTTTCACGCCCAATCCAGTTCTGTGGAATCAGAATCAATGTTGAGTTTAAGTGAATGAGCCAATTGAAGTAAAATGCCATGCAGATTTAAATTTTTCCCACTTGTGACGAATGCAGATATCAATTTTTTTGCATGCTAGTTAACATTCGTGTCAGTCAGCTGCTGGCTCTCATGCTGGCCAATATAATCTTCCTGCCTATTTGTGGCAGCCAGCTATAGGCTCTCACTCTGGCCAGTAGAAAATGGCCGCAAACTACATGAAAACTGCCATAGAAGCTTGAAAAAATTGATTATTTCCACTATCGATGGGAGTTGGGAAATGCAAAGTCATTCTTGGCCTTCCCGCTAACTTGGAGCATGTGCATGTAAATTTTGGTGCAAATCCATTGAAAATTGCGGCCATGCATTTGTTACACACACACACACACACACATCCTGCCTTTTATAGATAGAGATGACCAAGGATACATTTTTATAGAATAATCACATAGTAAAATTATAAAACAAGTAAAATTACCAACAATAAATTTTATGATCTACAAAATATATATCTAAAAACGTACTTTTAATCTGAAAGTATAAAACTATGTATTTAGTATTGTAGGTAGTTGAAAGCATAAAATTACATAAAAATATTTATACTTTGGCATTAAATAACCCATAGAGGTGTTGGTATACCATCAAAAAGCATCAACCAACCAAATAGTAAACATGAAATAACTCTTTCATGATATGAGTTCATATAATATCCTACAATTTCTTAAATCAAATGGTATTTCAAAACTTCAACAAAACTACAACATAAAACACACCTATCACCGCCTCTCATAATTATTATCCACACAAACATGTATATGCACAAAAGCTGAGTACCATCTACCATGTATTCAATTGTGAAAGCAGAATAACATATATCATATTTTTATTACTTCAAAGCACCCAAGAAAATTAAATTTCAGCATTAACTGACCCATAAGGATGTTGATATGCCATTAAACAAACAAATCAAGTTGTTATTAAATCCATATACTTTCTGGTTTGGGATGATACTATATATATATATATATATATATATATATATATATATATACATGAAGAAATATACTCATAAGGTGTGTTATATTTATGGGATAAAGTGCTCAATATCAAGGATAGAGCATGTGTAAATATAAAAGTGAACATTGAAGTCAACGCTAAGCCTCTAAGTGTTGACTTCAATGTTCACTTTTATATATATATATATATATGTGTGTGTGTGTGTGTGTGTTGAGGGGTATTTTCTACAAGTATGTTATAAGATAGCTTTATCCATATATATATATATAAATCCATGGACCCAATAAAAAGTTTTAACATCCTACAAAAAATGATAGCCCTTTATGAAGTTGTCAAATAACAAATGTTTTTATATACACAAAACCCTTTCATAAAGTAATAAAACAAATAAGTAATAAAACAAAAAAATAAATTAATCTTCATAGACAAGTTAACCTGACTGATTGAAAACATCTTCCGCTTTAAATTTAGACACCACCACCTTACCCTGACTTAACATCTATGAAAGTAACTCTATGTTGATACATATCCTTAGCAGCTAACACCCCTACCTATTTCAAATATCCACGATGGCTGTCACCATGGGAATTTTAGATTCCGATATAAAACACATAAATTTCAGAAACAAGTTATTCCAAAAAATTTTGCTTGAAGATGAAACAGAGCTCACTTTAACTCAATTTAATTCTAATAATTATATTGAAGTTTTTGGCTCTTGTTTTTGAAGCATGAGACTTCTTATGTAGCATGTTGGAATCATATTTTTAAATAAATAATTATATATATATATATATATAAAAGGCTAAAAATAATAAAAAAGAAAAAGCCAACACTCAATAACATGAACTATGAACACTGTCAGAAAAGAAAACTTTCAATCCGAAGAGAGACAATTTATTTTTCTGGGACATATAATGAGGAAAGAGGGTTGGGCGAATATAACACACAGAGGATATACTGAAGACAAGAAAAACAGTTGTAAATAGCAAGTAACCTATTTAATTTTTTGTGAATAAATGGCAAAGCAGAGAAAAAGAATGATGGAAAATGTTCAAAAGACAGGAGGCTGTGAAGTGCCGTAATCCTCTATGTGTACATGGGACACAGCATAAGAAAATAAGAAGTTATACAGATATTTACAGCATCACAGATTTAACATGCATACACATACACACACTTCACACACATACACTTCACACACGTGCACACTTATTAAGTTCACATGGCATAATTGTTAGAACATTCACTTTCTGACCTGGGACGCAAGTTTGAATCTCACCATCTCATCAATTTGTCAGGAAGATGATTTCTTAATGTTATTGTCCTGAGGGAGAAGATCCCAGTGTGCAGCACCTTTGTAAAGTACCTGGAAACCATACCACTGGTTGATCCAAGACTTTGAATAAAGAAATTGAATAGACAGAACTGTTTGGAAGTCGTTGATGGTTGTGCTAATATGAAACACCAAGTCATCGTGACAGAGGGGGTTTGAGTGTAATGGTATTGTTCAAATTGCTGATCATGAAGGATTATGTACTCTCTCTCACAGAAATGGTGATTAAGGTCTTCTCAGAATAGGTGCAGTATAAACCACAGGTAAACTCTGTGGGTACTGAACAAAAAAAAAAATGTACCTGTGCAGGTAACTGCAACTGGGATTGGCTAAGTTATGCTAGCAGACTGTGTGCTCTGAAAATGAGAGGAGCTTGCTATTATATAGAAAGTACAAGGCGTCCATAAAGTTCGTGTGCACTTTAAAAAATTTATAACTTTATTTGTATTTGCGATAGAAACAATTTGTAAAAAGGATTAGAAAGAAGTAAATCTATATTTTGTAAAGTTTTATTGAAATTTTATTTAAGTTCCCACATTTCCTCCATCATTAGCAATACAAAGGGTAATACGATTTTGCAGTTCATGGAAAACATTTGTCAACTGATTTACAGTAATGCCTGAAATCACATTAGTTATTTTAGCTATACTTAAAACTAGGTACATTAAACTTTATAACATTTTTTACAGATGATTTCTATCGCAAATACAAATAAAGTTATAAATTTTTTTAAATGCACACGAACTTTATGGACACCCTGTATTATGAACATTATCAAACCATTGTAAAATCCCAAATAAAAGTCTCAACAGCATGCAATGCTCATGTGTAACTTTTGTGATGTAATTCTACTGATGTGATATACACCAAAAGCTGAAGTGAAGGTAAGTGAAACGGAGACTTGCAGCTGGGGAGAAGCGTGCTTGACAAAGAAAACAACAAAGTGACATTGGGAGAGAGCTTCTTTGCATTCATTCTTTGCAATCAAGACAGTCACTCCTGTGTGGGCCTATACAGCCATAATAGATGCTGCACCACTATCAGCTGCTGAGTCATAACTCTTTGGGTGCAGATTTAAGGTTTCTCAAGCCACACACATAATGTATCATTCTTGCATATACATTCTCAACAAATAGTGTTGCTAACTCATTTCAATGGTGTTTTCATCCTGATAAGGGATATAATAGTGGCATATATGTTATTAAAGACCTCAGGAAAGTTCATATCGCTCTGATAGGACATTTTATACCTGCTATGTTGACATATGATGGCATCAACAGAGACTTCCTCTTCTCGTCCATAAGAAAACTGCCTTTGAAGTTCCAAATCCACTGAATGAATCAATCTAATAGAAGAAATTTATCTGACCATAAAATCTTGCATCTGAGAAACATTGCTATGAGCTACAAAGGACAGGAAGTTATGGAGACACATGATCGCCATTCTCATCTTTTGTCTTTTCCTCAACCCTTCCTATTCTCATTCTTCTCTTTCACTTTCACTTCCTGTAGCCCCCTGCACACTAACGACATTACCACCTTGCTTGAGATAACATTAGTGAAGAGAGAGAAAAGAACAAAAGGATTCACAAAGAAGATGGCGATTGATGTTGCATTTAAACTTTTGAAGATTGTAGTTATCAGGGAAGCAAGGAAATGGAAGGGAGTTTCACAGGTGGGAAGTGTGAGAAAAGAAACTGTCGGAGTAGAAGTGGTGGTTACATTTTTCTATTTCAACAGTAAAACGATGGGACCTAGCTGCGAATCTAGTAGCACACTTAAAGTCATGCATTATACAGTTAACTGGTCGACAAGTCCCAAAGAAGCCCCAAGGGTTCATCTGTAATTGGAAACTGTGAATGAAGTCCGGGATATTGCAATTACAAACCTTTTTCATGGTATTGAGTAAAGAAACATTTTGTCACATTTGTAAAAGAAATTGAGCATAGGAAGGACAGAGGAAAGGGCAAAAGATGAATGGGGTTCAAGAAGACAGGAGATGGCGATTGATGTTGCATTTAAACTTTTGAAGATTTTAGTTATCAAGGAAGCAAGGAAATGGAAGGGAGTTCCACAGAGAGGAAGTGTAAGAAAAGAAATCATTTCAGCAGAAGTGGTGGTTACATTTTGCTATTTCAACAGTAAAACCGTCATTAAGGTTACTTGAAGAATTAACACCTGATGCTCGCCAGCGACTGGTAATGTAGGACTTCCTCTTTTTTGGCATTATTGCTGTTAATACACAGAGGAGATTTAAACTAGTGCACCATCTTTTCCTACTATAATTATGCACAGTCATTTCTTGATATTGTAAGATTTTTACAACCAACACAATGATGACTATCAATGTTACTAATACAAATGGCAATACTCTGGAAGTGTTTCAGACTAATTTCTGAATGTTAGTGCTGATGATGCTGATGTTTAAAAAGGCATATTCAGTTAAAAATAAATTTATTTATATTTATATAAATATATTTGTATCTCTGGGCATGGCTTGCCTTTTCAAATAGATTTGGCTGAATTCATATCTGTTGCTGGCTCTCATATCAAGAGAGGAATGCTTTTCCACATTGACTGCAGGAAAATCTTTGGCAGCTCATGGTGTTCCAATATTGCAGAGTTGCCAACTGTCTTTTTTTATAGCTTGATTTGATCAGGGAGATTGCCCCCAAAAAGTTATCAAAAAATCTATACTGCACCAGAATATATATATATATATATATATATATATATATATATATATATATATATATATGATAAATGGTGGTGTAGCCAAATGGTTAGAACATTCGCTTTCTGACCATAAGATCTGGGTTTGAATCTCACCATGGTTGATTTGTTAGGAAGGCGACATCCTGATGTTATCAGACTAGATCAAGGTCGATCCCAGCATGCTGCACATTTAGAAAGTGCCTGAAAACCATACCATGGGTTAACCCAAGTCTTATGAGTGAAAGTGGGCAGTCAGAACTCTTGTGAGCCATCGATAGCTGTGCTAGAACAAAGTCACAAGTCATCATGGCCAAGTGACTGAGCGTGCTGGTCTTGTTCAAAGTGTTGATCATGCTAGATAACACACTCTCTCCCAGAAACTGTAACAAAGATCTGCTCAGCATAGTTGCAGTATAAACCACAGTTGGGCTCTCTGGGTGTTGAGCAAGGCACAGATGTGCCGAGTGGCCAGCTATTATTATTATATATGATAAAAATGTATATTTTAAGGTATGCTATATTTGGGAGTAAAAGTGCTCAATAACAGAGATAGAGTGCATGTAGATATAAAAGTGAACACTGAGGTCAACACCAAGTGGTGACAGTCTATTTCATCCTTGTAAACTGTATTGGATTGGTAAATTTGATTGAAGCTTTTTACATATGTTGTAAAAGAGAAATAAAGTGTACAGTAAAGAAAGAGACAGGCAGAATTTGAATACTGATCATATGTTGTAGAACAACACAAAACAACAGATGCAATCTTCAGGCCATGTGTGTTGCATTTTGGTTTGACTATTTATATATGCTGGTCAATGGTGCATCATGGGTAATGAGTTCTATTGTATTATCCTAATAGTCATTGGGTAAGTGGTAATAGTTATGTTTCAAATTATTCTAATGGCTGTTAAGTAGGATGTGAAGGATATCATGAAGTGAGCATGTGAGTAACAATGAGGTCTTAGAGAGAATGCAAACAAGGTTAAGGCTTTATTTACATTACTATCATCCTCATATCATCCTCACAACTATATTTATCACAAAATCTCCTGAGCCGACCAAGGACAGAAATTAATACAATATGGGAACCAGTAATAAGGAGTGCCAGAGAAAAGTAATAACAATGAAAATTGCAATATAAGTTCTGGTAAAAAACATGCAATGATAACAGGAAAAATTGCAATATGTGCACTGGTGAAAAATGGTTGTTGAAGACATTAGGTTTACAATACCCAGAAATTCATACACAAGGACACATGGCACAGTGGATAAAGGCATTAGATCTAGTGACAGGAGCCAAAGAGTTGTGAGTTCAATACCTGGTTAAGGCAGTGGAGAACTTGGATAGGGGAATTAACAGGAGATAACTGATAAATGGCATCCATTAGACATGGCATGTAGAGCCAGAACAGAGAGAAAAATAGAGGGTTCAGTTTGACATTCCAACGACCTGAAGAAGGTCGGCCAAAATGTTGTGATAAATATGGCATCAAAGATGAGAATGGTAGTCCAAGCAATGTAAATAGTGTACATCATACCTCAGAAATATAGACAGGTACTGAAGGAGAAGGCTTATACTTAACACACAGGAAGAGACAGCTGATGTTTCTGGGGCACATAATGAGGACGGAGTACTTGAATACAGGGAAAGAGAGACAAGGCATACCTGAGAAGCTTGAGCAGGTGGTATGGGGGAGTAAGCAGAGAGAAGGAACTTGTTGAGAGCTGCAAAGGATAGAGGGAGGTGGAGAGCCATGATTGCCTACATCCTGAAAGGACATGGCACATAAAAAGAAAGACAGTCGAGTAGGAATAACTGTGGATCCAAATGTGGTTATTTGCAGCTATTTTCTAATGTTGACACCAAGTGTAATTATTTCACTTGACCTTCTTACATTCACTTACATGTAAATACCTTTAGGATGTATGAATCCATTTCTCCATCTCCCTTCAGCTATGGGTTAAATAGTAGGTCAGAATAGACTCTTTAGCCTTGGTTGGCAACCAGGCTAAAAGAAGGACAACTCTGAAGTCAAGTCAAAATCTGAGTAGGGTTATTTAGAAAATTTGTGGTACATTGTGCAAAAGTTATTTTCTTCACATTAGTTTGGCTGATTCTGCAGAAGCCTTCACCACAATAATCAAATCATATGTATGTATAGGCTGAGCTGCTGGGCCCTCATGTGTCAAAAACAACATAAAAGTCTATTATATTTATATATATATATATATATATATATATATATATATGATGAATAGGTAATGTCTTTCAAGCCTGCTGGCAAATTTATATATATATATATATACACCCCCATCAGCATGGCTGAGTTTAACCTCCAGGAGAGTGAATCCTTGCTCCTTCTTGAGATAATGTTCTCAGCTGACATGAAGTGGAAAGATTATTTTGAATCAGTTCCTAGGCCTGCTGCTAGGAAAGTTGTTTCACTGTGTCGTAAAAGACAATTTTTCTATCCAAAATCTATCTTGCATATTTATAAGTCTACCATTCGAGTGGAATATTGCTGCTGCATTTGGTCTGATGCTCCTGCTATATATTTAGAGATTCATGATAAAATCCAAAGAAGAATCTGCAATGCTATTGGTCCTGACCTGGCATCTCTGCTTCAGTCACTTTCCCACCACTATAATGTAGATTTACTGTGCCTTTTCTAGAAATACTTTCTTGGTAATTATTCAGATGAACTCTTCACTAAGGTACCTAGTCTTTACGAATTAAAAACTCAGTACTAGATTGGTGGCAAAGTCATATCATTTTACTATTGAAATGGCTAGATGTAACCATACATTCTGTTCTAAGAGTTTTGAAAATCCCACTTTTTGAACTCTGTTCTGGCTTCTTGCTTCCAAGTCAACTTTGATCTTCAAAAATTTAAATGCAATATTTATTATCTTTTCGTTTTCTTAAACTTTTGTTGCCTT
>OZ010602.1:13884987-13897487 GCA_963932145.1 Acanthosepion lycidas
GAATACAGAGACCTGGTGCACCGAATGCCACAAGGTTCCCAAACGACCCTCCGCAGGTTTTGAATTCAGAGTTGTCCTTCTCCTAGACCAGTTGCCATCCAAGGCTATAGAACCCAGTCTGTCCTGCTATTTTACCCATAACTGGAGGGAGAAGAAGAGGATTCATACCTTTCCCAAGGGTATGAGCACGTAAGTGAATGTAATGGATTTGACTGGAATTCGAACTCGGCTCTCCGATTCCTCAATCCAAGCCAATATCCATTACCCCACCATGCCTCTCATATATATAAACACAATATATTCAGGATGCAATCCCTCATTCAAGCATGTCCTGTTAAGCAGAATGGACAAAAATGTTTATTAAGCCTTTTTCATGAGCTTTTACCCAAAACAAATGAAGCATTTGACATTGAGACCATTTACAGCATAAATACCAGTCTGCTGATATCTTGACTATTAACTTCTTTTCTTGAAAATTATCATTAATAATAAAAATAAAAAATATTGAGATCATTACACTCAATTAAAAATTACGAATGTTCCATTACAATTCTGCATCTGATATCAAACAACAGCTTGAATATTGTGAAAAGGAACAGGTAGGTAGTTAAAAAAAATTAATTTATTTTTTAAATTCCCAACATCTCTTGTTCATGTGCATCTGCTCAAATATCAATAACAAATAATGTTTAACATAATAAAATCATCTTTGTTTATATACAAACAGTGATATTGATGCTTGCTAGCCAAGATAACGACCACTAATTGAGTAGTAAAACTTGGTCTAAAGATCACATTGGAACATGAAACTGACAGCCACCATGCAATGTTGATTCATATGTCTACACACTCTCTATCTCATTATATTCAAATCTATCTATTTCATTATGTTCAAATCTATTTATCTACCTCATTATGTTCACATCTATCTCATTATGATTAAATTTATCTGTCTATCTATCTGTTCGTATCTATTTATTTCAGTCTGTTCATATCTATCTGTCTATCTATTTCAATCTGTTTCTCTCTATCTGTCTATCTCAATCTACTCATATCTATCTATCTATCTATCTATCTATCTATCTATCTATCTATGGGTGTGTGTATGCAAAGAATTGCATAAATCTATTTTCAAGTTTAATATATATATATATTTATATCTATGTATATATATATATTAATATATATATATATATATATATATATGTGTGTGTGTGAAAAGTGTGTGTATATAAATATAATATATATATATATATATATATATATATATATATATATATATATATATATATAATTATTTATATATTATATGTGCAGTACCTATTAGAAAGTGCTCAATATCAGAGATAGAGCTAACATATTTGGTTGGATTGATTAGAAAGTTCCCCCCCACTTCCATAATAACACCAATACACGCAATCTACATCAACAAAATTTTTTTAAAATTATTCAGTTTGTCTGATGATTGCAAAAGTGTGAAACCCAGGGTCACAAACTCACATCAATCCAACCAAATATATATATATATATATATATATATATATATATATATATATATGTGTGTGTGTGTGTGTGTGTGCATGTGTGTGTGTATGTGTGTGTTTCTGTGTGGTGTATGTGTGTTAATGGATTTAAAAACCTTATTACTCTTATTCAGTCATGGCTATCCACTAAAAGTAAAGATATCTACTAAAAGTAAGGGTATCTACTTAAAATATAGTTAAAATATTTTACATAAGTAATTACATATTACAATTGTATAGCCATTATTTTATTTCTATATAATGGTCCAATTAATATATTTTTGATTTATTCAACTTTAATATTGCCAAGTTTTACCATCTATTGAGTATAGTTAGCATCATAGATAGATGTTCCCCATTTTTAATTTTACCTATTGGCCCCTTTAAGAAGCTAACTGAGTATATTAAAAAAAAATTTGTTTTTCAATTGTTTCTGATAAATTTATGTCTACTTCAACAAACCAGAACAACATACTTGGCTACATCCATAATACATTTGTCGCTGACATGTTTCCTATTATCATTGGATGGCGTGTCCAAACATCAGTTTATCTTAACATGAAAAGAATAACCCACCCACCTCCACCTTCTGACCTTATTTTTCTATTTTAGCATAAATCTGACTTTTAACTGGTTAATCTAGACATACCCACAAGTATATTTTTAATTCTGACCATAAGCTCTCTCCCTTTAACTTCCAAGATGAATAATTATTTTTTTAAATTTTCCCTAATAAATCATTTTTATCACAAGTTATCTACCATTGCCTGAGGAAGTACAACTATACAATTGAAACATGAAAGCTTTTGTGTACTGATTTAAAATGTTTTTATTATAATAAAAATATAATAATAAATATATGTTTCATGCTAGACACAATCGTCAGGCCTTGTGCCCTGATGATTGTGTGTAGCATGAAATAGTCTGTCGCCTTTGAGTGTTGACTTCAATGTTCACTTTCATATATATATATATATATATATATATATATATGAAGAAATATAGTCTTAAGGTGTGCTATATTTATGGAATAAAGTGCTCAATATCAGAGATAGAGCATGTTTAAATATAAAAGTGAACATAGAAGTCAACACATAGAGGCAACAGTCTGTTTCATGCTATATGCAATTGTCAGGCCACCTGACGATTGCATATAGCATGAACTATGGAATATACTTTGTGTATAGCCTGACGATTGCATATAACATGAAACAGACTGTCGCCTCTAAGTGTTGACTTCTATGTTCACTTTTATATATATATATATATATATATATATATATGTATATTTTAAAACATTTTTATGTTTATAGATTCTTTTTATAGATACAAGCATTTAGGTAAATGCTCTGTTTATAATAAACAGTATTAAACAACATTTGAATTTCTGAAAAATTTTCACAGAAAATATTTGTCCTCCGACAGGATTTGAACCTGTATCCTATACAGAGACGTCATTTAACTTGACATGCCTTTACCAATTTGGCTGGTAAATGTTGTTTAATACTGTTTATTATAAACAGAGCAATTACTTAAATATTTGTATCTATAAAAAGAATGTATAAAGCTTAAAATAATTGTCGGACTTTGTCTATTTCATAATATATATATATATATATATCATCACTGATAATGTGTGCTAGAGCATCTGAGAGATTGAATATATATAATTAATAAAAAAAATAATGTTATTTATATATTGTTATACATTATTTCATTAATGACAATCTCAATGTGAGAGTTTTTTTAACTTTTTTTCTGTCATGCTTTTTTATCTTATAATATAGACATTTCTTCACATTTAATTCCAGTTTTTAATGTTGATTTATTGTTTGAATTAAAATGACATTATCTGTTCCCATCCCTGCAAGTTTTAGTATGAATGCCATTTGGTGCCATTGACTGCAAGAAAGCCCTGCCTTAGTATTAAGAGTCAAATCAGATGCTTGCAGCTTCTAGACCATTGCTCTAACCACTGAGACATGCCAGCAGGTGTTAATGAAATTAAGCAGAATTCATGTGATTCTCAGTGACTGTAACAAAAATAAATCAAAGCTGGCTTGTGGAGATGGGCAGTTTGGTCAATAATGGGTTTGTGTATTTTTAAATGTTAAAAAACAAAACACCAGAGCAGACCTTATGAGAGGTCAGTGTGTTAGCCAATGTGTACAGAAGCAAAGTGTAAAAGAGTGTACTCACCAAAAATGATGGAAGGCATCACTGCTGGAGGTGAGTGTTTTTTTTGTTTGTTTTTTTTTTCTTTGTTGTAGTTTTATTTTATGATCCAAACTAGTGACGTTCCATCATCACCGAGCAGAGACCGAACTTTCACCAAACACGATGAATGGGTGTTCCCTCAGAGAAGCCCTGTGCCTTGTGCACCTATTGTGACTTAAACTCAACCCAGACTTCAAGTGGAACTCCTGCATACAATCCATCACTAAAGATGCTGAATAAGTGGTCACTTCCTTGTACCTGACTCCTTCGGATTATTTTTTTACGTTTACAAGAGCTAGATTAGGCCTAAAATGGAGTACTGCTGTCATATAAGGGCAGGGACTTCCTACTCTTCACTTTCCAGTCTTGACAGAGCCCAAAAACATCTCTACATCTTATTATATTATTTTCCAACCTTTAAAACTCTTTCTCACAGATGAGACATTGCAAATCTCTTGCTGATCTATCGATATTTCAATGGAAAGTGTTTACACAAAATATATTCCATAGTTCAACCAGTTTTAACATTCACGGTGAAGACCCACCCTGCCATGCACATTGTAGCAAACCACCCGCATTCCCTTCATATTCCAATGGTGAGATGTAAGTTACACTTGAGCAGCTTCTTCCCTCAAACTGCCTGCTTTTGGAACCAACTCCCAAGAGTCTCCTCTTCCCGATTGCTATAATCTTAACCTGTTCAAGTCTATGGTCAACCATTATCTTCTTCATATATTGCCATAAACTGTGCTTCTTACTCTGTATCCCTCTACATCAAATGGCTCTTGGACCTTGTACAGGGTGAACATCATTATAAAAAATAAACAAAATAAAAATATCTTTTTTTCTTTCTTTTTCAATGACATTTTTATTGGAGAGCATTTCTTCAGGATTCATTCTTATGATTCACCATTTCAGACCTTTACAGCTAAGGCATACCCTGCTACTACTATAAAGTTGAATCACCCACATTTCCCCTGTAGTCCAGTTGTAAGGAGAATCTTCTACTAAAACAACATTTTCTTAAGAACTCTTATAGAATAGACCCCTGTGGGATACTTCAGAAAACATTAAAATTTAAATCTCTCCAAGTCATGTCTCAATTGTTATCTGTCTTGTCTTATTAATCCTAATTTTCTCCTACCTGCTTTAATACATCTCATTCATTAACCCTCTACCTTGTGTGGCTCACAAACCTTGAACTGAGTGAAACTAGTATTTTAAAAATTATTTGAATTAACAACTCCTTAGTAAATATCTTCTGATCACTATTGGATTTGATCCATAAAATAACATTGATTTATCTCTTTGTTTTAGGCAGGCTTTTTAAAAGCTTGTTGATTGATCTAATTATTATTTTACATGACTAATATCCTTATCTATGTTTTTATTATCACAATGGTTCAGCTGTTGTCCCCCCCCCAGCCTTCAGATGCCTGTTGATCTTAGTAACCTTCAGGAAATTTCAAACACAACCGTTTATTTAATCTATGGGATAAATTTAATCTATGGGGTAAATTGATAATATTCTGCAGTCTATGTCTAGAGATATCTCTTATCTTTTACTTTTTAATACTGCTCACTTATTGATTGCCCTCTTGGTTTCCACTGAGTGTAGATTTGTACTACCTGGCCCAGTGATTGAACTCAGAATGACTATACCACCAAAATCATGAACCATCCTAGAAAACCAGACAGAAATAAGCCAGTTATATTAAACTATCATCTCTTTTTTGTAGTTAGCATTAACAGCATCTGTCTATATTTCTGAGATGAGGTATTATTTACATTATTTACATTATTCGGACTATTGTCCTCATCTTTGTAGCCATATTTATTACAACATTTCGGCCGTTGTACGTTCCGGCCTTCTTCAGGTGGTTGGAATGTCGAACTGAACCCTTTATTTTGCTCACTGGGGTAGACTGTTCTAGTTCCACGTGCCATGTTTAATGGATGTCAGTTATCAGTTATCTCCTGTTAATTTCCCTCTGAAAGTTCTCCACTGCCTTAACTGGGTATTGAACTCACACTCTTTGGGTCCTGTCACTGGATCTAACCAATGCCTTTATCCACTATGAAGCAACAGGACCCAAAGAGTTGTGAGTTCAATACCTGGTCAAGGTGGTGGAGAACTTTGAGAGGGAATTAAGGAGATAACTGATAAGTGACATCCATTAAGACATGGCACGTGGAACTAGAACAGTCTACCCCAGTGAGTGAAATAAAGGGTTCAGTTTGACTTTCCAACCACCTGAAGAAGGCCGGTGAGTACAACGGCCGAAACATCGTAATAAATATGGTGACAAAGATGAGGACAATAGTCCGAGTAAAATAAATCTGTTACTGAAAATGATATTTAATGTAGCATGTCTTAATACACCAAGAAAAAGCATATAAATCCAATTAATTTGGACCAGAAGCTAGGAGTATAGTAAAGTATCAGAGTATTTATTATTATTATTATTATTATTATTATTATTATTATTATTATTTAGTTTGCTATCCTTTTAGACTCTTATATATTTTGGCTGAGTGATGAAGTTCATATTTCTTCTCCTACCTGCATCTTCGAGATAAAACACTTTCCTGAGCACATGGTATGTTCCAAGCAGCACTGCCACCTGCACATTCCCAATGATGCCATGAATATTCCCAAGGTAAAGAGATTTTTGGAAAGATTCCTGAGTACACCAATCACTAAGGGACAACTTGGTATATTTCTATAATTTGCCTTGCAAAGTCATGCTATATTCATAATTTTCCTGTTCTGCGATCAGAATGTTTGTATCCCAATGTACTGCAATTTCTATAAGGATCAATTCATGGCTTCACTTTTGCGGAAATGTCAGGATTATTGCCATCCAAGCGCTTGTCAATCAATTTATTGTCATAAGCTTTATTTTTCCCTGCAGCCCTTACCCTAATTCTTATATCATTTGCCCGTTTACTTACCCCTGTTATAGGTGAATTACCCATTATTCCTGAACGGGGTCGTTTGATCGATTTATTCATTTTCTACAGCGTATCAACTCTTTGCAGGTTATTTAAAGCCAGAAAACATTTTTAGAATTTTTTTGGAGATAATAATGATTTAGTGATGCAAGTCTTACTAATTAACCCATAGCTGGGGGGGAGAAGCAGATTCATAGCCTTCCCAAGGTATTGTGTATATTTGAATATCAGGAACCAAAATGGAATTGGAACTCAGCTCTGCGATCCACATTTCAAGCCATTAGCCATTACACCACCTGTACATCTATACTGCACATCTTAGGGCTCGTCTTTCTTAACAAAAATATTACAATTTATCAGGGCTTGAAAATGGATTTCTAGTACCAGTAGGAAATTCATAACTTAAGTCGTCTTTAATTTAACTATGACGATTTTAAAATCACCCTCCCACAATTATCGCTCGCTGTAAAAACATGTTATAACCATTGACAGTAATATTGCAGTCAGCAGAATAGATTTTTTATTAGCTTATAAACTTGGTAAAGTGACAATTCTTTTGCAGTTTGTCTTGATTATATAAAAAAATAGACGTTGTCATTTAGATAAGGTAATTTTAAGATAAAACTTAAACAAAACTGTATACGAGATAGCCTGCTTTCCACTTAAGTTTCATCTTGAAAAATTGATATGCAATGTTATTCATTATTAGTCGTCTTCCTGATTACTCAGCCATTTTTTCTCACTCCTCAAGCATGCTTCTGTTTTCTAATTCTTTTACACTCGGTAACCCCTTGTGGCTTTGTGGCTTTATTTCCTTAGATGTGGTGACTTCAATTTAAAAAAAATGTCATAGAATAAATTTATGGTTAAATATATTTATATTTGTTGAAATATAAAAATCATATATATATATATATATATATATATATATATATATATATATATATATACATACATATATATTAGGTTCGTGCAAAAATAATGACGTAATAATGTCGTTTTTGACGTTAAAAAATATGTCAAAAAACGACATTATTACGTCATTATTTTTGCACCAACCTAATATATATATGTATGTAAGTAGGTGTTTTGTGTTTATTATTTTGAGGATTAGTTATTAAACATGTTTAAGATGTTTCTGCCATATTAAATGCTATTTTATTTATCTTTTATCTATCTATCTATCTATCTATCTATCTATCTATCTTAGCATCTATCTATCTATCTATCTATCTATCTATCTTTTATCATTTATCTATCTATCTATCTATCTATCTATCTATCTATCTTTTATCATTTATCTATCTATCTATCTATCTATCTATCTATCTATCTATCTTTTATCATCTATCTATCTATCTATCTATCTATCTATCTATCTATCTATCTATCTATCTATCTATCTTTTAATTCATTGTGATTTTGTCCACTAGGATTTACATTTGATATTAAATAATCCAATAAGTGTTGATATGTGATTAAATCAAGAAACGAAGCAAATTTAATAAGGCGTATAGTTAGGACATCTAGTTAATAACATTTATATTAAATTAATGTGTTAAAACATAAAGTAACCGTAATAGTTTTGTCGGATGAAAAAACTGGCATTACGCATGATTAACTTTTAGCACTTTACATTATTTAAGAGTATTACTTCACCGTCCACTGCATTTCAAGGCCACTCATCTATCGTTGCCTTGTTACCAATTTCAGTCAAGGCTCTTTTCTTTTGCTACTGCATTAAGTAACAACATAGCCATGAAAATCAAAAAAATGATTGTTTGGTGATTCGAGATGCTTGCAGTGGCAAGACAAACCTTTTGCTGCAAAAATGATGTCACTTACAGTGTTAAATGTAAACTGGTGAAGTATTTCCTGAGGTTTGTCTTCATGGGAATTTGTTCTATCAGACAAATTGTTATAAAATTGTGCAAGTCGAGAATATTTGTAGAAAGCTTAACACCAGGCTCATAAGCATTTTACACGGCCTTGTAGGTGATGAATTGTTTTCCACCCTAAAACCATGGACAATACATTGCTAGCCTCTCGTTATAGTATCCCAATTTTTATGCCAGATGTTTGGGTGATCTAATTTCCCTGATTCCACTAGTGGAGATCTTTACAGCCAGAACCTGCCATGCACATACACTTAATCACCTCATCCTTGTTCCCTTCATATTCCATTAGTGAGGAGGAAGTGCCACTCACACAGAACTGTTGCATTGGGGAACGGAATCCTGAGAGGATGCCTTCTTCATCACTACAACATTTACCCTTTCAAGATTAGGGTCAGCCATTATCTGTCCTATATATCCTCATAACATATACCTTTTGCTCCCTTCCGGTACACCCTTATAACAACCTGATTTTGGAACCCTCTAACTTGAGTGGCTCTTGGGCCTTGTATTGGAAAAAACATAGTAAAGAAAAATTATTGTGTAAACAAACTGTACTTGTCACAGAAAAGTAGTGGTAATAATCACACCGAAAAACAGAATTAATCGATGTTAATAAAAGAAAATTTTTCACTCTTTTTAATCAACTCACTACTAGGAAGGTGATAAAGCTACTAAGATGCAAGAAACTAATGGCAGTAAAAGAGAATGAGAAAACTTTAGAAGGAAGTAGAAACCCAATTTTAAACAGGGAACAAGGGATAAACATTTACTCCTGTTCAAAAGAACTGGGATGAGTGTGAACCAAGCATCCAGCATTTACTACTAATCATTCATAATGCTCTATATTAGAATACCCTTCAATTAGTAAGATGGCAACAGTTGATGCCATCTGTAAAAAAAATCAATCAACAAACATTGTTAGTCTCTCACTACTCTATCTTGATTACTACTATGGCAAATGTTCTAACCTGTTATATTACTTAGTCCTACCACCTTAGACTTTCACAGCTACAACCGCGCCATGTTTGTGGGAGCAAATAGTCTTCATTTTCTTTGTGTTCCTTTGTTAGAGAGTAAGTTCCACTCAGGCAGCTTCTTCCTGTTACTTTGTGGAACAGACTCCCAAGAGCATGCTTCTCTGACCACTACAATATTATCATCTTCAAGTCCAGGGTCAACTGATATCTATTCAACATATCCCCATAATATTATGAACTTCTTACCATCTCCTTTCCCCTCAATTATGATAATCTCACTCAGGAACACTCTAACCTGAGTGGCCGTTTGGCCTTGTGAACTAAAGTAAAAAGAAAAGAAAAACTATATATTTCATACATACATCTTTGAATGTGCATTATGATCAAAACTAACTTAGTAAATCATTTTCAATCATCAATTACCGCACTTACATTTCTATGTATACAGTAATATAATACACATAATGCATCTATCAGCATGTGCCTTGCCCAACTTCGTTGTTCTTTCTTAATGAAGATAGCCAATTTGCATATTCAGCTTGTGAAATCAAATTTTAAAAATAATTGTTTTGTTATTCATTTCCATAAATAAGTAGTTGCTTTGTTGATGGCTTTTGTCATGCAAATAATTCAATTGTCAGCACTATAAACGGAAACCACCTTAGCATTTAGATCACATCTTGGGAGCAAGTGGAAGTAAACAGTGTACAACAGCAAATAAGAAATATTTACATTTTTGATAGTATATTTTTGAAAATCCAACATTTATAAATTATAATTTATAGTGTAAAATTTGGATGAAAATATATAAAACAATTTAGAAAACAATTATCATGCCATGCTTTGTTGATCAAAAAGCATCATAAGAAGAATGGATTTTATTTCAACCAAATCTACATCAGTGAGATAACAAGATTCACATCAATCATATGAATGTTGTCTATTTGTTTTTAATTTCAACTTTTATATATTCATTTGTTTTATATTCATTTTATATTCTTTTATACTATAATTATATTTATTATACAATATTTTATAATATTATATATAATTATGTTATATTTTATAATATAATTGTTATACATTTCTTATATATTTTATTATATATCATATTTTATACTATATTTTATTATAAAATATTTATTATATTTATACTATATTTTTATTATAATTTTATATTATTTGTTATATATTCATTTGTTTTAATTTTTTTTATATCTGACATTGATTTAAAGCCAGTTTAGAAGCCTGATCGTATATTAAGTGGTGAATATTCATAGATCATTGCACTTTCAATGCATCGTCGTCTGATTGTATTATCTTCAGTTTTTAAATGAAATAACATTTTCCAGGTCAAAATTGTAACCATGAAGATTTCAGTTGTATACCAGTTAAATGCTTTTCAGCTTATTGCCAGTTTTGAACAATGTGGGATATATAAACTCTTAAAACAAATGAATATATAAATAAAAACTGAGTTGAAATTAGTAAAATCTCATGTAAAAGCGACATAAAGAAATTAAAAATCAAGCAGAAACCATGTTCTGTCTCACCAATGTAGATTTGGTTGAAATAAAATCCGTTTTTCTAAGCAAGCTGTTTGATCAGCGAAACGAGTCAGATTAAGAGTTTTTTTTTTTTTTTATCATTTCACCCCCAAGAAATACGATAAAGCCACTAAGACGCAAGGGGTTACTGAGTGTGAAAGAATATGAGAAAAAGAGAAACATTATTCAGGATAGACAACAATAAAAGAAGAGGAATTAATAAGACAGAAGGTACCGGTTGATCCTGTATTTAAATTTTCGAAGATCAAATTTGACTTGAAAGCAAGAAACTGGAAAAGTCCCACAAGTGAGAAGTGCGAGAAAAGAAACTGTTAGCATAGAACTCACGATTATATCTAGCCATTTCTATGGTAAAATAATGAGACCTAACTACCAATGTTCTTAAATTCGTAAAGTCTAGGTACCAAAGAGAACATCAGAACAATTACCATGAAAATATTTATAGAAAAAACACGAAGAAGCTACGTTACGGCGTTGGGAAAAATGAATGAAACCGAAATGCCAGATCAGAGTATAAAATATTGCAGATTCTTTTTAATAAGAGTTATTCAAATAGTCTTATATATTTACGTTTATAATAGTGTAACATGTCGTCTATGAAATAAATAAATGACTACATATCGAATTGTTTTAATTATGACGATTTTGCTAATACTGTTTTTCTGCATATGCAAATTTTTCAAAGAAGACATGACCTTGCGATGAAGCAGAGAAGAAAGGAGAGGACAGGACAATAATCCGAATCATTAATCGATGTTAATGTTTTACGCTTTTTTAATCAACTGAAAGCAAGGCGATAATGCGACTAAGGCGCAAAAAGGCTACTGGGAGTGAAAGAGTAAAAGAAAACTTTAGAAAGAAGGGGAAAACTCGATTTTAAACAAGGAACAATAAGGAAACAGAGAAATCCAATTCAACCAGACAAGGGGTGTTTGCGTGTTCATTATCGCTGTAGATGTATCCTTGGAAAAGTGAATTATGATTTTTGCTGTGTCTTTAAAACCCAGTAACTTTAAAAGTTACTCCCAAATTCGCTTGAGGATGAAATGGAACTAATTTCTTTAATTTAATTACAAAATTAAATTTGAAGCTTTCAGCTTCCATTTTTGAAACATGGTTAGAACTGTGTAGCGAAAAAAACATGTTTTAAATCAATTAATTTATAATATTAATGCTCTGCAAATTTACATTTAGCACATTTTTGTAAAAATAAAAATATCTATAAGAACACCGGATTATATATCTTACTGTTCTTTCTTTATATATTTATATATATATATATATATATATATATATATATATATATATATATATATATATATATTACAATGAATCATTCGTACAAAAAGTAATTAGTAAAGT
>OZ010602.1:13902487-13904987 GCA_963932145.1 Acanthosepion lycidas
CTATCTATCTATCTATCTATCTATCTATCTATCTATCTATCTATCTATCTTAATCGTATTTCAGGTATGGTGGGTGATAGTTAAGCCAAATGTTAAATTTTAAAGATTCTTAATTCTATTTTTTTTTTATCTAATCCTCTAATAAAATGAATATTTCCTAAAGATTTTTCTTTTATTTTGATTTTAAATACACATTTTTTTCTGGAATAAGACCTACAAACGTTTTCCGCATATAAAACACATAAAAGTTTTAGAAGCGAATGACGAAAAAAAAAAAACAAGGAAGAACAATTTTATTATTTATTTTCAAAATTACTGGCTGTAAGGATTTTAGACAAAACGATACAGCTCAGCTCAGCAGCATTGTCAGATTGAGGCCAAGAAGTCAAATTTAGTCTTCTGTTTAATTTCTCGTTCCAGCAAAAAGTGTAGAGGCTGAACCCCTCCACACATACTAGCTCAATCGATAGCGCCGTGTTTACTTTCCAAAAAGCGTTTACATGGCCTTGTAGGCGATGGATTATTTTCCACTCTACAGCTCTTCTCTCAACCACACAACGTCACAAGCCTCTCGTTGCTCTGTCGCTATTTCCATGGAAAATGTTACAACATTCTATATTTGCCTAGTTACAACAGTTCAGATATTTGTCACTAAGACCCGCTATGTCATATAAAGATGCCTTCATTCCCTTCGTATTCCATTGGTAAGGAGTAAGTTCCATTCAGATAGCTTCTTTCCAACAGCCGCTACTTTAAGGTACACACTCCCTAAATACTAGAATATTAACCTCTTTAAGTCTAGGTTCAACCGTTGCATACCAAAGGCTCATTATCTGCATTAACTTCCTCACTACGTTCATACATCGGCCTCATTTCGTAACCCTCTACCTTGAGTGGCACTTGGGCCATGTATTCGGTGAAAATTTAGTAACTATTTATTCATTTTGTCTTTTCTTTTCTCTTTCATTGTTCAGTCGGGAATTTCATCGGCGATATTACAATAAAATGCATCTGACAGCAAGACCTCTGGGGGATTGAAGGATTTGAGGAACGTGGAACCACCCCTTAATTTCTGTTGTTCCCAGCTCAACCCTGACCTAGGTTGGTAGCACTTGTTAGGGGGTCACATCTATGATCAAATAGTTAACCTTAAACAAAAAACAGTACATTGTTTTCTAATAAAATGACCAACAATACATTTTTATAGCAAAATAACCAACAATGGATTTTATGATTTACAAACTATGTATCTAAAAAAAAAAAAAAAAACATACCTTTACCCCGGAATTATGAAATTATGTACAAAATAAAAAAAAAATTGTGTTGAAATATTTAAATTTCGACATTAAATAACCCATAGAGATGTTGATATGCCGCTAAAAAAGAAATCAACCAACCAACAAAAGCAAAATGACCAACAATCCATTTTAGTTGAAGGCATACAGTTCCATACAAAATATATTTAGTTGAATCCATAAAATTGTGTTGAAAATATTTAAATTTCGACATTAAATAACCCATAGAGATGTTGATATGCAACAAAATCAACTAGCCAGTTTGTAGTTCAATATTTAATCTTTAATTTTACGTACAAACTAATATCAAAATCCTTTCTATTCACAATAGTTTCTCTTCACACGTTATGAGGAGATGAATCTAATAAAATAATCCTTTTAAATCCTCCCCACCACCCGAAACAACATAGAGAATTGCCAATTTTAAACTCTCGTATATAATCTTTTAATGCCATGAAAACACCCTTATCCCTTAAAAATGTATACAAAGCCTGAATAAAACCAGAACAAAACAAACAATAAAATAATTAAATTAAAATTTCGGTAGTAAATATGTGAGTAAATACTGTCGAAATTTTCAAGTTCGTATTAACGACCAGTGACTCTCACTTTCCTCCCCTTTTCACCCCCCCCTCCTGCACCAGCTTTTCTTTCATCTTCTCTTTTGCTCAAACTGTACTCAGCTGCCCGGAGAGCAACGATCTGGTATCATGGCACCTTCCCAAATTTCATTAACTTGTCGTTTCGTAATGCAAATAGACACATTTAACTCAAAGAATTCCATTGACTAAACATCAAGTCTATATATCGTATCTACTCACGTATCATGTGACTTTTGAAGATTAATTATGAAGCTAATTTAACTACAGTAAAATGATATATAGTTTGGTCAATGGTGTAGCCAAGGCCAGCAGTATATGCGCTAACTTTATATCTTGTGTACGATGAGTCCCTCTTAAAATTAGCTTCAAAATTAGCTCTTCAAAAGTCGCATGATATGCGAGTATATACGGTACTTATCATTGAGGGGTTACACAAACAGAGATACACATGCACGTAAACAAATAGACACACACTACAAATACAAGCATACATACACATATACATTTTTAACGAGTGGTTAGAACGGTCACTATTCGATCATGAGACTCGGGTTCGAATCTCGCCATGGTCGATTCATCAGGAAGTTGACGTCTTAAACTAAA
>OZ010602.1:13909987-13922487 GCA_963932145.1 Acanthosepion lycidas
TTCATTCGTTACTATGGAAACGGTTTGGATTATTTACCAAACGTGTTCTTTCCTATTTTTCTACATGCCTGCACACACACACACACACACACACACACACACACACACATATACATATATATATAGCGGGTGTAACAGCAAAATTGTCCAATTGTTAGATTAAGCTCTGAAACGTTGTATCTTAGAAATGATTAAAGATATCTTACTGGAATTCTCCGAGGTTTTTATAACACTATTGGACTCTACTTTGAACAATAATTATGTATAATGTACTCTCCAAGCTTAACAGAAGAATCATGATGAAATTGATTATAAACAAAAATGACATGTTCATCGTGAATTAAACATAGCTAAGGATCGGAAAAAAGGATTATTCCAGGATTATTTTCTAACTTATTCAAGATGATCTTCGCCCTCTCTAGCCTTCTAACTTTCTGTCCTGGAGTAACAAGGTGTCTCACAGGTTTCCCCCTCGATTTAATTTTCAAGTCTTTTGTCGCTGCTCTTTGGACTGTCATAGCTGAAACTGCCCTCACGAGTCAAACGTCTTATGGATTGAGTTGGATCTTTTCTAATTGGTCTCTTTAGCTCTAAGTTGGAATTATGATTCCTCTTCTTGCTGTGACTTTCTGATCCAGTTTTCCTCTCTAGTGTTCCCTCTTTTTAAAACTTATTCACTGTTCTCTGGATGGTTCTTGAATGGATTTGAAGATGGAAAACATTAAATGAAGGTAACGAACACGAGAGGAATTCGAACTCAGTCCTCCAATTTCTCATTCTGAGCCATTAGTGATATGCATAACATCATAAAATCATATATCCATAAAATCTTAACGCACATCGGCTATGGTACTGAGAATTCATGAATTTAAACGTAATGCTAGATTGGCGGCAAAGTCTCAATTTTATAAATGAAAGGGCTAGATGTAACCGTAAGTTCTATGTTAACAGTCTCTTCTATCACACTTCTCGCTTGTGGAAATTTCTTTCGACTCAGTCAACTTTGAACTTCAAAAACTTAAATATATGTCAATCAGTATCTTCTGTCTTAATTCTTGTTCTTTTATTGTCCTCTCTCCTTAATAGTAGTTTTTCTCGTGTTCTCTAACATTCAGTAACCCCCTTTGCGTCTTAGCGGCTTTATTGCCTTTGATCTTCAAAAATTGAAATGTAATGTAAATCGTTATCAACTGTCTTCTTAATCCTCGTTTTTCTCATATTCTCTAACACTCAGTAATCCGTTTTCATCTTAGTGGCTTTAATGCCTTTTTTAGGGTGAAATAATTAAAAATCAAAAAAAAAAAAAAAAGAATGAAAAAAGATCAACAAATATTTAACGATGCAATAGGAGAATTTCCACGGGTATTTTGTTCTTGCTGAACTTACAAAGAATTTATTAATTCGTTAAATATTATGATACGCCTGAAAATTCAAATAGGAAAACCGTGAAATTTTCAAGAAATTTGCTTGTATAGTCAGTTTGGCGTCTCTATAATTGTCAGTTTATATTTTATTAACTTCTCTTTATTCGTAAAAGGATTTTTATCAAACGCACTCCTAATTACCGATTCCAACCGAAATTTAACTTTATTAATAAAATAAAAAAAAATCTTTAATCAAATTTTGATATCAAAACATTTTAAAGTTTATATGGAATAAATGCAAACTACATAATATAGAAAATGTGGAGTCAATTACAAACAGGTACCAAATATATAATAATATGCACTTCTTCTTTTCAGTTCTTTAAGAAATGATTCCAAAGACTAAAGAAACCATTTCCATCTTTGGGATTTTCGTAATTCTTAATGAGAAGGATTATAACTCAGACTTCAAATAATATAAAAAGTTCACAATATTTTGTTTTTGTACTGTACTAATGTTCACACAATACAAGTCACATGAGCCACTCAAGTTAGAGGGTTACTGAATAGTGTTGTATCAGCATAAGAAAAGGCAAGAAGTGACGTTCATGTGGTTTTGCAAGATAATGTTTAACCCCATACTTGAAGAGGTCAATATACTTATCAAATAGAGACTTAAAGTTTTGCAAGAGTAACATAATTTCGACGTTTAACAATTGGTGTTATTATATCTCTCAATCTCTGTCTCTGTCTGTCTGTCTCTCTTTCTCTCTCTCTCTATATATATATATTCTTCATATAACCTCAATTTAATGTTCTAAGTTTAATATCCGGGTTTAATTTTATAAAACCTCTTCTCTATAAGGCTAATTCCTTTCACCCGCCCCTGACCCATGCCTCGTGCCTTTCGTCTGACTCAAACATTGAAATGGATAAATTCTGTATTAGTTTTTCGACGGTTTTATTTGTAGCTGTCACAGTTAAATTTCTAATTCCGACACGAACTCAGTCTATACCAGGGTTGAATAAGACTCAGGTATTTTGTCGGTTGAAATAAGGCTATTCCTCATAATGTAATTTTGGATTTTATTGTATACTAATTATTTGCTCTGTAATAATAAATGCATTCAGGTCTCTTTTTGTGGAACAGTTTTAATATTTTATACAAGGTAACCAAAAAAGTTCTGTCCGTTTTTAAAGGAAAAAAAGAAAACGCTTCACAGTATGTGTAACTTATATTTAGTCTTCGAAGTAATCACCATCGGCATCCAGCACCTTCTACCAACGTGTCTCCAGCTGTTCAATGCCCTTGCGGTAGAACTCGGTGGGGGTGGGGGGTATGTGACGAAAAGATGTCCGTGAGGGCTTTGCGCAAGTCTGCTTCATTGGTGAAGGATTTCCCACGAAGATGATTATCCAGGGAGTGGAAGAGGTGGTAATCGGATGGCGCAAGGTCAGGTGAATAAGGTCTCCCACCCAAGTTGCTGTATGGTATCCTTGACCACTCGCGCGACATGCGGCCTGGGGTTGTCATGGAGGAAAATCACACCTTTGCGATTCACCAGTGCTGGCTCCTTCTGGCGCAATGCCTGTTGCACACGTTTTAATTGCTGCGACCCAGTGACCGTTTGGCCCGTTGGTAGCAGTTCATAGTGAACCACTTGACGACCTGTCCACCAGACACAAAGCATAATCTTGCGTGGGTGCATAGGCGGTCTTGCGGTGTGAGGGACAGCATTCTGAGGCGACAACCAATGTCTGGAACGCTTGGGAGTTTCGTACAGAACCTACTTTTCATCACTGGTAAGCACTCGATTGAATAAGGATGCGGTACGGTAGCGAGAAAGCAGCAATACGCAGGCTGCCACTCGTTGTCCCTTGTGGACCTCCAACAGCGTTTGCGGAAACCACTTGCTCAGTTTGTACGTCTTACCAAGGTGGTGCAGGTGAAGTCTATTTCATCGGAAGCGTTGAAATGTCTTGCAAGTTCAACACACGTTAGACTACTGTCCTCTTCAATGGCCGCCTTCAGGACTCCGTCATTCAAGACCTGTGGTCGTCCACTGCGAGGCTCATCATGGAGAGACAAATCTCCCAACTTGAATTTTCGAAGCCAAGCAGTAAGTTCATCCACAGCACCATCCCCAAACGCTTGACATATGCGGCGACTTGATGCAGCTGCTGATAAACCCACTTTGAAGTCGTAAAGCAAACAGCCCCGAACAAGATCTCTAGACACTTCCATCCTTCTCACAGCTGTCCGGCTTATAACTGATGGCCGGGCACGGTGCGCGTGTTTTTTATAACGTCTGATGTTCCTACTTCCGGCTGTCCAAATTTGAAAACAATTGCTACACGCATTTCGTATATATTTCAACTTCATTCAATGACTAATCAAAAAACGGATAGAACTTTTTTGGTTACCTTGTATTACTAGGATGCACTTGGATTATATACCAAAGGATTCATTGCCTTTACTATACATACATATACATATATATATATATATATATATATATATATATATATATATATATATAATGCTCCTCAAGGCATTTGCTGTAGACTTCCGTATTGAGTTTGAGGTCCTGTGGGAAGATGAATGATGTTATAATGTCGCCATCACTAGTAATCACTCCAAACATCTTCGTAATCACCATTAAGCTCATCCAACTCTTTCCGAATCCTCTGCACTGTCCTCAGATTGATACCAAAACACTCTGAAATGTTTGTATTGGAACTTCCGGTTCGAATGCCAAGCAATACATCAAGCCGTTTCTGGCGGAGTGAATAGGTGCTCCTTTCCTCACAGACAGTGCCCAACTGACCCTACTATATTGTTCCGTCGACAAAATCATAAACAAACAAACGCATGCGTTTAAATGAAAAATGTAAAAATGGCAACAATTTACCCATCAAGCCCTGTATATATAAATATCAGGGATTTAACTTTTTGGTAACCCTATATTCCTGTAGCTTAAATCGATGAACTATTTCTCAAAAGTAATGAAAAGGCGATTAATTTGTTTTAGTTCTTCAAAAAGGTCACCCCCAAACCATAAGTTTTATTTTAACATATACGCAATGAAGGTAAAAACTCACAACAAAAGAGATTTATTTTTCAATTTGCTAATAATTTAATGGGATGGTACTTATTTAATGGGATAGTACTTATTTAATGGGTTAGTGCTTATGTATTTTTAACACACTTAACAGTTTATAGCTATAGTATAATATAAAAACTTAGAAATAAACAAAAACAAGTTCTAGAAGGTCCCATAATTTTCTAGAAAACTCCAGAAAGATATACTACTATTATACTGATATTTAAGGAAAATTGCTTTCTCAAGTTTGGTAATTGTTATCAGTCTTTCCAATATTGATTTTTTTTCCCTAAGCTTTTGTTTAAAGTATTGTGGAACATTAATAGCTTGATTACACAATTATTCTCATTTGGAGTTATATATGCAAATCTATTTTAACTGTTGCTAAAAGTCTTCAAGTTATGTAGTTCCCGTTATCTGGTAAGTTGTTTGTGGTTCTGTAACACCGCCTCGTCACGAGGTTTGAAGAAGGATAGTGTCCTCACTTGGACCTACAAGCTTTAATTGCTCGAAGCCATTTTTAATAATTGATCCGAGAAACGCGGTTGTACACAACTGACTATTTAGATATTTCTCAACGAATTTGATGTCATGCATATAAAAGAAAGAGACAAAAGAGAATGTACAGGGAGAAAAAGAAAGAAAGAAAGAGACAAACGAACGAAAGAAAGAAAGAAAGAAAGAAAGAAAGAAAGAAAGAAAGAAAGAAATGGAGAAAAGTGATTTTTTCCGCGCGGGAAGAAAGAAAAATGGATAAAAGTGAATAGAAAGAAAGAAAGAAATGGCTAAAAGTGAATGTACAGGGAAAAGAAAGAAAGAAAGAAAGAAAGAAAGAAAGAAAGAAAGAAAGAAAGAAAGAAAGAAATGGCTAAAAGTGAATGTACAGGGAAAAGAAAGAAAGAAAGAAAGAAAGAAAGAAAGAAAGAAAGAAAGAAATGGATAAAAGTGAATGTACAGGGAAAAGAAAGAAAGAAAGAAAGAAAGAAAGAAAGAAAGAAAGAAAATAGATAAAAGTGAATAGAAAGAAAGAAAGAAAGAAATGGCTAAAAGTGAATGTACAGGGAAAAGAAAGAAAGAAAGAAAGAAAGAAAGAAATGGATAAAAGTGAATGTACAGGGAAAAGAAAGAAAGAAAGAAAGAAAGAAAGAAAGAAAGAAAGAAAATAGATAAAAGTGAATAGAAAGAAAGAAAGAAAGAAAGAAATGGCTAAAAGTGAATGTACAGGGAAAAGAAAGAAAGAAAGAAAGAAAGAAAGAAAATAGATAAAAGTGAATAGAAAGAAAGAAAGAAAGAAAGAAAGAAAGAAAGAAATGGCTAAAAGTGAATGTACAGGGAAAAGAAAGAAAGAAAGAAAGAAAGAAAATAGATAAAAGTGAATAGAAAGAAAGAAAGAAAGAAAGAAAGAAAGAAATGGATAAAAGTGAATGTACAGGGAAAAGAAAGAAAGAAAGAAAGAAAGAAAGAAAGAAATGGCTAAAAGTGAATGTACAGGGAAAAGAAAGTAAGAAAGAAAGGAAGAAAGAAAGAAAGAAAGAAAGAAAGAAAATAGATAAAAGTGAATAGAAAGAAAGAAAGAAAGAAAGAAAGAAATGGCTAAAAGTGAATGTACAGGGAAAAGAAAGTAAGAAAGAAAGAAAGAAAGAAAGAAAGAAAGAAAGAAAGAAAGAAAGAAAGAAAATAGATAAAAGTGAATAGAAAGAAAGAAAGAAAGAAAGAAAGAAATGGCTAAAAGTGAATGTACAGGGAAAAGAAAGTAAGAAAGAAAGAAAGAAAGAAAGAAAGAAAGAAAGAAATGGATAAAAGTGAATGTACAGGGAAAAGAAAGAAAGAATGAAAGAAAGAAAGAAAGAAAATAGATAAAAGTGAATAGAAAGAAAGAAAGAAAGAAAGAAAGAAAGAAATGGATAAAAGTGAATGTACAGGGAAAAGAAAGAAAGAATGAATGAAAGAAAGAAAGAAAGAAAGAAAGAAAGAAAGAAATGGATAAAAGTGAATGTACAGGGAAAAGAAAGAAAGAAAGAAAGAAAGAAAGAAAGAAAGAAATGGAAAAAAGTGATTTTTTTCCCGGGGGGAAAGAAAGAAAAAACGAAAGAAAGAACGAAAGAAAGAAAGAAATGGATAAAAGAGAATGCATAGGGAGAAAAGAAAGAACGGGATGAAAGAGAATGTACAATGGAGAAAGAAAGAAACAAAAAAAGAATAAGGAAAATTCGGCAAGATTACTTGTTGCTGCTGTTAGAAACCCTCAATTGATGTGATTTTTGTTATCTGGTACATTTCTTTATTTATGATTCTGAAGAAATATGATCCTTGCTAAAACCAGGTTACATTCGCCCGACGCCATTTTTAATAATTGATTAGAGAAAGTGGTTGTATAGTGCTGACTGTTTAGATATTTCTCACCGACTTCGGTGCCATACATAGCATTCATATGATCGTCTCAATCCGACGAGTCTGAGAACATGACTGGGATTTTAAATTAATGATTTGGTTTTATAAACAATTTGTGGTGATGCACTAAATAATCCTTAGTACAGCTTATTCTATGTTCATTTTCATTATCTCCTAAACTAAATATGGCAAAAGATTGTATTATTTTTTCTTTTTTTTAATCATTTCACCCCAACGAATGCCACTAGTACGCAGGGGGTTACAGAGAGCGAAGGTGAGAAAAAGACTGAGTATACAGACGATTGAATAAAGGATAAAAGCTGAACGGATTTCAAGAAGATAGATGACGATGATTGACATTGCATTTAAATTTTTGAAAATTTTAGTTATCAGGGAAGCAAGTAACCGGAAGTGAGTTCCACTGTTGGGAAGTGCAAGAAAAGAAACTGTTAGAGTAGAAGTGGCGGTTACATTTATCTATTAAAACAGTAAAAGGATGGGACCTAGATGCCAATCTAGTAATACGCTTAAATTCATGTAGTCAGGGCAACAGGGAAAAAAAGATCGTTGCCATGAAAAAATTTGTAGAAAAGACAGAGGGAGGCCACATCACATATGTGAGAAAGCGACTGAAGTCGAGATGCCAAGTCAGGATCGATTACATTGCAGATTCTTCTTTAGATTTTGTCGAGAACTTCGAGATGAACAGCCGGGCAACAGAACAGATGAGGCAATATGCAAGGACGAATGGTTGATTTGTAGATGTGTAAGAAGAATAATGATCCTCGCAAAAACCAGTCTGTATTCGCTCGTTGCCATTTTTAATACTTGATCCGTGAAAGCGGTTCTATACAGCTGACTGTTTAGATATTTCTCAACGACTTTGGTGTCATACATAGCTTCCATATGAACGTCTCAATCCGACGGGTCTATTTAAGACTATAATTCGAGTTTTGGTTTAATGTTTTTTTTTTTTTTTTTATATAAAATTTGTGGCGTTGGATGAAACTACCTCTAGCGCAGCCTATTCTAGGTTCAGTTCCCTGTTCTCCTATACTTGATTTGTTATAACCAATCCAAACAAGTGTTTGGCATTTATTAATGCTACATCCTGTATTACAAGAGAAATTGTGAATACTAATGAGTTCATATAGCTATTGCTAGAGCTCTCTAATTGTGTTTTAATTTGAACGATCAACCAAAATCTACTTGAAGGAAACTTCAGGAGGAAACCTCCACCAATACTGGAACAATCCGTAGCAGTTACCGGACTTGAGAAACCTATTTGTTTGATAAATATTTTTAGGAGAATGATTTTATAAATTTCGACCGCTGGTGGTATTAACTGCTCAGTCAATGCTGAATCTTTCTACACACACACACACACACACACACACACACACACACACACACACACATATATATATATATATATATATATATATATATATATATATATATATATATATATATATAAGTGGGCACTGAAGTCAACACTAATGCTCTATCTTCATATAAAGGAAATGGCTAATATTACTATTATCATTACAAGATGGGCCAACGAAAGTCAGATTCCAAACTCGCCTGTTCTCTTAAGGCCTTAAGATTTGCTGATTCTGTTTAGTTAAAGAGATCAAAGAAGACGACGAAGAAGAAGAAGTAGAAACAGGAAGCTTCTGAAGCCTATATATTGGAATAAAGCCCGAATGAAAGGTAAAGAATATGTCTATAAAAAATGTACAAAAAATAAAATTAAGACGATAACAGGCCATTCAAATATGAAAATTGTTTAGGAGTAGAAACCAAAATATTAGTTTTTCTCTCAATACAATTCTTCTGGTTTTTGCTTCAATTACAACTTGGGCCCGAACACAAGAATTTACATTAAAAAAAAATAGTTAGCTTCTGATTTCGGAATATGTATGTATATTTACTAGAATTATTATACTCGATAAACGCATAAACTATTGCACACACGCGCGCGCATATATATATATATATATATATATATATATATATATATATATATATATATATATATATATATATATATACTCATATTCATGATGAAATAATTCATACACACATTAATTTACTTCATTTTCACAAGGTCACAGTGGATCACACAGAGAAGATAAGTAGATATATGCATATATATGTACATGGGCTCCTTGAGGTGGTGAAATGGTTAGCAAGCTTGTTTCGCTACGACAATTACAACTGAGTAGTGAATTCGATCCTCACTGGGTGCCCCTTACTTTCGGCCTTGTGCCACATTTTTGTCACTGGAAATCATTATCGCTAACATAGTCGGGCACCTCGAGGCGGTGTAATGGTTAGCAAGATTGTCTCGCAAAGAACAATTGCGACTGAGTAGTGAGTTCGATCCTTACTGGGCGCCCCTTACTTTCCGCCTTGTGCCACATCTAAGCTACGCTTGGAAAATTATTATCGCTAACGGCTTTCGGCACCTCAAGGCGGTGTAATGGTTAGCAAGTTTGTCTAGCTAGCACAATTGTGACTGGGTAGTGAGTTCGATCCTTACTGGGCGCCCCTTACTTTCGGCCTTTTGCCACACCTATGCTACGCTTAGAAATCACTATACGTATGTATGTATATTGGATATATTTCGGTTGCAGTCTTTCATTTATACATATTTGCTTAAAGATCCACAAAAGCTCATTGTTAAGAGTTTGTTTTTCAACCATTTTATTGTTTTCATTGAAAACTCAAATACAAATTGTCTAATGTTGGGCACCTCGGCGTGGTTTAATGGTTAGCAAGCTTGTCTTATTAGATAAGTTACTACTGAAAAGTGAGTTCGAACCTCACTGGATGACCCATACTTTCGGCCTTATGCCACATCTAAGCTACGCTTGGAAAATCTCTACAAATTGTCTAATGTCTGAGTTCCTTCGCCTTTCAAAGTCATTATCAAAGACTTTTTTTTTATTTGTGGTATAATAGTTTTAATCCAGCCTGGGAATGACGATAGACTACATTCGGCAGCAAGACTTCAGATCGGGAGGTTTTGAAGGGCGTGGAGACACCTCTTCATTGTTGTTCCCAGATTCACCCTGACCCGGGATTGGTAGTAGCTGTTAGGGGGTACCAAGTATCGGCAACTAGTTAACCCTAAACAAAAACAGTACATTTTTATAATAAAATGACCAACAATACATTTTTGTACCAAAATGAAAATCAATGCAACGATCAATGCAACAAAAGTTAACCGCCAAAATGGGGTCAAAACACTGAAAGTTTAAAAATTGTTTAGTAGAAATACATTTTCATCGAAAAAAATTGCCAGCAGTACATTTTTGTAAAAGAAATTACTAATCCTCCCAAGACGATTAAATTTCGGCATATTTATATATAATATGATAAAATATAGTTTTAAGACAAGTTGTATTTATGGCGTAAAATGCTCCATATCAAAGATACAGCGTACGTAAATATAAAAGTGGACACTGATGTCAACACAAAGCGTCGACAGGCTGTTTCTTGCTAGAAACGCAATAATATATTTATGACTAAAAGCACGATTAACCAAATCATTTTCTCACTCTTAGGTAAACGAATATTAATTTTACATTTGCAATATACTTATAAAATAACAAAACTAAAATATTCGTGATGGCATATGTAGAACCGTACATTAATTGATTTGTATGTGTGCGTATATATATATATATATATATATATATATATATATATATATATAGGTCTTGCAAAAATAATGTCGTTTTCTCACATATGTTACTATGTGAGAAAACGACATTATTTTTGCACCAACCTAATATATATATATATATAGTAAATTGGTGGTATCCCCTGAAGAGTGGACAGAAATGTCCACCTATGAAAATTGTAAGAAGATAGAATGTATGGTTGTCAGTAAATGGAACAGCTCAACATTCAAATTAAAAATTGGAGATACCAAAACCAAACAAGCCCAACAATTTAAATATCTGGGAAGTGTTTTAACAGAGGATGGGAAGCGTGACACTGAAATATGAAGTAGCAATGGGACAGTGAAAAATGCATTTCAGAAGCTAAGCAAAGTATTAAGAATCAGAAAAATATCGTTTGAAACAAAGAAAAGCGTACTGAACTGTTATATAATATCTGTCCTCCTATATGGCAGTGAATGCTTGGCAATATCCTCACAGATGTTGAAATGACCTAAACAAACAGAAATGTGGTTCTACAGAAGGATGCTGAGAATACTATGTATCGAACATGTGAGCAATGAGAAAGTTTTAGAAAAAAATAGAAACAAAAAGGACACTTATACTTGATAACAGAAAGAGGCAGTTAAAATTTCTAGAGCACATTATGCGGAAAGATTGCTTGGTAAATGTGACACTCATAAGGCATGTTGAATGCAAGAGGGACAGTGGATAACAATGCATAAATTACCTAGCGAAGGTGTGTAAATGGATGGCTGAACTCGGTTTAAGGGAGATAATAAAAAGACAAAATTTATTAAGAGCTATAAAGGACAGGAAATTGTGAAGAGCCATGATTGCCAACGTCCTGAAGGGACACGTTATATAGAAGGAAAAGAAGACTGATGGCCTGACAATGATTTGATCATGACAAGCATTTGTGTCATATCGCTGTCTGGAAGCTTGTTTATCGGTGTATAAATATTCATTTGACAACTGTTAACACTGAATTACTATCGAAGCTTCATGCCCAACATGTTTCATTCTCCAAAATGATTATCCAGATACCCTCAAAAAGAAAAAGCCCCACAATCGGGACCTTCACAAATGGTTCTAACTGAAGAAAAGGAACACGGTATTTAAAAAAAATAGTTGCCAAAATACCGGTGGCTGATCTACAAAACATTTTTATTTGAAATAAGAACCTGCAATATCATTGGCCTTGACCTGGCATCTCGGCTTCTGTCACTTCAGCATTGGTTGAGCCTGTTCAGTACCAGATAAAATAGTCTAAAATGTATCTCAAAACATTTCTACCTAATTTGGAGTGTCTCTCATTGAAAAGAGGGTTTTTAACAAAAGAAACCATAATATAAAAGTCAAACTACTATCAACTTTATATTTACGTGTGATTTGAAGAATCTATATTTATTAAAAGATTTTTGAAGAATAAAAACAAAACTATGGAAGTGTTTGCTATCGCACTTCTTACTTGTGGAACTCTCTTCCGGTTTTTTGCTTCCCAGTTAACTTTGTGCTTCAGTCCCCCACCCGCCATATCGTAGCTTTTGTCTATCTTTTCTATAAGTACTTTCATGTTAATTGTTCTGATCAACATCCCTCTATTCAGACAAATTGTAAATATGGGAACTGGTTTGGATTTCATCGAGACTGTGCGGTATTACGGTGACTGCAGTAAGAATGTGTTGTTTTGGTGTAAGGAATACTGTGGTATGTTTAGGTCAGTAATTGTGGCAAGCTAAGTTCAAGATAAGGCAGATTAAAAATCAACCTATCCCTTACCCCTATTAGCCTTGTGCCACACTTTTGTATCTTTACAAAATAAATATTACTCTTCTCTATGGTGTACCTAATCTCTATGAATTTAAGCGCAGTACTAGATTGGCGGCAAGATTTCATCATTTTACCGTTGAAATGACAAGATGTAACCGTAAGTTCTACGCTAACAG
>OZ010602.1:13929987-13957487 GCA_963932145.1 Acanthosepion lycidas
CATGACCACTGACCTCTAAACAGCGCTGAAAATCGATATAACCCAAAAACCGATACGTTCAAATCGCGCCTGAACCGCATATCGGTTTTTAGCGAAAACCGACCGGATTTATGAGGAGGCCATTGGGAAGTTTCAACTCTGAGCGCCCCCCAAACAGAGTGCAAATCGACAATCGGTCAACCCTTACAAATGTTTTTTTTTCCGGTTGGGTATTTCCTAAATGCAGATTAATTTAAGGTGACGCTATGCGCGGGAAGAAACAGGTCAGTGTGTGCAGTGGAGTGGAAGAAAACATTTGACCTCAAATTCTGGAATGGGTGCAGGGCCATTGAAATTCGGCTTTTTTATCCCTGCGACCAGTTCTGACTTTGAGCCACAATTGACATATTCGACTTTGTCAACACTATTGCTTTAATCGTAGTAACATCAGCACGACAAAGGGCACTCCTTTAAAGGCAAGGAAGGGCAAAAATATTTTAAGTCAAGTGATAGCGATTGCTCTATGAGTCGTACGATTTTTTAATCAAACACGGGCAACGCCGGGCCATGCTGCTAGTGTATCTATAAAAAGAATGTATAAACATAAAAATGCCCATATATATATATATAGTGAATTGCTTTCTCCTTTGATCACCATTTTGACATAAAAAATGCAACTCTGACCAAAGGAGAAAACCATTAGGATGAAAAGAGAGTTGCAAGGTCATCTACAGTAAATTTGCGCCCGGACTTTCACATTTCATCATTCCTAGCAGGACTTCAATTATCACAGTGTGGGATATATACTAACAGAAGTGATGGAAACAAAAAGAAAAATAATCTAAATGAAATCGGATAGCTTAAAAAGAAAAATTTTAAAATTCCCAGCATCACTCGTTCGTGCACATGTGTATCGCACAAAAAAAAAAAAAAAAAAAAAAAATTAGTTCGATGCAGTGTTAAAGGACGGAACGCGTAACGAGAAAACTTTTTTTCCATTTTGCCGTACATTTTTACCAATATATAAGAGAAGGAATTATAAGAGAATTTATAAATTTCAACCTACAGTAAGGCTACCTATTCGATTAATGAAGGCCGAATGTTTCCTGTATGGAAACAGTCAATCTCACACTTACCATTGCAATAGGAATGCATTGGAAATGATTTTAATATAGGAATCCATTCCAAATGATTTTACTATAGTAAAGTCTTATTTCTGAAAAAATAATTATAAGAGAAAGAATTTATAAAATTCAACAGGCAGTAACGCTTACTGGCCAAATGTTTCCTGTATGGAAACGGTCAATCTCACCATTACGATTGCATAGGAATGCATTGAAATGATTTTAATAAAGGAAACCAAAATGATTTGACTATAGTAAAGTCTAAATACAAAAATCAATTATAAGAGGAAGAATTTATAAACTTCAACCGACAGTAACGCTAACTGTTCGATTAATGAAGGCCTAATGTTTCCTGTATGGAAACGGTCAGTCTTACTCTTACCATTACCATAGGAATTCATTGGAAATGATTTTAATATAGGGATCTATTCAAAAGGATTTGACAATAGTAAAGTCTAATTTCTGAAAAATAATTATAAGAGAAAGAATTTATAAATTTCAACCGACCATAACACTTACTCGCCAAATGTTTCCTGTATGGAAACCGTCAATCTCACCCTTACCATTGTCATAGGAATGTATTGGAAACGATTTTAATATAAGAATCCACTGAAAACGTTAATTGTTAAAATGTTTAATCTCATCCTCGCCATTTTCTTTTATTTTTATATTTCAGATTGAAAATAAATATTTAACGATATATTTATTAAAAGTCATCCCACCAAACAAAAATCACCCCACCAACCAAAAACGAAACAAAGAAATGAAAGCATAAAACCTGAAAAAAATTCAAGGAAAATCACGACGGAAAAAGCAACCATTAAATGAATAATATAGTGCGTAATTTTCAGCAAAAACGACAATCGAAAATGTGGTTTATATATCGGGAATGTTAAGATCAATTGGAAGCGAAAATTGAACTTTTTGTGTAAAGTAGTAGCAAACAATGAAAAGTGTGAGACAAAAATCAGAAGGTACTTCCGGACAGAGGAAAATGTTTTTCAGAATTTATGCAAACTTATCAAAAATAATCTTCAGCACAAAATGTCAATTAGGCCTTAATGCGGTGAATGCTGGACAATTTAATCGCATATGAAGAGAAGACATGAAACAACCAAAAGATATGATTCTGTCAACAGATGCTTAGAATATCCTGCAAAAGTTCTGTAAAGAACGCGTATGTTTTTAAAAAGCAATTACGAAGAAATGTAATTTTAAGGAGACATAATGAGGAAAGAAGGATTGGAGAACTTAACACTCCCAAGGGATATTGAAACAAGATAAGCAGAGGAAAATAGTAGATTGCTTTACAGAGAAAGGCAGTGTTAAAGGAGTAGTTACCGCTAAGAACAACGAAAGAGAGGAAGCTGTGAAGAGCTACGATTGTCTGCATCGAGAACAAACATAGCAATGTGGGGAGAGAGAGAAAGGTTATATATTTTCTTGTTTGTTAAAATTTATTCACTCTCAGTAACCTTCCTGTTTCATTTTATAAATCATTTAAGTCATCAAAACGTAAAACAAAATCTGATTGGTCAAAAAATGAGCTGCATTTAAAGCTGCAGAATGTAAAGGTGTCATCCTGGTTATCAGTCCAGAAAGTGGATTTAGCGAGCTCTGTTCAAATTGTAGGCTAGTCTGTTGCGTCCATTTTGGCACAACTACTCTTGGAAAAGGGATGAATACGTTTTTTCTCTCATAATTGTGGATTAAATAACATTAGATTGACTATTTAACCTTTGTGGCAACCAATGTAAGAAAAAAGTAAAATACTAAATTCTAAACCATAGAGAAAGCAACAAGAAACATTATGTTCTGTACTGTTTTCCCAACATCAAATGCGTCAAACAAGACAACATTTTGGCTGTTCAAATCGCACACTACCGTATCTCAATTCAACGATAAAAAATATCATAAGAAAAAAAAACCTGATTAACATTGTGTAGCATTCACTATAATGAAACATATTTGGCAAACTACTTAACTTTTTGATACCACCGAGCTCCCCTGCCGGATGTCTGAGAATATAATTACCCACAATGGATTCTCTGGGGGCTCAAGTGTGTTGAGCACAGATTGAAAAAAAAAAGCGATTATGCCCTGGTTTATATATAATTCGGTGTAGTTATACCCCCGACTAATCAATATATATATATATATATATATGAAGACGTAACACACAGAAAAGCAATCACGCATCCATAGATTAAATATTCTTTAATAACGTCATATGAAAATACTCAGAAGATATTAATGTTCAAATTATCCCTGGAAACCAGAAATAATTTTTGAAATATAGGAAAATTAAATAAAAACATCTTAAATAGTATTTGTTGGTCTACAATCAAACATGCTTAAATGAAAAATTACTGCCCAAATACACCAAATTTAATACACCCAATTTAAATTATATATATATATATATATATATATATATATATATGAAGAAATATAGTCTTAAGATGTGCTATATTTATGGGATAAAGTGCTCAATATCAGAGATAGAGCGTGTGTAAATATAAAAGTGAACATAGAAGTCAACACTTAGAGGCGACAGTTTGTTTCATGCTAGATGCAATGTGGCCTGACGATTGTATCTAGCATGAAACAGACTGTCGCCTCTAAGTGTTGACTTCTATGTTCACTTATATATATATACATATATAATTTAATATATATATATTTAATATATATATATAAATATATATATAAGTTTATGTTTATATATATATATATATATATATATATATATATATATGGTTGTGGTTGCCAACTCGTGCCCGAATACAGACATTACTACACATCTTTTTGGAGAATATCTAGAGATGTGTTGAACGAATGTGACTCTTTAGGGACCGCCATACTCTGGCACAAACAGGGCACTTAAGAGGTCCAACGGTGGGTTGTACATTATGCAATTTTAAATGTTCCATGAAACCGCTTCTGGACCCGCATGTCTTACCACAAATATTACATTTCAATTGCTGGACGTCTACGGTTTTATAGTCATTTGCCACCTTCCATCGGTGGACTCTCAAAGTGACTCATTAGACCAGCCATCGACAAACACACTCAATCACAATCTGTACACTTCAGATCGAGCTGTCTGCGGGTGTCTCCAGGAAATTGAACAGAAACGCCTTTACGCACATTTCTTTTAAGCCTTGCGTGCTTCCTCTTCTCATCTTCAAAGTGACGCCTTCCACTACTAGCGGGCTCATTCCAAACACTGCGATCAGATGCACATTCTTTCCAGTGATCACAAGGAATATTGCATATATATATATATATATATATATATATATATATTAAGACATATAAGACATTTTTATGTTTACACATTCTTTTTATAGATACAAATATTTAAGTAAATGTTCTGTTTTATAATAAACAGTATCAAACATATAGTATTAAGATGTGCTATAATTTATATTTTATTTACCGGCCTGAATGTCAGAGAAATTTTCTCAGAAAATATTCATCCTCTCACAGGAATCGAACCTGTATCCTATACGGAACCGTCATATAGCCTCATATGCATTACCGCTCGGCCACAAAGAATCATTCGGTTAGCAAGGTTCGATTTTACTGTTTTTAAACTACAAGCTTCCATGATTCTCTCACGTACATTCATATCTGCTCATGGCGTATCCAAATGTAAACAAATCACGTCACACATTATGAAATGGACAAAGTCCGACAATTATTTTAAAGACATTTTTATGTTTATACAAAAAATTAAATAAAAAAATTAAATTTAAAATAATTGTCTGACTTTGTGCATGTCATAATATATATATATATATATATATATATATATATATGTATGTGTGTGTGTGTGTGTGTGTGTGTGTGTGTGTGTGTATTTGGACAGAAACCTTTCCTTCAAGTATCTTTCATTGAAAACGGCCGATTTAATCTTTTATTGAGTTTTCCCAACGTTCTAACATTTTTCGCATTTTATGGGTTAAAGAATATAAAAAATTGTCCAAAGTTCTCTAGCCATTATCAAGGATATTGTTTATCGTATGAGGAATTACCGTGTGTTATCTTCTACATAGTAGTTTATCTGTGTGGAGTTCTTGCGGATATGCTTTTAGGCAGTTCTGTTCTATGCATGACATATTGACCTTGGCCTAACTTCTATGAACAAATAATGTACAAGAACCCTTAAGGAAAATTCTGGCCGATAACACAATAATTCTTTTAAAATCAGGTAGTCGTAGACAACTTACTATTAGATACTGTTAGATTTTCCTGATTAAATACCGTTCCAATGCTATCAATCTCACTGTTTAGCAGTGATCTTTGCGTTCCTGAATAACTTTAACTCTTCTGCCTGAGCTCCTGAGTCAAAAAACGCAAATAATTGATATGTCATTTTTCATGGTAGATATAAAAATGGTAACAAGTGTTTATCCAGCGTTCAACCGGTTGCTGGGCATTACGTCATTTTTTTCTATCACCGGTAAAGCGGTGGTTAGCGCTCAAAGGTCAAGGTTTTTTTCTAAAAATAGAAGTCATGCCCAGGTCAACCTGTCGCACATAGCACGTGACCACCAAAAAGCTAATATCTGTGTGTGTATGCTACATAAAGAGCGATAATTATTGACTCCAAAAGGATTTCGAACTTGTTCTATACTAAAAATGTTATTTATTTTTTAACTTTTAAATGTCAGGCCATTAATTTTTATTTTAATTTTTTTAGTACAGAACATGCTTGAAATTTTTTTTGAATCAATATTCGAGTTTTTTGTCGTGTGTATACATATGGTATCTCCTCACAATAAATTTAGTAGATTTATTTTACATTGGCAAATCTATCTATCTATCTATCTATCTATCTATCTATCTATCTATCTATCTATCTATCTATCTATCTATCTCAGTCTGTTAATATCTATCTATCTATCTATCTATCTATCTATCTATCTCAGTCTGTTAATATCTATCTATCTATCTATCTATCTATCTATCTATCTATCTATCTATCTCAGTCTGTTAATATCTATCTATCTATCTCAGTCTGTTAATATCTATCTATCTATCTATCTATCTATCTATCTATCTATCTATCTATCTATCTCTGTTAATTATCTATCTATCTATCTATCTATCTATCTATCTATCTATCTATCTGTGGATACACCTTATGTTTTATGTGTGTATTATTCTCCTGTGTGTCGGGTTTCTTTAGGAGATGAGCAGTCGTGACTCTCCACAGTTTCCTATTCGTCGTATCCTTGCCACCTTACTATCACTTTTAGTCCATGTTTTGCCATTTATTTACATGTGCTCGTGACCTTGGTCAATCTCTGCTTTTCTCCACCACCCCTCTTGCTTTCAGTATATCTTGTGGATATCAAATTTCCCAAGCCTACTTTCCTCATTATGTGTTACAGAAATTTCAACAGTTTTTCATAGCCTAAGCCCAAATATCCTTTTCTTTCCTATTTTCCTGAAGCCTTCCTCATTGATCACATGTTCTGCATTCTCGGTATCCTTCTGTAGATCCGAATTTCTGTGACTTCAAGATTTATCATCATCAGTGAGGAAAATATCCAAAATTCACTGCAATATTTTTTTAGATCAATTCACCCCGAGCAAGGCGATAATGTCGCTAAGACGCAAAGGGATACTGAGAGTGTAAGAGAATGAGAAGATTTTAGAATGAGCCGGAAACCCAAACATAAACAGGAATCAGAAGATAAACCTCTACTCCTGTTCAAAGGACCGGAGAGGATTGTGGACTTGATGATAGGCAAGTTCATTTACTCCTATTTATATATCGGAGGACTGATATGACATAGCAGTTGGGCACTCTTTTCTTTGCTGTTAAATAAGGCAGGTCAATTCTCCAAACAAGCGTTTTGTTTGGAGATATTCGGGGTTGCCTGCTAGAGATTTGGGAATTATTACATAGTAATTTAAAATGGGTTGTTTCATTCGTTTACTACCGTGAAATAAAGGTTTTCCTGTAGCTGGTGTACAAGTGGCACATCTGTTTTTGGAGAAACTTTTTCAAGCTTAAAACAGTACTAGATTGGTGGAAAGGTCTCAACATTTTATAGTTGAAATGGCTGAGATGTAACTGTTATTTCTATGCAAGCAGTTTCTTCTATCGCATTTATCACTTGTGGAACTCTTTTTAGACTTCCCGGCTTTGAATTTCAACAATTTAAATACAAAAGTGGGATCCCCGTCCGCAGTGCGCACCACCGTCCAGCCGGCCGCGCGTACCTGTTTTTGTTTCGTCTGACAGACATTGTCACTTACGGTCCGGCCGGCTGTGCAAGTATTCGAGTTAACTTAGTTGTTTGTCCAACTTTGTGAAATTCTATTTTAGCCTTTGCCACCATTGCATGCAGAGACATGCGCCGTGTTGCGCGCTAGGCTGACGAAACGCTTTAATTCCTGTACTTTTATTGTTCTCTCTCCTTAATAGTGTTTTCTTTTCTCGTTATTCTCTCCTCCTTGTTGCGTCTCAGTGGCTTCATTGCCTTGCTTGGCCGTGAAATTATTAAAAGAAAAGAAAAGAAAAAATATGTGGATTTACAATATTTAACTTACCTGACTTAATATAAGAAATAAAAGACAGAAACAAAGAAAGCAACAGGACTCATGTAAAAATGAAAAGTAGCAATGGTGTCGACAGCAAGCTTTAAAAAGCAGGCATTAATTGCTACAATTGTTAGGGATCAATAAAATTAATCTTAAAAAATACAATAGAGAGAGGGGGAGAGAGGGAGAAAGGAGAGAGGGAGAAAGGAAAGAGGGAGAAAGGAGAGAGGGGGAGAGAGGGAGAAAAGAGAGAGGGAGAAAGGAAAGAGGGAGAAAGGAGAGAGGGGGAGAGAGGGAGAAAGGAGAGAGGGAGAAAGGAAAGAGGGAGAAAGGAGAGAGAGTGATGAAGGAAGGAAGGAGAAAGAGGGGAGAAGGAGAGGGAGAAAGAGGGTGATGGTAAAGAGGATAAAGTAAAGAAAGAAATAAGAAAGATGGAGAAAAGGAATAATTGAGAGAGAGAGGGGGAGAGAGAGATAGAGGAGGAGATGGATTGGGAGAGAGAAAAGAAGAGAAAGAGGGGGGGGGAGGAGAGGGGAGAGGAAGAGAGAGGGTGATGGTAAAGAGAATAAAGTAAAGAAAGAAATAGGGAAAGTGATGTAAAGGATTAAGAAGAAAGAAAGAGAGTGTCTGCAAAGCAAAGATAAAGAGAGGGAAAAGGGTAATGATGTAAGAAAGATGGAGAAAAGGAATAATTGAGAGAGAGAGAGAGAGAGAGAGGGAGAGAGGGAGAAGGAGATAAACAAACAAGTATAAAGAAGAGAAAAATTGGATTGAGAGGAAAGACTGTGTGTAAAAGAGAAAAACCTGGAAAGGAAAGTTTTAGGAAAAGGAAAGGCTTAGTTGAAAAAGAGGCAGTATAGATAGTGTTAGAGGGAGGGTGGGAAAGAAGGAGAGCAGGGAGGAAGGAATTGGGAAAGGAGTGAGATGGAGGGAAGGGAAGAGAAGAAAGAGGGATATGGTGAAGGTAAAAGGAGGAGGGAGAAGGGAAATAGAGGCAAAAGGATAGGGTAGGGGGGCAGATAAGAGAGATTGAGTGGAAGAGAAAGAGGGAGAGAGAGAGAGAGAGGAAACAAACAGAGGAAAGTACAAGAAATAGTTTAATGAAGATTGAGAAAAAGAGGGATTTGTGAAAGAGCAGGAAAGAATAAATGAGAAAGGGAGAAAAATTATAAAGATAGAAAGAAAGAATGAAAGAATAAATGAGAAAGAAAGAAAGAATAAATGAGAAAGAAAGAAAGAAAGAAAGAAAGAAAAAATGAGAAAGAGTGAAAGAAATTATAAAGATAGAAAGAAAGAAAGAATGAAAGAATAAATGAGAAAGAAAGAAAGAATAAATGAGAAAGAAAGAAAGAAAGAAAGAAAGAAAAAATGAGAAAGAGTGAAAGAAATTATAAAGATAGAAAGAAAGAAAGAATGAAAGAATAAATGAGAAAGAAAGAAAGAATAAATGAGAAAGAAAGAAAGAAAGAAAGAAAGAAAAAATGAGAAAGAGTGAAAGAAATTATAAAGATAGAAAGAAAGAAAGAATGAAAGAATAAATGAGAAAGAAAGAAAGAATAAATGAGAAAGAAAGAAAGAAAGAAAGAAAGAAAGAAAAAATGAGAAAGAGTGAAAGAAATTATAAAGATAGAAAGAAAGAAAGAATGAAAGAATAAATGAGAAAGAAAGAAAGAATAAATGAGAAAGAAAGAAAGAAAGAAAGAAAGAAAGAAAAAATGAGAAAGAGTGAAAGAAATTATAAAGATAGAAAGAAAGAAAGAATGAAAGAATAAAGGAGAAAGAAAGAAAGAATAAATGAGAAAGAAAGAAAGGAAGAAAGAATAAATAAGAAAGAAAGAAAGAATAAATGAGAAAGGGAGAAAGAAATTATAAAGAAACAAAGAAAGAAACAAAGAAAGAAACAAAGAAAGAATAAATGAGAAAGAAAGAAAAAAGAATAAATGAGAAAGGGGGAAAGAAATTATAAAGAAAGAAAGAAAGAAAGAAACAAAGAAAGAAAGAAAGAATAAATGAGAAAGAAAGAAAAAAGAATAAATGAGAAAGAAAGAAAGAATAAAGGAGAAAGGGAGAAAAATTATAAAGAAAGAAAGAAAGAATAAATGAGAAAGAAAGAGTAAATGAGAAAGAGAGTAAAAGACAGTAAAAACAGACATTAAAAGAGAGAAAAAGAAAAAGAGAACAAAAGATGTGAGAGAAAGAGAGAGAGAGGGAAAGAGAATCAGAAAAAGTAAAAGAGAGTGTGAAAGAAATAAAAAGAAATATAGAGCAAAAGATGTGAGAGAAAGATAGAGAAAGACAGAGTAAAAGAGGGACAGTGAAAATAGAGAAAAAGAAAAAGACAACAGAAGATGTGAAAGAAAGAGAGAGAGGGAGAGAGGGAGAGAAAGAGAAAAAGAAATTGAAAAAGAAAACGGAAAAAACCCCAAAAAGTGATCAAAAAAGGAAAGAAAAAGAACATAAAACAGAGACAGTCAAAGAGAGCTAAAGAAAAAGAGAACAAAAGATGCGAGAGAAAGAGAAATAGAAAAAGCAAATGAGAGTAAAAGAGAGAGTGAAAGAAAGAAAAAGAAAAGGAGAGATGTGAGAGAAAGAGAGAGGCAGAAAGATAAAGAGAGTAAAAGAGATCTAGTGAAATAGAGAAAAAAAAAGGGGAGCAAAAGATGTGAAAGATAGAGAAAGTAGTATGAGAGGTCAATGAGACAAGATGTTGGGAAAGAAAGAAAATCAAGAAGTGAAAAATGGGAGGGAGAGAGACAGAGAGAGCTGTAATAGAAGACGTACTAGTATTTTAATCATCTGAGGTTCTGAGATGTAGTATTTTCATACTTAACCAAATATTATTGATAACTAGCTCAGTAGACTCAGCACAGAATTAACCATCATATCTGAGTATTTGTCCAGAAAAGAACAGAAATTATGTTTTAAAGCTCTAAATGTCATCTACATAATAACCTAGTGGATATAGCAAAAGATATGCAGTATATTTAGAGGTCATAGCACCTCCCAGGTCATACCACAATAGACTTGGCATTCAGTATCACCCTGGACCATCAAGAGAATCAGCAGTAGGGTTGACATGAGGTGACCTACAGTTGAGTGCAGAATCAATTGATTGGACCAGCTGGTCTTGGGTTGCAAGTGTGGAAATAAACTGAGCAACAGAGATAGATGCATAAACACCTACCCTGTCGGTGAGTCTCTCAGATACAGCAGCTGTGACTGTAAGGTCCACAATGTGTACTCCAAGACGGCACATATATACACACACACTAGCTGATTGCTAGTAATTGCTGAACTACTTCAGTAAATGTAATGCTAAATATGAAAAACTCCTAGACAAGCTAATAAAGAAAAGAAGGAGGAAAGGACTAACCACAAATTGTAAGAAGTCAGAATGCATGATTGTAAGTGAAAGAGATGCTAACTATAAATTAAAATCATGCAAATACAGATGGAAGTTTTAATATCTGAGAACAGAGGGTAGAAAATTTGATACTCAAATCTGTAGAGGTACAATGAAAGGTGCCTTACAAAAGTTAAGCAAAAAACAGGAAATTTTCATTAAGAACAAAGAAAATAGTGCAAAACTGTCATGAAATATGAATCCTCCTATATGGTAGAGAATTCTGGACAAAGAGAATTATTTCAGCAGAAATGTGGCTCTACAGAAGGATGATGAGGATACCATGGATTGAATTTTTATGTAATGGTGAACTTTACAGAAAATGGATACTTACACTTAGCATCAGAAACAGTTGAAATTTCTAGTATACACTATGAGGAAAGACGGTTTGGAAAATTGGACACTCACAGGACATACTGAAGGCAAGAAGAACAAAAGGAAGCAGTATAAAGCATGTGCAAATGGATGACATAACAATGCTCCTGAACATGCTTCACAAAATTTTCTGTTGCCTTCTTACAAATAATAGTTGTCATAATATATTTTACAAGCTCTTTGACATTTAGCAATGGTTAGAAATTTCGATCTTCACTGGGTGATCAACACTTATAGCCTTCTGTCAGACATAAGATCAACATAATCAGGAACAGCCAATCAAATTAAATTGTACTTCCATTCTTTACAGATAAGGAAGGCATTTTTAAACTTGGTGCAAAAAGAATGCTTTCGACAAATTAATTTTATTTAGTTCATCAACATTGGGATTTTAGGTAATTTATAGTAATTTGAGTTCTCACTGGGTGCCACACACTTGCTGTCTTGTGCTTAAAGAAAACATAATGGTTGGTCAGCTTTATTAATTTCCTTCTTTTCAGATAAACATGGTCAACCCACAAAATAATGTCCAAGAAATATAAGAATTCTGATTCTGATAATTTACCTGTTGAGGTTAAATAAGATCTTTGGTAAGAAAACATTTATTCATTTGAATCACTTTTATTAAACTGTCATAATTATTCTATTTTATTATTAATTATTGTCGTTCATGCCTTCTTTTGGTCGATGGAAAGAACATATCTTCTATCCATCATATAACTTTTATTACATTATAGTGTTATAATAGTTCCATTTTATTATTAGTTATTGTGGTTAATCTCTTATTGTGCCTAATAAGATCTTAGAAAAAGGAAACTCTAGCAGAAGACACAAGACTGGGAGATTCTCGACAATGTCTTAGTATGTTAGGCCATAGTTAAGAATCCATTGGTTCAAAGAGTGATATCAGGAACACGCATAGCACCCTACACTTTAAATATCTATCAAATCTTTCATAGAAAAAATTCCAAAATCTATCTTCACTCCCAAAACTTTTGAATATATATATATATATATATATATATATGGTTGGATAGATGTGAGCTTGTGACCCAAAGCTCACATCTATCCAACCATATATGTTAGCTCTATCTCTGATATTGAGCGCTTTCTAATAATTACCGCGCATATAATATATAAATAATTATACACATATATATATATTTATTTATATTTATATACACACACTTTTCACACACACACACACACACACACATATATATATATATATATATATATATATATATATATATATATATCAGAATGTGCAGTTTATGTTTTATATCATAAAGAAACAATTTATACAAAAAATTAAATAGCAATGTTAATGTGGTTAATGGCAAAATCATTTTGATAACAAGACTTAATGAGACATCAACTTACTATCAATTCTTTGAATAATATGATCCTTATATTTGAATTGTTTGGCCAAGTACTTTCAACAATTTCAAATTGTCATCTTCAGGGCACAATTTTCCCATACATAGGAAAACACTAAGATAAAATATGTGTAGACTGAAAGATGTTTTTTAAATTACACTATTGACAACAACTTGAATATAAGAATCTTATTATTCAAGGAATTGATAGTAAGTTAATGTCTCATGAAGTTCTGTTAGTGAAGTGATTTCATCATTAATTACATTAACATTGCTATTTAATTAATTGTATAAATTATTTCTTTATGATATTATATATATATATATATATATATATATATATATATATATATATATATATTCATTTCACCCCATGCAAGTCAATAAAGCCACTAGGACTCAAGGGCTTACTGAGTATTAGGGAATATAAGAAAAAACTAATTAAAAAAGATTAATCGAAGAATAAGAATTAAGAAGACAAAATAACGATTGGCATTTCATTTAAATTTTTGAAGATCAAAGTTGACTGGAAAACTGGAAAAGAGTTCCACAATGAAAAGAAACTAATATTATAGACCTTATGGTTATATCTAGCCATTTCAACATTATTAAAGAGAGAAACAATCAAAGAACTGGAATTAAGAAGACAGAAGATAACAATTGACATTATATTTAGATTTGAGAAGATCAAATTTGACTAGAAAGCAAGAAGCTGGAAAAGAGTTCCACAAGCGAGAAGTGCGATAAAAGAAACTGTTAGCGTAGAACTTAAATCTAGCAAATTCAACTGTAAAATAATGAAACCTTACTGTCAATCTAGTATTGAACTTCAATTCATAAAGTTTCGGTACTGTGGGGACACTCACAAGCAGAAATAGCCTCATGTTCACGAGGATAAAAAAATAAAGATGCAGAGAAATTACACTAATATGAGTAAAAAAAAGATAAATTTATTAAAGAGAGAGAAAGATAAAAGAATGAGAATGAAGAAGACAGAAGATAATGATTGACGTTGCATTTAAATTTATGAAGATCAAAGTTGACTGACTGGGAAGCAGGAAGCCAGAAGAGAGTTCCACAAGTGAGAAGTGCAATGGAAAAAAAAACTGTTGGCATAGAACTTACGGTTACATCTAGCAGCCATTTCAACTGCAAAATGATGAGAGTTTGCCATCAATTTAGTACTGTTGGTACCATAAAGGTAAGTTCATCAGAACAATTACCATGAAAATATTGATAGAAAAGACACAGGGAAGTTACATTATGGTGGTGGGGAAATGACTGAAGCTGAGATGCCAGGTCAGGACAAATAACATTGCAGATTCTTCTTTGTATTTTATCAAGAATATCTAAATACATAACAGATGCACCAGATTAGATGTGGCAGCAATGTTCAGTGCATGGATAAATTGTAGATTTTTAAATGTGTAAGACAGGTTTTGGCAAAAGAACTTTCCTAGCAGCACACCTAGCAGTTGATTTCCACTTCATGTCAGCTGAAAATGTTAGCCTGTGTAGGCGAAATTAGTCACTCTTCTGGAGGTTAGCATCAGCCATGCTGATGGAAGATAAAAAGAACAATTAAAATAGAGCAATTTCATTTTGGAGATGTCAAAATTAACAAGTCATTCATTGCACCAGTTAACAACAGAATGTAGATCACTTTCGAGATCAGCTGCCAATTTGAACCTCTTGAATCTACCAGACTTACTATTAAGTGTAGATACTGAGAAGAAGAGAACAGAAGAGAACGATTGCATTTAAATTTTTGGCCACAAGAGAGAGGCACAAAAGAAGAAACTATCAGTATAGAACTTAAGGTTACAACTCACCATTTCAACTGAAAAATGATGAGACCTAGCTGCCAATCTAGTGCTGCACTTAAATTTGTAAGAGAAAAGTTCATCAGAACAATTACCATGAAAATATTTATAGAAAGCTACATTAAAGTGGTCAGAAAAATGAATGAGGCTGAGATGTCAGGTCAGGACTAATAACATTGCAGATGCTTCTTTGCATTTTAACAAGAATCTCTAAATACTTAACAGATGAACCAGACCAGATGCGACAGCAATATTTGATGAATGCTTGACTTACAAATGATAGATTCTGTCGAGAAAAATTGTTTAGTGAAAGAAAGTTTCTGAGCACTGAATTGGCAATTGATTCAATATAATCCTTTCATTTTATGTCAGTGGAAAACATTGATAACTTTCTTGAGGGTCAGCATTAGCTATGCTGATGGAAAGAAAAAAGGTTATGATTCAAAGTGAAGAGTTTTGTTTTAGAGGTGTTAAAATTAACAAGCCATTTCTTTCCCTAGTTAACAGCCGATTGTAGGTCATTTTTGAGATCAGCAGCCAATTTGAGCTTATTGAACCAATCAGATTTACCATTAAGACAGGAGTAAATAGCTGTGTCATCAGTATAGATACTGAATCAAGAACTGATGAATTCAGGAAGGTCATTGAAAATTAGGAGCCATATGAGTTCAGTGATAGAACCCTGGGGAACACCTGGATTTATGCAAAAAAGATCTAGAAGAGTGGCCATTCAAGACAACTTTCATTTCATGATTCAATAAGAGAGACTGAATCAGTTCAAAAATTTGTCCACAAATACTGGAACGTTTTAACTTGTGAAGAAGACCAGCATGTCAAAAGCTGTTAAATGCTTTTGAGATCTCTAAAGCAACAGCCCAAACTTCACTATTCTTATCTAAAGCTTGATGGACTCTTTCAGCAATATTCATTAATACATAAGCAGTTGACCTAGAGAAGCAAAAGCCATATTTCTTATTTGAACAAAGACCTGCAAGGTGAGATGCATAAGCAATTCAGAGTTGATTAGAGACTGTAGTACATTGCTACAAAGAAGTAAAAGGCTAATACGCCAATAGTTAGAAGGATCTTAAAGACTGGAACTACAGAAGACAATTTCCAACAAGCAGGGAATCAAAAAGTTACAAGGCATATACTGAAGAGTTTAGAGAGAACAGGAGCCAGTTCAAGAGCACATTTCAAGAGCTATAGCAGAGATACCATTAAGTCAACATGCTTTGTGAGGATCCAAATTAGGGAGAATAGCAGAAACTATGGATGGAGTTATATGCATATCACTTAATAGAGACCTAGTTCTTAATGAAAAGTCAGGCAAAGGTACTCCAGATTATTCAAGAGTAGAATATATATTTTTAACTTGTGAAGAAGAGTATGCCAAACTCTATCAAATGCTTTTGAGATATCTAAAGGAATGGCCTGAGCTTCACCATTCTTATCCCAAGTTTGATAGACTCTTTCATCAATTATTGTTAATACATCAGCAGTTGACCTAGAGAAGTGAAAACCATATTGCAAGTTAGATGCTTAACCTATTCAGAGTTAATTAGAGCGTCTAGTGATTTGCCAAAAAGAGGCAGAAGGTTAATAATTAGAAGAATTAGATGGTTCACCTGAGTTCTTAAAGACTGGAATAACTGAGGATTTCCAATGAGCAGAAAAGTAAGAAGCAGCAACACATTTATTATAGTTTAGAGAAAATAGTAGCCAGTTCAGTAGGACATTTCTTAAGGACTATTGCAGGGATACCATTAAGTCCACATACTTTGTGAGGATCCAATTTAGAGGGGACAGTAGAAACCATGGAAAGAATTATAGGCATATCACTCAACAGAGATTTAGTCCTAAGTGGAAAGTCAGGGAAAGAGGCTCCAGATGAGTTAAGAGTCGAATTTAAAGAGAATTTATGGGCAAAACCTTCTGCTTTATTACCAGAAGATGTTAAAACCTTAAATTGAGTCAAGAAAGGAGAAATAGAAGAGTTACTCTTAATTAAGACATTATTACAGAGTTGCCAGAAGTCATGTGCAACAAACTTGTTAAAGGCGACACAGTGCCTCATTCTGCCAGCAAAGACTTAGCATCTTTGAGAATACGTCTACAATTATTATGAGCAGACAAAAAGAGGGACCTGTTGTGAATGGAGCAAAAAGTGATTCTTGTGTGCTATGGCAGCAGAACAGGTGAGTGTGAACCAAGGAGAATATTTTGGTTTTCACCTGATATTTGTGAGAAGGTATAAAAGCATCAACATTGGCTTGAACCCAAGAAGTAACCTCTGTGGCACAATTCTCAATTGGAAGATTAAGAATATCAGTCCAATGGTAATTTTGAATAAAGTCACAAAATGAATCCCAATCAGTATGCTGGTAACAGAAAGAGGTCTTGTAAGCAGGAGTTTATCTATTATATATATATATATATATATATATATATATATATATATATATATATATATATATATATAACTTTTTATGCATTACTCTTCAAGTACAAATTAAGTTCTTTGGGCCACTGACATATTTTGGATATAGAATGTTAAAATTTCCCTTTCTCTCTACTATACAATGATAGCCTAGAGTTAGGATATCAAATTGATCAGGTTTTGATCCTGGCTTGAAGCATTTGGACATCTAGCAATTGAACTGAAGAGCAAGTGTTGACTTCTATGTTCACTTTTATATTTACACATGCTCTATCTCTGATATTGAGCACTTTATTCCATAAATATAGCAATCCTTAAGACTATATTTCTTTATATATATATATATATATATATATATATATGTATGTATATATTTATATATATATATATATATATATAGAGAGAGAGAGAGAGAGAGAGAGGGAGAGAGAGAGAGAGAGAGAGAGAGCGAGAGATTAGGGGTACAGGAATGTAGGACGCCCATGGCTAAGATACAAAGACAAGCTGAAAAACAACTTGTCAGCAGTCAATATACAACATAACACCCTTGGAGCGGGTAGAATGGAGATCAACACGTTTTAGTGGACTCAGCAATTTTCAATCTGCTTGTCTGAATCATCTCCAAGAAGCGAGAGCAAGATCTAAAAGGTCAGCCAATCTAACAGTGATCTCATCTCGCAATCCTCACACTTGCTCCATATGTGGCCTCCTTTGTAAATCACTAGCGGGTCTTAAATGCCACTGAAAATTATTGCACAAAATTACATAACTTAATCAATAAGCGTCAAAACTGACGGGAGAGTCCATTATTATTATTATTATTATTATTATTATTATATATATATATATATATATATATATATATATATATATATATATATAACTATGCATTATAGTAAGGTCAGTTGGGCACCATCTCTGTGAAAAAGAACTCCATGATGCAATTCATCCCACCAGAAATTTAGAAATGCCATTCTGTACTGCTTTGTATTCAAACCAGAACTCCAATATGAACATTTCAGTGTGTTTGGGTTGTTAATCTGACAACAGTGCAGGGGATTTGAAAAGAGCTGGAGGAATCTAATGATGATTACAAAGGTACAACAACTTGGAAAACTCACTCTGCTCATTCTGATAAGAAAAGAACTCACGGATTTCTTGGTGAGGCCTCAGACTCAACATGGAGGTCTACATCAAGTGCCCTCAGGAGGTAGTGCTGCTCTGGGTCAAGACGGTGGCTACTGGAAGACCCTATATCTGACAACAGGACTCTGCACCATGCCACACAAGCAGGAAAACCCAGTCATGGCTGTCAGATAATGCGACCACATTACCCTTACATCTGACCACCCAACTCCCCAGACTGTAACCCCACCTTATGCATGGGGTGCAGTTGACTGAGAGATCAACAAAACTCCTTGTATCATCAAAGATGAACTGAATGTAAGGATTATGGCAGGATTCACCATCTTAAAGAAGGAGACCATGCAGAAGAGTTTCATGTCATTCTGAAGTTATATGGTGACCATGGTTGAAGCCAATGGTTATTTTATTGAATAAATTAACTCTTTAGTATTTCAAGATATTTTTGCGTAATTTTGGTAAATATATCTGTTAAAATGAAATATCAGTGTTATTTTCATTTTTGCATAATTTAGACGACAATTTATCCATCGCACTATATATATATATATATATATATATATATATATATGTGTGTGTGTGTGTGTGTGATTGTGGGTGTATATATTTTTTTCAAACTAGGTTTATTAAATATTACTCAAAAAGGTCTGTTTCTCTCACATTTTGTTTAATTTTGCTAACTTTGGACTAAGTTGCTTTGTGTCAGAATTAACTTTCCAAATTTCTTTTATACCCCATGCAAGATAATAAAGCCACTAAGACACAAAGAGTTAAAGGGTGTGGAAGAATTAGCAACAGAAACAGTAATAATGAGCAAGAAGAGGAAAGAGTAATCAGGAGGACACTAGATAGCGATTGACATTGCATTTAAATTTTTGCAGATTAATGTTGGCTGGAAAGCATGGAGCTAGAAGGAAGTTCCACAAGTAAGAAGTGCGAGAAAAGAAACTGTTAACATAGAACTTCATCTAGATCTAGCCAATTCGACTGTAAATTGATGAAATCTTGATGACATTCTAGTACTACAGTTAAATTCAAAAAGTTAATGTTCCATAGCGAAGAGCTCATCCAAACAATTACCATGAAAGTATTTATAGAAAAAGTAAAGTGACTAAAGCCAAGAAAAGAAATTAATTTATTTTATATTTTGAGTACAAAGATAAAGGAAGCAGATACAGACTCTGATATGCCCCATTTAGAGAGATATTCATTTCTTAATTGGTGTAGTTAAACCACCTTGCTTTGCTGTGATAGCTTCCTGTAGCTTAATGGTAGAAAATATTTGACTTTAAGGTTGTTACTTAGTTTTAAAAGAGAATACATGTTTGACTTTTCTTGAGAGGCATCTTTTTGTTAATAAGTCTTTTGATCTTTAAGCTGGTAGACATTAATTTCACTGTTTAAAAAAGCAGCAATATTTACTCAAGCATATATAACTGCTAAAATATAATATTCTCAGTAATAAGAAATAATGCCAGATTAAAAACACCTCAATTGCTTAAAAAGATATATATATATATATATATATATATATATATATATATATATATATATATATAATTCACATTTGCTCTGTTATGTTTGTGATAGATATTTTTTTATTTTGTCATTTATTTATCTATTGGGCAATTTTTTGTCTGGTAGTGTCGGTATGTCAATAAGAGGAAATTTTGTGTGGGACTGAAAGAATTTAGGTTATACCAGTTGTGCTTGTAGGTATATATATATATATATATATATGTGTGTGTGTGTGTATGTGTGTAACTTACTCTTTTTGAGTAGTTACACATCTACTTATCATCTCCCAGTTGCGTCTCTTTCTTTGGGCAGAGCGTGCTCAGGGACTTCGCTGTCAAAGGACAGAGAGGCAACTGAGGAAAATCATACTGAAGAGGGGTCCAGCCCTGGGTAACAGCTGCCCGAGGGCACGCCCTCTCATGTGCACCAGAGGGAGGGATCGGTGCTTGCACCGAGGTCAGTGCAACTGATGGTTGCGCGGGCTGAGAGGAATTTTTGTTCCTGTCCCAGGCGTGCATGCTTAGGTCCCCACCTAAAAATAGACCTTGTGTCACATCTCGTCCTAGTGGGGGGACAGAATAAATACCATGTGTATGTGTGTGTGTGAGTGATTAAAATGAAAGATGTTCCACTATCCTTATATCTTAATAATTATGACCTTTAAAAATTAATTCAATTCAATATTGAATAATTTAAAAAAATTTCAATAACATCTTACAAAGATTTAATTTTTTTTGGGGGGGGGTCTAAAAGATTAAGTTTATTTTCTTGTCTCCAAATTTTGTTTACTCAACCCAGGGTAGGTATTATCCAGACTGAGTAGAATAGGAATTAATTATATCAATGTCTTATTCTAAACTCATTCAAAATATGTGTGTACATGCATACACTTTTGTGTACCTTGAATGGCACAATCGCATGTAAATTACATACACACAACACAGACATACATATAAACAGTATATACACACATGAAAAATTATACACTAACAATGTTTCATGGAGAGAGAATTGTCTCTTTTACAATGGAGATTGTCATTGTTAGGTTTCAAAAAGTTTAAATCAAATTTAACTTACCACAAACCAGCTTTCATTAAGAAGACATCAATTTTCCAGGTAAAACAATCAGCTTTTTCAAAGGATCACTAACTAACCGGCGATAAGGATTTTCTAAGACACTGAATATGGCTAGGAAGAAAAGTTACCAAGATAACCAATTCCTATAATCTTTCAACACCAACTTCTGTCTCAAGTGATAAAAAGTATTTTTATCTTGAATTTTTATTAGATGAAGCATTGTCAGCCATTATTAATTTTTCACTAGTATTTCTTTCATCTTCATTTTATTTGCTTTTCATTGCATCTCCACAGACCCTCAGTCTATGGCTATCAGTAAACAAGTAGTAATATTATTTTGAATTTTTATTAGATAAAGCATTGTCAGCCATTATGATTGTCCTACCTCCATGATGCTAATGTCCAAATCCTGTAACTCCTTATCTTCTTCTCAATGAGGTGCAATATTTTGGTCATATGACTTCCAAATTCAAATTAGTCCATTTGTGAATAATTGGTCATACTATTTTTGAAAAAAATATGCTGTTTGGAATATCCAGTAGAGAGTCAATTTTGACCAAACATGGATTGAAACTTAATACTAAAAATGAATACTAATACGTATTGATCTAATTTTCTTTAATATTATTATTTATGCCCAATCTTTGAAAATTTAGGGCCTTAATGGTGCTGGGATAGGTGCTGAATTTTTCTTCAGTCTAAGTGTAATTAAAAAATTGTTTGGTGCCAGATAGCTAACTTTAATCATTTTGACATGGTTTTGTGCATAAATATGGTGTTGCACATGGCTTGCATCAGATGATACTAAAATAAACTTTGTACACAGTGTCCTGCAGAGAAGACAGGCATATATCAGTGGGTTGACAAGAGATGAGCTTCTTGTCACCAATAATAATATTGCTATATTTTTGTGGTGTTATTAATGCATGTTATTATTATTATTATTATTATTATTATTATTATTATTATTAAAGAAGATGATTGACATATAACTCTTCCAATATTTTTCAACAGTTAAAAGGTGATATTGATTGAAGAAAAGAAAAAGAAAAGAAAAACACATTGTTTGATAATATTAAATAATGTTTCGACCATATGTCTGTCTTCTTCAAGTTATATTTTTAAATTCTTTTGTAATTTTGACAAGCATCTTAAGGTGAACATTCTGAAAAAAATATTTAGAATCTTTTGACCTTTTGACCCTTAAAATGCATGAGGATAGTTATGTATGCAAATTATTAACTTCCTGCCCTGGAGTATGAAAATAATGATGGGAGAGTTCCATAAGATTTATTCTAAGCTCTTTGATTGATTCCTCTTAGTAACTGACCAACTAATGGAACATTTCAAGATGAACAAGACCACCATTATATTAAGCACCTTTCAATTTCATGCCTTCGTGCTGGCAGCATTTCATTTATTTTAACACATTCAGTACCAGTACAGCCATTTATTTTTTTTATTACAAGACTAGCAACATTTGTACAAAACTTATAATTTCTTGTAGATTTTGTTTTTTTCTTTTCTTAAATCATACTCTTCTCTTAATTATTATTATCAGTGTTTGACAAGGGTTAAATAATATTTTGACTGTATGTCTCTCTTCAAATTATAATTAATATTTTTTTCAAGTATAAAAATATACAAATTAATCAGTTTAGTATAAATGTATGGAACTCTTCTGTCATTCTGTTCATTCCACCAGTGTGGGAAGTTAGTAATTTGCATACCTAACTAGTCTTATGCATTTTAAGGGTCAAAAGGTTAGTTGATTCTGAATAGTTTTTCAGAGTGTGTACCTTAAGATGCTTGTCGAAATTAAAGTCATTTGTAAAAAAATTTTAAAATATAAATTGAAGAAGACAAACATACCGTTGAAACATTATTTAACTTTGTCAAATACTTTTCTTAAATCATGCTCTTCTCTTACCTGTATTATTATTATTATTATTATTATTATTAACTTTTCAAATGATCATTGTTCTTAAAAGATTAAACTGTGGAAAATATTGTTCAGGTATTGAGCGAGAAAATGAAGCTGGTAAAAACTAGCAAAGCTTAACTACAAAAAAGGCAAACTGTAGCAATACAAAAGGCATCTGACTATAATGACACAAACTCGGTAAATCTCACAAATGGGGTTTATTCTCTGTAAAACTACAGTTAAATTTCCAGAGAAGAAAAAAATATCAAAAATCAAAAAATCAAAAAAAATCAAAAAAAAAAAATCATCCTTTTTCTTCCTCACCTTTAATCATTATAACAAATCAATGTTCAATTATTGTCACATTGCAAAAATAATAATAATAATAATAATAATAATAATAATAATAATAATAATTTTCTTAATCAGACATTTAACAGGATTGATTGTCATTTTTGGGAGAGTGACTGAACCTCACTATAAAATACGTTTACTTTATTTCTTTTTTAAGGACTCATAAAAAAAAACTCCTGAGACAAAGCACTTTAGGTGTCATCTTCTTCTTCTTCTTCTTCTATGTGCCATGTCTCTTCAGGACAGGGGTGTTCATGGCTCCCCACAATTTCCTGTCCTTTGTATCTCTTAGTAAATTTTGTCTTTTTACATCCCTCCTAATACCTGTTCTTTTAACCATTTTCACAAGCTTGTTAGGTAGGTTATGTCTTCCTCTCTCCCTCTTGCTTTCAATATGTCCTGTAAGTATCAAATTTTCTAAGCTTTCTTTCCTCATTATATGCCCTATGGCAAAGGGTAATGGTTAACAAGCCTCTGTGAGTTTGATTCTCACTGAGTGTTCTACATCTGTAGTCTTCAATCAACTTAACTGAATACCTTGGTCTGACTGATCAGTACTTGGATAGGTAACTGCTTAGGAACACCAGCAACTGAGTCAGGGTATTTAAAGCTTAATGAAAAGATCACGTAAACTGTTTTAAACAAAGGGAAGGGAGATTGGTTAGATGACTATGAAGCAGTAAATATCTCAAAATTGGAAATTGCTTACATTTTTCAGGTACAAAGGGTGGTTATTTGGTAACCACTAGCACCCAAGGGGTTACAGAGAGTTGGAGTGAAAGTAAAGAGGAGTGATAGAAGAAAAGATGAGGAAAAGGGTAGTGGATAGATCAAGGCATCTGGAGATGTCGAATGACATTACATTTGAATAGTTATAGCTATCAGGGAAACAAGAAAATGGGATGGAGTTCCACAGGTGAGAAGTGTGAGACATGAAACTATTGGAATAGAATAGTGGAGTATGGTCTCAAGACCAATGAAGTTATTCATCATAAATTTGGGGAGATTGAACATAGTGCACATTACAAAAATCTTGTTAAACACTTGAGACATTTATTTCTTTATATTTTGAAATTATGAGATAATTATTTAATTATTTATAAGCACATGGGTCTACAGTTTTTGGGAAACTAGAATTAATCATTGATATTTACTTATAAGTGCTAAAAACAAAAAACAAAAAAAACTGTAGGGCCACTCATGGCATTATGGTCGAAGAGGAAAGATAAGAATGAACATGACCAACCCTCAAAGACCCTAATGGTAGAACAGGCAAAGAGCTGCACAATCTCAACAGCCAAACTGGCAGAAGGGGGTAGCATCTGTCAGCTGGCATAACCAAGGTGGACCATGACAGGCCAACCATCTGCCTAGCCAGATGCAACCAAGTTTGCTAGATCTTTGCTGTCATAATTCCTTTTCAGCCACAACAGAGGTTCTTCTGGTCAAGTGTGTGGGCTTCTCCATTATGCAGAGTTGTCCATGAAAATCAAATTCATGCAAATGGCCTTGTCAAACTCCACCACTCCAACCAGGGGAAGAAAAGATATGATCCCAATGATCAGATGAGAGTGGGTGCTGGTAACATACATGCATGAACAGACAGAAGTACATCTGTAGGTACATCAATAAGCCTGAAGCCTAATGACAAATCAAAATCATTTATTTTACACACCAACGAATTTTCAACATAATCTCCTTCCTTGATCATACATTGAAGTATTGAATAGTAATATAAATTGAACATTATATGGTGAAAATTTCAGATCAGAATTCAATTAAGTATTACGTGTCAAACTTCGGCCATATTTTCCATACATTGGAGTGTTGAATAGTAATCTATATTGGACATTATACAGTGATTATTTAAGGAGACATGTCTTAATATATATATATATATATATATATATATATATATATATATATATATATATATATATATATAGCCAAGTATAGGCTTAGTGTATATGGAATAAATTCCAATAACCAAAAATGCTATTCTTAAAATAGTACTCAATACAGAGTAGAGCAAATATAATTTATTTGAAAATTATGAACATTATAAAATCACTACAAAAATAGCCATTTTGTTTCAACATTCAAAATGATCACTTGATAAGACACCAGAAGTATTGTAGCAAAATGGAGTTGTAGTGATTTTATAACATGTTTATGTTATAATTTTTGAAAAAATCATATATATATATATATATATATATATATATATATATTATAAGTTAATAGACTTAAAATATGGTTTTTCGCTACACAGTTCCAACCATGTTTCAAAAATGGAAGCTAAAAGCCCCTAATTTAATTTTGTACTTAAATTAAAGACATCACTTCCATTTCATCCTCAAGCGAATTCGCTTGAGGATGAAATGGAAGTGATGTCTTTAATTTAAGTACAAAATTAAATTAGGCGCTTTTAGCTTCCATTTTTGAAACATGGTTGGAACTGTGTAGCGAAAAACCATATTTTAAGTCTATTAACTTATAATATTAATGCTCTGTAAATTTACATTGAGCACTATTTTGTAAAAATAAAAATATCTATAAGAACACCGGATTATATATCTTACTGTTCTTTCTTTTTATTAATATACATATATATATATATATATATATATATATATATATATATATATATATTTTCAAGGCTGAATGCGGTCAACCCTCAAAGACTCTCTACGGTAGAATAGGCAAAGGTCTACATGATCTCAATGACCAAAGCAACAGAATAAGGGAGCACGAGTCAAGCTGTTGGGATCAAGGTGGACCTTTACAGAGCACGCATCTGACAGTCTGATGCAACCAGTGTTGCCAGATCCCACCTGTCTAAATTCCCTTTGAGCCTTGAGGGAGGTACTTCAGGCCAAGTGTGTGGGCTTCTCTGTCATGTAGAGTTGTCCAACAAAATCAAATTCATGTGAATGGCCGCAAAAGACTCCTCTTTGATCCAGCATCATTTCTACCACCAAGGTGAAAGGGAATATGGAGAGATAATGACGGTCCCAATGCTCAGATGCAAGCAGGTGCTGACAACACCAGTGGCAGAAATATCTCCTACATATATATGTAAATAGAGTTACCTTGACAGTTGAATTTAACAATATATATATATATATATATCTGTAAAATATATTATAAAGTTTAATGTACCTAGTTTTAAATATAGCTAAAATCACTAATGTGATTTCAGGCATTACTGTAAATCAGTTGGCAAATGTTTTCTGTGAACTGCAAAATCGTATTAAGCCTTGTATTGCTAATGATTGAGGACATGTAGAAACTTAAATAAAATTTCAATAAAACCTTAAAAAATATAGATTTACTTCTTTCTAATCCTTTTTACAAATTATTTCTATTGTAAATACCAATAAAGTTAAAAGTTTTTTTAAGTGCACACGAACTTAACTTTATGGACCCCTGTATATATATATATATATATATATATATATATATATATATATATATATGCAAATATGTAGAAAATAGGAAAGAACTCGTTAGGTAAATAATCCAAAGTTCTTTAGTATTTTTGTTTTTATTTTTAAAAAACAGTGCTCAATACAAAAGTAGAGCCTGAATTATAATTATATATATATTCAACATCATCACTTGATAAGACACCAGAGGTGTTGAAACAAAATGGCTATTTTTGTAGGGATTTTATAACATATGTTATAATTTTTAAATAAATAATTATATATATATATATATATATATATATATATATATATATATATATATATATATATGAGAGTAGATCAAAATGCATTGTGACTGGTGCTATAGAAATAAAACAACAACAAATTTCAATTTGGTATGTAATCTTTGAAGTATTCCTCTTCTGAAGTCACACACTTTAGCCATCATTGATGGGAGCATTTCTGGAACTGCTTTTTTTGGGATAGCAAGTTGCCGCCTCATCCAATTGTCTTGGATTTTCTCAATGTCTTGAAATGTTATTCCTTTTAAGTGCAATTTGGTTTTTGGAAAGAGAAAACAACAAAGGGCAAGATTTCAGGAATATGGTAGTTGTCACCCTGAGGAATGTTGTGCTTGGCTAAAGCCATGGTCGCTGATGGAACCTGTGTGGTATGGCAAAATCACCACATTCTGTACACTTTCCTTTCAGGCCACTGCTATAAACATCAGAAGCGAGTGAGAAAGTTTTAACTTGGTGTGCATATGCAATAAAGTTCAGGGTCAACCTGTGCCAATTGGCATCACTCTGCATATTTTAGTTCCATTACCATAGCAACAGTCCTGATACTTTTTGATCAAACCATATATATATATATATATATATATATATATATATATATATATGTATATATATATATACAAACAAGTTTTGTTAAAATTGACTGACAAGTTTTTTATTTAATTTTTTC
>OZ010602.1:13962487-13974987 GCA_963932145.1 Acanthosepion lycidas
AATAATGCCATTCTGAAAGTATGTATGAAAAGAATATTATAAATCAATTTAAGATTACGGGTAAGGCCCAAGAGCCACTCGAGGTAGACGGTTATAGTGTAAGAAGCGCAGGTTATGGAAATATGCGAGGAAGATAACAGTTGATGCGAGACTCAAACACACTAAGATCAGGAGAGCATCTTCTTGGGAGTTGGTTCCACAAAGAAATGGTTCATGGGAAGAAGCTGCTTGAGGGAAACTTACATAATACCAATGGAATATGAGGGTGGTTTGCTACAATGGACGTGGTAGGGCAGGTCTTATTCGTGAAGGTTAGAACTGATGGAACTAAGGAATGTAGTTTGTAGGAACATTTTCCATGCAAATTGTGAGAGAGCAGTGAAATCATCTGTGGGGGAAGGGGTTGTAGGGTGGAAATTAATTCATCACCCACAAGGGCGTGGAGATACTTTTGGACTCTATTAAGACTGGAATGTGAAGACTGGGCAGTTCTTGCCCATATATGGCAGCAGTAATCCATTTTTGACCAGATTTTTTTGAAAGAAATTAACAACTTGTCATCAGTGTTGAACTAATGTATAGAATGCTTGAGCAAGAAGAAATCTAACAATATATGATGCCAAGTTGAGTAAAAAGATTTTCTGTGTATTTCTTGACAATATTTGGCAACTTGTATTGCAATGTCATCTTAATTAGTTTCATACAACTTGTCCAATTGTTACTGAAATATTCATTCTTTATTTTCATAATTAAAATATAAACATTAATTGTTTATTTTTTATTTTACAGCTTTGATAATGAGCTTTGAAAAAATGGTAATTAGAGCCATTTTCTATGACCTGTGTAAAAAAGGACTGTGTACAGGTGGCAAAAGAAATTAATGGTGTGTAAAGCTGAGGAACTGTCAATGAAAGTGTGACACAAAATTTCAAGGTAGGTGACATCAATATTTATGACAAACCAAAGTCAAAGTAGTTTTATTGTTGTTCCTATTATCCTCAAGACTTTCTCACATCTTCCATTCAGTATATTTTCAGGATTTCTATTGTAGAACCACATCTTTGTTGCTTCAAGTTTTTTCTGTATCATTGGAAACATTGTCCAGCATTCTCTGCCATATTAGAGATATTACATAGCAATACAGCATTCTTTTTTTTTTTAACAAATTTTTTCTTTATCTTAATATTTTGCTTAGTTTCTGAAAGGCATATTTTGCTATTTTCCTATACACTTTTTGGTTATATTTTCCATCTTCATAGTTCAAACTTTGGACTGTCTCTTTTACTTACATTCTATCTTCTTACAGTTAATAATTAGTCCTTTCTTCTTGCTTTCCTTTACTATTTTATATAAGAATTCTTTAAGTTTTCCTTCCCAGTTTGCCATCAAAATGGATCTTATGTTGCTTAGATTATGTTTACCAATTATAAGTTATTTTATTATAATATAAAGTTGAGTCAAAATATTATATATTAAGTTGAGTCAAAAGTTTTTTTTTTTTTTTTTCGAATTTTTACTGATGGTTTATGGCAACTTTTATGCTATTTTAATGTTTACTATTGTGTCTACATGTAGCAATTAATTCACTTCTTTTATTCAGTATTATATATTATATTATGCCTTTAAATTCCTTGAGGAACATAGGGGTAGAAGATATCACGGTTCCTATAATTGCCAGTTTTTAAGTGAGTAGGTTGTTAGTCTGCTGCACAACCCCCAAACTGGAGTATCAGGTTTTGAATTCAGAGTTGTCCTTCTCTTAGACCAGTTGCCACCCAAGGCTATAGAACCCGGTCAGTCCTACTATTTTCTCATAGCTGGGGGGAGAAGAGGATTAATACCTTTCCCAAGGGTATTAGCATGTAAGTGAATATAATGGATTTGACTGGAATTCAAACTCATCTCTCTGATTCTGCAATCCAAGCCACTATCCATTACTCCACCATGCCTCTCTTTTGTTCAGTAGGTTAAGGTTATTTAAGAGTTTTAAGATAATAAATTTTTCTTGAAGACATAATTTACAACTATTTCCCTTTCCATAATATGGCTTAGCTTTTGTGATTATCTCCCAAGTAATGTTTGGGTTCTTATGATTAGTTTTTAATCACCAAAATTACTTAGAGCGTGTTTACAAAAATAGGATAAGCATAACATGTTTGAAAATATATATTATGTTTTTCTAAAGAATTAATGGATTTATTTTTAATCTGATATTTTTATAACTTCAAACTGTGGTAAAAAGGACTGAGTGCAAGGAGAGTGGTAAAAGAAATTAATGATGTCGAAGGCCCAGGAACTGTCGGAAAACATGTGGCTCAAAACTGTTTCAGACGCTTCAAGGAAGGTGTTTATCAGCCTCATGACAAACTGAAGCTCATGGAGACTTTGTGTTGTGGATGATGAGGCCTTGTTTGAAATGGCTGAACAACAGCCAAGCACAAGCATTGTCACATTGTCAGCAGAATTGTGTCCTTCAAAAACCACAATTAGTCAACGCCTTCAATATGCTTGGCCTTGCAAACAGATGCTGTTGAGAAGTCCCTCATGAAATGACCAATGACCAGGCACAACAATGTGTGAAAAATTGCAAACAACTGCTGGCAAATCATCAATTGTAACTGGGGATGAAAAATGGATCTATCATTTATAATTTGAAGAAGAAATTAGTGACAAGGCTTCAGAAGTTCATGTTGTGTGTTTGGTGCAATTTCAAGGGCTTGTTCTACTTTGAGTATGTTCTTGATCATCATTCTCTGAACACTAACCTTTATGCTCAACAACTGCATCAAATATATGATGCTTGGAAAGCCTGACATTGGTCAATGGAAGACATGCACTTCTACATCCTGACAATGCTCCAGCACACACTGCCAATGTGGCCAAGTGCAAATTTGCCTACAGTCCAGAATTTATGTCATCAGATTACCACCTTTTCCAAGCCATGTCATGTTTCCTGCACATATGAATATTCAACAATGTGGATGAGGTTTAAAATGGATGCTGGGAGTTTTTGTTTCAAAATCAGCCAAATAGTACAAATGGCAACAGACAATAGAATATAATGGAATATATTTTGATGAATAATTACTTTTTGTATGTAATTTGTTTGAGCTGTTAAAGCTTGAAATACAAAAACCCTTTTTACTCAACCTAGTATTTCATAGGAAATTAGACACAGGGTGTCCCCCCCAAAAAATTGACATAATTTTCTAGTCTAATAACAGTCAATTCTCACTAAAATGATCTCAAATTTTAACAAAATGTGTAAAAACACATGTACAAACTTATTTCATTGAAAATCTAACAGGAAGATGGATTGGGCATGCCACTGATGGGCTTTTGAAATGGCCACCATGTTCACCTGACTTAACAAATTGTGATTTTTTTTTTCTATGGGGCTCTGCAAAAGGACATGTCTATATCCCTCCTTCTCCTACAAGCCCAGAGGAACTTAAGCAGAGAATGTTATACAAGTCATGCTACAGTGTGTTTGACAGGAGCTGGACTATCAACTTGACATGTGTTGTGTCACAGGTCATGTGCATATTGAACATTTATGAAGCATTTTGTAATCTGTTATAAAATCTACACTCATTTGAATGTCTTGTTCAATTTTGGCCAATAAATCACTTATTGTTCAGCATGAGGCCTATTTAATTTTGTTTGCCAGAGATATGTAGTTACTCAAATGTTCACATTTTAAATGATCATTTTTTTTAATGGCAGGTGGCGCCTGTATGTATGTATATGTGTGTGTGTATATATATATATATATATATATATATATATATATATATATATATATATATATATATGTAAATTTATTACATGTTGACAAAGTATTCTTATTTGTGTCAGGCCCAAAGTAAAGTGGGGTTAGCAAAATAATGGAATGGGTTGATAGGAAAATAAAAGGGCGTGAGAATGAAGAACTGAATTGATAGGAAAATACAAATGAGTTTGTATAAAGAAATAAAGGGATTCATTGATAGGGAAATACAAATAAATATCTTTATTACATGTTGATAAAGTATTCTTCTTATTTGTGTCAGTCCCAAAGTAAAGTGGGGTTAGCACAATATTAGCATACATGCCGTCTTTCAGTATGTTTTCTGCTCAACTGTGATAGTGATAATTAGAAATGTCCTCCAAAGAAGGCAGCAAGCAGAACCTCAGTGCAGACTTATCGTAATGAAAATCTATGAGGAAGATGGATTGGGCGTGTTAGTGATAATGACAATGTGCACTTGAAATGGCCACCATCTTCACCTGACTTAACAAATTGTGGTTTCTTTCTCTGGGGCTATGTGAAAAGATCGGTATATATACCCACCTCTTCCTACAAGCCTGGAGTAACTTAAGCAATGAATCACTGAGGTACTGGAGAATGTTACACAAGACATGCTACAGCATGTTTGGCAGGAGCTGGACTACTGATTTGACTTGTGTTAAAGGTGATGCATATATAGAACATTTGTGAAACTTTGTGAAATCGGTTTTAAAATATACATTCCTCTGAATATCTTGTCTGAATTTTTAGAAATAAATCTTTTATTGTTCAACATTAAACCTATTTAATTTCGTTTGCCTAGGATGTGTAGTTAATCAGATATTTAAATTTTAAATGATGTTAATTTTAGGGGTAAACCATTTATGATAATTCATATTAATAATTTTATTTTATTTTTTCTTTAATTTTATTACATTTAAAAAGGTCTCTTTTTATGTATTCTGAGATCTGGCCCATTAGATCTGCAATAAGAAATGACATACTTATGGATAAATGCAAAAAGGGAAAGAGAGCCCCTCAAGGTAGAGGGTGACAGTTAAAATGTTTATAATGAATGAGGTGTGAGATATGAATGAAAGAAGAGGGGGTAGCAAGTGAAGGTTATGAGGATAGGGAGGATAAACAACAATTGACACTTGAAGAGAGAGATTGTCATGTTCAGCATCTATGCATGAGTCTCTTTCATAAAGTAACAGTTCTCTTTAAAATTATGCTCCAATTTTTAAATTCTGTATTGCTTGGTTTCCATTGATTACGTAGATGTTACATGTATAATACATGGCATCTGTATGAATGAATTCCCCAAACGAGAAGAGACTTGTGTCCTAGTGGCTTTATTGCCTTGAAATATGAACATAATTTAAGTATGTCTTAAAAATAAGTTTTTCACTGTATATTACGTGATAAATATAGCAAATGTTGGAAGTGAATTTGTAATACTAGGTTACATCATCTGCAACTATAGATTTTGCAAATATAGGTGAAATGAAAAAGTACCAAGCAATCAGTAAAAAAAAACAAACAATACAGAATATTAAAATAGAAGCCTAACCCTGCATTGATTCACTTCCAAAATTTCTGATGATGCTAATTCTAGCAATTACTTGAACATTGTTAATGATTTCAAAAATCTATTGTCTGAATTGTGTATGATTACCCCACTTATATACTAAAGAACTTCTGCTAAAACAGTTAAATGATATCGACAAAAGGAGAACTCGCATTTCCAGAATAAATAAATATAGAAAAATGAAATTTATAAAGATTTTTCAGTCAAGTTTAATTCATATTTTCAACACACTTACACACACACACACACACACACACACACACACACACACACACATATATATATATATATATATATATATATATATATATATATATATATATATTATACTGGACTGGACTCTCTCATTATTTTTGACATATGAAGGTCAAGTGGCTCAGTTCTATCATTTGATTAGAGTGGTGAAGGCTTATGCAGAACCAACCACACTTTTTGACAATCTTCACAAATATTCATAAATGCCTATAATTGATAACAGAAGCCGTTGGTTTATACGATTGGCTTCCCATACTTAATACTTCTCGAATTCACTCTCGCATGGTCATGTTTGACATCATGAGCTGTGGTGTGATTTTCATTTCCAGCATCTCATATGCACAAATTTGTTGTTGCTTGGAAATCTTTCATGTAAACAAAAACAGACTATCATCATTGTTTTGTCCGTGTATTGTTTAATATATTGTAATGTAATTGTCATCTTTGATAATGGCTTATGTAAGCCGAAAGCTTAGAAAGGATTAATTAAAAAAATATGTATCAATATCGTGATTTTCTTTCATCTTTTAAGGATAATGTTATTAAGCTTATCAGACGATATGAAAAGAATTTACATAAAATAAATAGACAAAACTTGTTTATATTATTTAATGAAACATGTATCAATATATATATATATATATATATATATATATATATATATATATATATAAATATATATTCAATTGTAAAAGAATGAAGCATAAGAATTCAGTATTCAAAACATTAATTTGAAACAGAGCTCAATAAAAAAGTAGAGTCGTAAATAGTTTTGTAGTGGGTATGTGCATGTTCTAATGTAACACTGCATAATAAATATATATATATATATATATATATATATATATATATATATATATATATATATATGAATGAACAAACCCTTTAAATAATATGGATTGCTCCATTATTAATATAGTCCAGTATTACTATGTAATGATCAGTTTTCCATCAGCAAATATATGGTAATATGTATTTTTTATTATTATTATTATTATTATTATTATTATTATATGTGTGTTTTATTTTCTGATAAGTTACCTGTGATGAGTTTTTTCTGTGTTTTTCTTTTGTGTGAACAAGAAATTTCTTTTCAGGATTTTGTGTTTGTAGAAATTGTTCAAATGCCAGTCATTAAAAACACAAGTATAATACACGTCCCTAACTGTAAAATCAACTCAAAATAAGAGAATCCCTCATCATATAAAACAAAACAAAAAAACAATCTTCAACAGTGTCAGCTACAAACACACCCATAATGTAGTGGCTGTATTTGGTAATGAAATATACATCTACCCCTTGGCAACTTGCACAAAAATTTGCAATAGCACTTACATACCCGTCATATTAGCAGATTTTTGCAAGTCATTTAAAGCCAGAAAATATTTTTAAGCTTGAAAGAATATTTTTTTGAGATAATGGTCTAGTGATACAAGTCTTACTAATTAACCCATAGCTGGGGAGGAGAAGAAGTTGTTGGTAGCAGTAAATAAATTATTATTAAACATAAATAATAGTTCAGAATGGTTCTGAGTAAATCAGTGGTCAGGAGGTCAGATCCTAAAATAATTATCATATAAATTTACTATATCAAGACAAAATGTTTTTCCCTTACTACATTAAAACAAATTACATGCAAAATGGAATCACCATATGCACTAATTTCATTTATTTAAGACAAACTTCTTATCCAAAACAATACACCATTGTGACTGTAGAAAAAAATCATCCCAATCACAGAAAAAAATTATGATTTTCTTAAAAATTATATTTAATTAGAACAGAGGAAAAAAACAAACAAACTAAAAACTAAATTTGTTTTCCAGAAATTCATTCGCTTCGACAATGAAATCATGACACTAAAGCTAAGAGATTTCAAAACTGTTCATACAGTCAAATGTTTCAAAGATCACTTTTTGCAATATGACATTAATTGAACATTAATAATTTCTTTTAATTGATTATTGCCATTATTAAAATTATTATTATTATTATTATTATTATTATAATAATCTTTATCTTAATTTTTTAACTATGTATGTGTTTCTTTTTTTTGTTTTTGTTAGGTAGGTGAGATTTTTTTCTTTTATATGAAAATATGGATTGTAATGAAGCCGATTACAAAGTTCATTCGTGGCTAAACCACTATGGATATTGTGGATTTTATAAGTACATGACTTATTGTCTGGGGAAGAGCATTGTTTTGTTCTTGTTTTTTTTTATTTTTGTCTTGTTTTGTTTCCTGGCTTGAAATCAGAGGTATCCTTCTTCACTGACCTGGTACAGGCTGAGTTTGTACTTAAGACATCTGTGAACTTCAGTCCAATAGCTCAACAATAGAGCTATATGCCCACAGGTGTTTTTTTTTTTATTTATGCTGTACTTTTTTTTTTTTTTTTTTTTTTTTTTTAGAAGGGAAGGGTGTTTTATTTTGTTTTGTTGGATAATGTCTGTGTTTCTTGATTTTGTTTTTTTTAATATGAATTTTGATAAAATGATGAAAGAGAGAAAATAAATTATTTCATGACAAGTTGATTGTTTCAGCTTTCACACATCCATACACAAAGAAATCTAGAAAAAAATCAAGGGAGGTAATCATGACTCAAGCAAAGCCCACCTGGCTCCGGCTTATCTCAGCTCCCCTGCTATAAATATTCATCTATTTTCAGCCACCCAGATAGAGAGACAGTCGGCACATGACTGATCTTACTGTCACAGACATTCTAATGGTTAAATGAAAGGGTTGATAACTATGTTAGACTGTTTATAGCAAATATGGCGATAAAAATTTGTAATTTTTTTTGTTTACTAACAATCATGAAAATAACTCTTGTCAAATCTTACATATAGTACAAGAAAAGCTGGAGGAATGTTCTTTTTTTTTGTATTTGATGGACAAGATTCCTTGATCTTAAATTAAGATTAATAGAGTTTAGGTTAAAAACAAGTAAGCTTAGAAATATTTGACTTGTAAATAAAGAAGAATAAAAAAAATATATAAAATAGCATAAACAAATTTGATCTTTATTTGATCTTGCTTTTAAATTTGGCTCAAAATTTGACTGGCTGGCTGATCAACTTTTCAAATAAACACCACTGAGATTATTTTCATTATTAATCAGCACATTATTACTATACTGTTTTTGTTTTCTTTTAATCATTTCACCCAAAGCAAGGCAATAAAGCCGCTAAGATGCAAGGGGTTGCTGAGTGCAAAAGAATATGAGAAAAAGTAAAAAAAGAGAAACATTATCATGGTGAGAGAACAATAAAAGAAGAGGTATTAAAAAGAAAAAGGATAGTCAGGGCATTTTTTTAAAAGCAAGCTCGGAAGAGTGACCAAAATGGAGTGATGAGTTAAAGAGAAAAGGAAATGGAAGAAAAAAAAAGGAAATTTTAAGCAGCAGACATATTCTGAAGAAAGGCAAGCTTTCATCATTTATATAAAAGAAAATATTGAGAGGAAGGTGAAAAAGACAATTAGGGAAATGTAAATAAACAAACTATTTTATATCTATATCTAGATATACATATTTAATTGTGAGTTTGTGACCCAGGGTTTCATGCTCTTTGCAAGTGTCAGACAAACTCGCTATATATATGTATGTATGTAACACGTGTGTGTGTATATATGACTTTTTGATTCTTTGTAAAATAATTGATTTCCTGTATCATAATTTGATGAAATTTTATTAAAAAATAATGAATAAGTGTTTAATTCAGTTTTTTTTTTAAAAATGTTTTCTAAAATCGTATATAAGTATAGTAATATCATGATTTTCTGGAGCCTTCTAGAATTTTCTGAAAGTTTCTAGAATTTACTGAGACCTTCTAGAATTTTATGAATCCTTCTAGAACTTGTTTTGTCTATTTGTAAGTTTGTATGTTATGATATAGCTATAAACTTAAAATAACTACATAAGTATTATCCAATTATATCATTAGCAAATTGAAAAATAAAACTCCTGAAATATTTTAATTTTTATCCTTATTGTGTATATGGTAAAATCAAATTTTCAGTTTCAGGTGACCTTTTTCAACAACTAAAACAAATTAATGCCTTTTTCATTACTTTTGAAGAAAAGTTCATTGATTTATGGCACACAGGGTTACAAAAAACTCATAACCCTAATATATATACATATATATATATATATATATATATATATATATATATATATGAAGAAATATAGTCTTAAGATGTGCTATATTTATGGGATAAAGTGCTCAGTATCAGAGATAGAGCGTGTGTAAATATAAAAGTGAGCGTTGAAGTCAACACTCACAGGCAACAGGCTGTTTCATGCTAGATGCAATTGTCAGGCCTGACGATTGCATCTAACATGAAACAGACTCTCTAAGTGTTGACTTCTATGTTCACTTTTATATATATATATATATATATATATATATATATATATATATATATATATATAATAAAAAGGCTTAAACACTAATATTCCATGGTCATAATTTATTCCATTGTAATTGTAAATACAATCCAATACATCAGACCTACAAATTCAAAAACAAAAATTGTTTTCTTTTTGAATTTGTAGGTCTGATGAATTGGATCGTATTTACGATTCCAATGAAATAAATTATGACCATGGAATATTAGTGTTTAAGCCTTTTTATTATATCCTTACTCTGTCCTGGACATTGAGTTCTATCTGGATTCTATACTCTTGGAATTATTTATATATATATATATATATATATATATATATATATGTATGTGTATGTATGTATGTATATATATTTATATATTTTAGATATATGATTGCAAATGTATGTGTATATTTACCACTAATATTATTTATCTATCTATCTATCTATCTATCTATCTATATATATATATATATATATACACGTATGTGTACATGTGTCTGTGCAGACATTAATAAATATACATTTTTCCTCACTGGTAATATGACTCATGCTACCAGTGAGAAAAAAAAAGTGTGTTTTTTTTATATATACTTAATAGTTCTGTCATATTACATTGAGTTCTATTTTATTAACCCCAGCACTCATTGCACAATTGCTGATATCCCCTGAAGAGTGGCTAGACAGGTCTCGCAGCAGTTTGGCATTTCTTTCTACGGTAGACCAGTTGCTATCCAAGGCTATAGAACCCAGTCTTCCCTGCTATTTACCCATATCTGGAGGGAGAAGAAGAGGATGCATACCTTTCCCAAGGTTATTATCACATAAATGAATGTAATGGATTCAACTGGAAGTCGAACTCGGCTCTCCGATCCCTCAATCCAAGCTGCTACTCTTCCATGCCTCCTAGCAATCTGCTGACAAACTTTTACTCACAGTAATTGTATATATATATGAAGAAAAATATATGGAAAAACAAACAAAAATCCTAATATGCAATTATACAGTTTAATGTTAATATAATGTCAACGTTGGACGTTTCGGTCTAGTAGAGAATCTTCAGGACATATTCATAAAACATAATTAACATTAGACTATGTTCAATTCAACATGAAAAAGACGATGGACATAAGAGTAAGACTAATCCAAACAGATAACTGAAATTTTTCAAGATCAGCGTTCCGTTTCAATATGATCACGTTGGCGTCACGTGGGCGATGTTGTGAAAATGTATTCCTAGAATATAGTATTTTGAATGAAAAATGAAAAGAATTTTATTTTAATCTAAAACTTATATGTACGTTTGTCGAGCATTAATCTTGCTAGAAAAGGGGAAATATTAAAGAAGCCGGGTCTAGTATTCACTGTGCGTGAGATAGATATTATGCCTGCCTCATAAATCCGTCTAAGATTTTCATGTTGAATTAAATATAGTCTAATGTTAATTATGTTTTATGAATATGTCCTGAAGATGGACTACTAGACCGAAACGTCCGACATTGACATTATATTAACATTAAAACAGCATAAATACATATTAATATTTTTGTTTGTTTTTCCGTATATTTTTCTTCATACTGTCGGATCTATATCCATATATTTGCTTACATATATATATATATATATATATATATATATATATATATATATATATATATATATATATAAAATGTAATTTCTATATATATTATATATGTGCAGTACTTATTGGAAAGTGCTCAGTATCAGTGACATATATAGGCTAATATATTCAGTTTGATGATCACAAAAGTATGAAACCGAGGGTCACAAACTCATATCCATAAGACTGAATATATATATATATATATATTGTATATATATATATATATATTGTATATATATATATATATATATATATATATATATATATATATATATATATATGTATTGGAGATATATATATATATTGTATATATATATATATATATATATATATATATATATATATATATATATATATATATATATATGTATATATATATTGGAGATATATATATATTGTATATATATATATATGTATGTATGTATTGGAGATATATATATATATTGTATATATATATATATATATATATATGTATAGTATATATATATATATATATATATATATATATATATATATATATATATATATATATTGGATATATATATATATATATATATATATATTGGATATATATATATATATATATATATATATATTGGATATATATATATATATATATTGGATATATATGTATATGTATATTGGATATATATATATATATATATATAAGTATATTGGATATATATATATATATATATATATATATTGGATATATATATATATATATATATATATATATATATATATATATATATATATATTAAGACATTTTTATACATTCTTTTTATAGATACAAATATTTAAGTAAATGTTCTATTTATAATAAACAGTATTAAACAACATTTACTGGCCTGAATGTCCGAGAAATTGTT
>OZ010602.1:13979987-14002487 GCA_963932145.1 Acanthosepion lycidas
ATTGTCCAGATATGATACAAAGTTTCACATGAAGATAGTGTCGAGAGTAGAGTCCAAAGAAGAGAGTATTCAAGATAGACAGTAGACAGATAAGTAAGGTTCAAAGAAGATAGTATTCAATGAAAATAGAGAAATTCGAAGGAAGAGAGCATCCAACAAAGATAGACAAGATCGAAAGAAAACAGTGTCCAAAGATGATAGATAAACTCCAAAAGTAGATAGGATCCAATGAATGTATACAATATCCAAAGAAGATAGACAGTTCCCAAAACAGATTGTGTCTAAATATTATTATAATCCAAAGATCAGTCAATTATGTGCCATTCAATACATGACTGAGTCAGATTTTTTTCCTACAATAGGTTGCCATTTCTTTCTGCAGTAGACCAGTTACCATCCAAGGCTTTAGAACCCAGTCTGTCCTGTTATTTACCCATAGTTGGGGAGCAGAGAAGAAGAGGATTCATACCTTTCCCAAGGGTAATAGCAAGTGAATGCAATGGATTTGATTGGAATACGAACTTGGATCACTGATTCCTCAATCCGAGCTGCTATCCATTACTCCACCTACCCAAAGAAGATAGTATTCAAAAATGATAGACAATGTCCAAATAAGATTGAACCCAATGAAAATAGAAAAGGTCCAAATAAGATAGCGTCCAAAGATGATAGAAAGATGAAGATAGTGTCTAGGGAAGATAGACAGTGTTCAAAGAAGATAAGCAGGGTCCAAATAGAGAAGTTCCAAGGAAGAGAGCATCCAAAGAAGATAGAGAGTGTTGGATGAAAACAGGTAAAAGGTTCAAAGAAGAAAAGTCACCTTGAATGGAGTTGGTGTTCAAATAAGTTAGTATTCAAAAAAAATGAACACCGTCTAAATAATAGTATCCAAAGAGGACATGCAGTGTCCAAAGAATGTTGTGTTCAAAAAACAGAGGCAGGAAGAAAAATATTGAATATCATTTTTTTTCATCAATAATAATAATGATAAACAAGTTTTAAGAAATAAATTTAAGAAATAAATTTTGTTTATATATGAATAAGATTTTAATCATTCTCAAAAAACTATATTAATTTCTGCTAAAGAATTTTTATCACTCGCTCTCCCTATCTATCTATCTATCTATCTATCTATCGCAGTCTATTCATATCTATCTATCTAAGGTTATTCATATCTATCTATCTATCTATCTATCTATCTATCTATCTATCTATCTATCTATCTATCTATCTCAGCCTATTCATATCTATCACAGGCTCCCCCTATCTATCTATCTATCTATCTATCTATCTATCTATCTATCTAAGGTTATTCATATCTATCTATCTATCTATCTATCTATCTATCTATCTATCTATCTAAGGTTATTCATATCTATCTATCTATCTATCTATCTATCTATCTATCTATCTCAGCCTATTCATATCTATCACAGGCTGCACATATCTATCTATCTATCTATCTATCTATCTATCTATCTAAGGTTATTCATATCTATCTATCTATCTATCTATCTATCTATCTATCTAAGGCTATTCATATCTATCTATCTATCTATCTAGGGTTATTCATATCTATCTATCTATCTATCTATCTATCTATCTCAGCCTATTCATATCTATCACAGGCTGCACATATCTATCTATCTATCTATCTATCTATCTATCTATCTATCTAAGGTTATTCATATCTATCTATCTATCTATCTATCTATCTATCTATCTATCTATTTATCTAAGGTTATTCATATCTATCTATCTATCTATCTATCTATCTATCTATCTATCTATCTCAGCCTATTCATATCTATCACAGGCTGCACATATCTATCTATCTATCTATCTATCTATTGGCTGTTCAGAAATTAATGTTATTTTAGGAGATTAAGAAACACAATGAAATATAACCAAATTTCAATTAGCAATTACAAAAACCTGTTGTAAAAACATTTATCCTTTTCATCATTCAATGTATCCGGTATTTTGGAATAAAAAAATGCTGATTGTACTGAATTGATCTCTTCCTTTTAAAGAAAGTGCTCGAGTGAGCTGAAATATCTATACTACATGTGAAGTTTATGTTTGTGTATGTTATGCTGGACCGAGATTGTTTTTTTATAACTGCAAGATCACGGGTAATAATAGAAGATATGTAAGGTTTGACCTCAGAGGTCATTTGAGAACAAAAGAAGTCATGGCTGATTTGGACAACCCTGAACTAAGCATAGCTACAACTCTATTTTACAAGTACATAAATGTTTCTTGACCTCAGCATTGATGGGAGTAGATATTGTTAAGTGTTACCATTTAGGTCCTCTTCAGGACTTCTTATCTTTTGTAGCCCTTAGCAGTGTTTCTTCCTTCGCCAATCCACCCCACCCAATACTGACACCCATTTACACAAGCTCATCACATAGGTGTCTTACTTGTCTTCCCCTTGTCACTGATATGTCCTGTGAGGGTTAATTTTTCCAAGCCTTCTTTCCTCATTATGTGTCAAAGAAATTTTAGCTGTTTCTTTCTGATTTTTTACTGCCATTTTCTTTAAATCTTCTTCATTGCTTAGTTGCTCCATTCACCATACTCAGTATCCTTCTGTAGAACCATTTTTCTGTTACCTCCAGTTTTCTCTTCCTGCATTCATTGCCATATAAAAGAATGGATATCAAATAGCAATCCAGCATTCTTTTCCTTATTTCTAACACCATTTTTCTGCTTCTTCATTCTTTGTTTAGCTGTTGGGATGCAGTTTTGTAAATGCAATATTCACTCAGCTTTTGATATTGTATTTTTCATCCTCTTTTAAAACAGTTTCCAGATATTTAACCATCTGTAATTATTTCTTTATTCTTTTGATGGTTCTTGAATGGACTTTGAAGATGGAAGCCAGAGTATGAATGCTGGTACCATTACTGAAGGCCTGAATGATCTTTTTCCTCTCACCATTGCTCACTTGGGAAGACAGTTGGTCTGACACAAAACAATTTTAACCTGCTCTGTTTCTAGCTGAATAACTGTAATGGTCTTTCAGTGATTCTTAAGACAAATGGTGTCAAGATGCCTAAATGTCTTATCTGAAAACCTGGAAAAAAGAAACTCAGTGTTGTGTTTTTTTTAAACATTTTGTGGGATCTGTCTATATTTCTGAGATGAGGTATTATGTACATTATTTACATTGTTCAGACTATTGTCCTCATCATTGTCGCCATATTTAATACAACGTTTCAGCTGTTGTATGCTTTGGTCTTCTACAGGTGGTTGGAATGTCAAACTGAACCCTTTATTTCACTCACTGGGGTAGACTGTTCTAGTTCCACATGCCATATTTAATGGATGTCAGTTATCAGTTATCTCATGTTAATATCCATCTGAAAGTTCTCCACTGCCTTAGCTGGGTATTGAACTCGGACTCTTTGGGGCCGGTCACAAGGATACATGGCACAGTGGATAAAGGCGTTAGGTCCAGTGACAGGACCCAAAGAGTGTGAGTTCAGTATCTGGTGAAGAACTTGGAAAGGTAATTAAGTAGGAAATAACTGATAACTGACATCCATTAGATGTCAGTTACCAGGTAGATAGTTTGAATAATGTAAATAATGTATATTTTGTGGGATGGATAATTATGCTCTAACAGGATTTGGACAATTTTGCTGTTATACATGGTACTTTATCTGTTTGCCAAATTCTTTCTTACATCCTATTTATTTTGCTTATGGCCATATCTCATTGAAACAATCCTCTGTTAAAACACTTCCCAGATAATTATCTTGCTTATGGACATATCTCATTGAAACACAAGCTTCTGTTAAAATATTTGCCAGATATTTATTTTGCTTATGGTCGTATCTCATTGAAACACAGTCCTCTGTTAAAACATTTCCCAGATATTTATTTTGCTTATGGTCATATCTCATTGAAACAATCCTCTGTTAAAACACTTCCCAGATAATTATCTTGCTTATGGACATATCTCATTGAAACACAAGCTTCTGTTAAAATATTTGCCAGATATTTATTTTGCTTATGGTCGTATCTCATTGAAACACAGTCCTCTGTTAAAACATTTCCCAGATATTTATTTTGCTTATGGTCATATCTCATTGAAACACAGTCCTCCGTTAAAACATTTCCCAGATATTTATTTTGCTTATGGTCATATCTCATTGAAACACAGACCTCTGTTAAAACATTTCCCAGATATTTATTTTGCTTATAGTCGTATCTCATTGAAACACAGTCCTTTCTTAAAACACTTCCCAGATATTTATTTTGCTTATGGCCGTATCTCATTGAAAAAAAATACTCTGTTAAAACATTTGCCAGATATTTATTTTGCTTATGGTCGTATCTCATTGAAACAATCCTCTGTTAAAAACTTCCCAGATATTTATTTTGCTTATTGTCATATCTCATTGAAACAATCCTCTGTTAAAAACTTCCCAGATAATTAATTTGCTTATGGTCATATCTCATTGAAACACAATCTTCTCTTAAAACATTTCCCAGATATTTATTTTGCTTATGGTCGTATCTCATTGAAACACAGTCCTCTGTTAAAACATTTCCCAGATATTTATTTTGCTTATTGTCATATCTCATTGAAACAATCCTCTGTTAAAAACTTCCCAGATAATTAATTTGCTTATGGTCATATCTCATTGAAACACAATCCTGTGTTAAAACACTTCCCAGATATTTATTTTGCTTATGGTCGTATCTCATTAAAACACAATCCTCTGTTAAAACACTTCCCAGATATTTATTTTGCTTATGGCCTTATCTCATTGAAACCCAGTTGTCAGTTAAAACATTTCCCAGATATTTATTTTGCTTATGGTCGTATCACATTGAAACTCAGTCCTCTGTTAAAACATTTCCCAGATATTTATTTTCCCTATGGCCGTATCTCATTGAAACACTGTTCTCTGTTAAAACATTTCCCAGATATTTATTTTGCTAATGGCCGTATCTCATTGAAATATAGTTGTTTATTAAAACACTTCCCAGATATTTATTTTGCTTATGGTCATATCTCATTGAAACACAGTCCTCTGTTAAAACACTTCCCAGATATTTATTTTGCTTATGGTCGTATCACATTGAAACTCAGTCCTCTGTTAAAACACTTCCCAGATATTTATTTTGCTTATGGTCATATCTCATTGAAAAACAGTCCTCCGTTAAAACACTTCCCAGATATTTATTTTGCTTATGGTCATATCTCATTGAAACACAGTCCTCTGTTAAAACACTTCCCAGATATTTATTTTGCTTATGGTCGTATCACATTGAAACTCAGTCCTCTGTTAAAACACTTCCCAGATATTTATTTTGCTTATGGTCGTATCTCATTGAAATACAGTCCTCTGTTAAAACATTTCCCAGATATTTATTTTGCTTATTGTCATATCTCATTGAAACAATCCTCTGTTAAAAACTTCCCAGATAATTAATTTGCTTATGGTCATATCTCATTGAAACACAATCTTCTCTTAAAACATTTCCCAGATATTTATTTTGCTTATGGTCGTATCTCATTGAAACACAGTCCTCTGTTAAAACACTTCCAGATATATATTTTGCTTATTGTCATATCTCATTGAAACACAGACCTCTGTTAAAACATTTCCCAGATATTTATTTTGCTTATGGCCACATCTCATTGAAACAATCCTCCGTTAAAACTACCCAGATATTTATTTTGCTTATGGTTGTATCTCATTGAAATAATCCTCTGTTAAAACATTTCCCAGATATTTATTTTGCTTATGGCCGTATCTCATTGAAACAATCCTCTCTTAAAACATTTCCCAAATATTTATTTTGCTTATGGCTGTATCTCATTGAAACAATCCTCTGTTAAAACATTTCCCAGATATTTATTTTGCTAATGGTCATATCTCATTGAAACACAATCCTGTGTTAAAACATTTCCCAGATATTTATTTTGCTCATAGTCGTATCTCATTAAAACACAATCCTCTTTTAAAACACTTCTCAGATATTTATTTTGCTTATAGCCTTATCTCATTGAAACCCAGTTGTCAGTTAAAACATTTCCCAGATATTTATTTTGCTTATGGCCGTATCTCATTGAAACACTGTTCTCTGTTAAAACATTTCCCAGATATTTATTTTGCTTATGGCCGTATCTCATTGAAACACTGTTCTCTGTTAAAACATTTCCCAGATATTTATTTTGCTTATGGCCGTATCTCATTGAAACACAGTCCTTTCTTAAAACACTTCCCAGATATTTAAATTTCTGTACATATTTGATTTTAACATTTCCAATTTGTAGTTTGCATCTTCAGCTTTTTTGTTTGTTGATAATCATACTTTCTGTCTTCTTACAGTTGATGGTTAGTCCTTTTATCTTGCTTTCTTTTATGACCCTGTCTTAGATGTTCTGCAGTTTCCTTTCCATGTCAGCCATCAACACATTATTGTCTACATATCTTATATTGTTAAGATTATGTCCACTGGTAAGAAATCCTGGTAAGGTCTCCAGCTCCCTCTGGAGAGCATTGCTATAGAGACTGAATAAATCTGGACAGAAGACACATCCTTGTTTTACACTCCTTTCCAATTTTGTGCATCTACTTAATTCAACTTTTATCTACATGTAGGCTATTTGGTCCCACTATAAGCTTTGGATTATTCTAACATCATTTCCTGGTAGATCAAGTTTTCCTAACAGTTCAACTAGATCCTTGTGTCGTACATTGTCAAATGTTTTTACGTAATCTATAAAACATAAGTGTACATCATTCTGGATTTTGTAATGATCTCGCTGATATCATTCTGATAATAGATATTGCATTTCTTGGGTTATTTTAGCAAAAACGACAATCAGTAGTGACCTTTGAGGTCAGAGCAAATCATATTTGACCCATTTTCGAAGTAAAACAGTATTTTTGCATTTTTTCATAATTTATACCTTTTGGGAAATAACCGAAACCGAGATATGCAGAAGAGGCATGGCTTGTGGAACTAGAACAAACTACCCTGGTGGACAAAATAAAAGGTTTGGTTTGAAATTCCAATCAGCTGAAGTAGGCCAAAACATTGCGAATATGGCAATGAAAATGAGAATAACAGTCCGAATAATGTAAATAATGCAAGTAATCATAATACCTCATCTCAGAGATATAGAGGCCAAAACGTTGTAAATATGGCAATGAAGATGAGGATAACAGTCTGAATAATGTAAATAATGCAAGTAATCATGATACTTCATCACAGAGATATAGAGGCCGAAATGTTGTTAATATGGCAATGAAGATGAGGATAACAGTCCGAATAATGTAAATAATGCAAGAAATCATAATACCTCATCTCAGAGATATAGAAGTGAAATGTTGTGAATATGACAATGAAGATGAGGATAACAGTCTGAATAATGTAAATAATGTAAGTAATCATAATACCTCATCTCAGAGATATAGACAGATAGTGAATAAGGCCGGAGTGTACAACGGCAGAAATGTTGTGAATATGGCAATGAAGATGAGGATAACAGTCTGAATAATGTAAATAATGCAAGTAATCATAATACCTCATCTCAGAGATATAGAAGCCGAAATGTTATGAATATGACAATGAAGATGAGGATAACAGTTCGAATAATGTAAATAATGTAAGTAATCATAATACCTCATCTCAGAGATATAGGCAGAACTTTTTTGAATGCTTCTTTTACTAAATATAGATTGTGAGATTGAAATTCTAATCTTCTGAAGAAGGCCAGAATGTACAATGGCCAAAATGTCTTGAGTATGACAACAAAGATGAGGACAACAGTCCAAACAATGTAATTAGTGTAAATACCTTTTAATTAGTAATGACTATTTTTTATGGTACTTACTTTTATTAAGTTTGTCATTCCAAAAGGGAAAGGGAACTACTTAAATAACTCAGAAAAAAAAAGGAAAAATTTTTGTGGGAAAAACTTTTTTGCAGATTAACATTATTGAGAATTTCTTTATGCCACGACACTTTTCAAAATAAAAAAAATTATTGATTTGTTATCTATTTAGAAGAGGGGGTCCTGTTTATAATATTAATACAGTGTCAAATTGATCCTTGACTTTTACAGAGTTATTGGACTTTGTAGCTTTGTGTATGAAAACAGACTTTTTGGGGAAAAGTTAAAGAAAAGATTTCTTTTAAGTAATGAATCAACAGATATATTAATTTTTAATTATATGACAAAAATTTACCTAAATTCATAAATTTATGTATCTGTTTTTCATTTAAGATAAATAATTATGAATGTCAAATGTTTGTGCATGTGTGTAATGTAGCAAAACAGGTAGAAACCAATGGAGCTTTATTTGACTAATTCAGTTTTAGTGCTGAAAATGTTTATTTTATTATAGTGGATGGTTACAAGTGAGAGGGGCGATGGGATGAGCTTATTTTATTATAGTGGATGGTTACAAGTGAGAGGGGAGATGGGATGATCTTATTTTGTTATAGCAGATGTTTACAAGTGAGATGGGCGATGGGATGATCTTATTTTGTTATAGCAGATGTTTACAAGTGAGAGGGGAGATGGGATGATCTTTTTTTATTATAGAAGATGGGATGATCTTATTTTGTTATAGCAGATGTTTACAAGTGAGAGGGGAGATGGGATGAGCTTATTTTATTATAGTGGATGGTTACAAGTGAGAGGGGCGATGGGATGAGCTTATTTTGTTATAGTGGATGGTTACAAGTGAGAGGGGCGATGGGATGAGCTTATTTTGTTATAGTGGATGGTTACAAGTGAGAGGGGCGATGGGATGAGCTTATTTTATCATAGCGGATGGTTACAAGTGAGAGTTGAGATGGGATGCTTATTTATTAACACAATGTGCTTCTAAAAAAATGTCATACAGAAATAAGATTTTAAAAAAATTATTAAAAATTGAAAAAATATGCCAATATCAATAACATTAGCCCATTTTCAAATTTGACAACTTTAATTGGAGCTGACTCAGCAAAAGGTCAATAACTGAGGGCTCAATTTGACACTGTATTAAATTAATGACAAATCATTATTTTTCGATTCTGACAAGTGTCACAGCCTAAAAAAGTCTAAAGAATATTATTTGGCAAAATATTGAAGTAAGACAAGAACCTTGTCTTGTAACCCACAATTTGGTACTCAATGGAGTCTTCTCTGTGGGCCTCTTGCCATATTCAATATAAATATATATCAACTAACCTAGAAGCTGCTTGGCACTCAGGTTGAAACTGACATGCATGTCCATTTCTATTATTTCCTTGCATTTCTGTTGTATACACATTTCCTTCTGGGTCTCAACCAGAGACCTAAGCTCAGAAATGGCTTCATGACAATTTCCACAAATCATATTTGTAAAAAACTAAGATCACACACATTATTATTATTATTATTATTATTATTATTATTATTATTATTATTATTATTGTTGTTATCATTATTTATGACCAACACAACAGAAGTAGAAAAGAAGAATTCCAAGAAAGCCTTACCAATTACAGAAAGGTGCTATTATCATATAAACTGCATAAAAAACAACTACAACTATTATAAGCATTAATCATACAAAAATAAACACAGCAGCACAAATAAAATATCAAGTTTAGGAACAAACATACTAAATATATTTCAATAACAATATTTAAAAACAGACACACACACATGCACACACACACACACACACACACACACACAGATAAGACACAAACTATCTTGGGAAACTCATGCAATACTTGAAAATGAAGAAACCAATGTTGTATCACAAAAAACCCCAAAAAAACAAAGGTTTTGATTATAACTAACAACAACCGAAAGTACTTTGACATTGGACAATCCATATTTAAATATGTATCTGAAATCAAGAAAATGATCCAAAAAGTTAATTAAATTAATCCTAAACAAAGAACTTTTGCTGGTCTTTAACACATACATGCACACACACACACACACACATACACACACACACATATATATATACACAAACACATATATATATATATATACACACACACACACATATATACACACATATATGTACACACATACACACATATATACACATATATATATATACACGCACACACATATATACACACATATATATACACACATACACACACATATATATATACACACAAACACTCATATATATACACACACATATATGCACACATACATATATATATATATATATATATATATATATATATATATATATATATATATATATATATATATACACAAACACACATATATACACAGACATATATACACACATATACACACACAAATATATATACACACACACATAGAGACACACACACACACACAATGGGTCTTGTCTGTAAGTCTATTGTCATATTCAACATAAACATATATCGACTAACCTATACACTGCTGGACACTCACGTTGAAACTGATGGGTGAACTTATTATTATTATTATTATTATTATTATTATTATTATTATTATTATTATTATTATATACAACCAATGAAACAGAAGAACACAATAAAAATCCCAGAAACCCTTACCAATACAAAAGTCATATAAACTGTAATAATAAATGACTACAAATATTAAAAGCGTAAAAAACAAACAAGCCACCATCAATAAAACAATATCAAATTTGGGAACAAACATACTAAAAATATTAAATAATAATATTGAATAATATAAAATAATAATTAATACACCATAATAATAAAAAAATAATAATATAATAATAGAAAAAAACAGACAATATGAAGTATCATGTGAACACATGAATTGCAGACAATATTTGAAAATTAAGAAAACCAAAGACAGTTAAAAAAACACAAAATATATGATAATTGTTAATGAAAACCGAAAGTACATAGACATTAAACAATTTATATTTAAATATGTTACCTGAAACCAAGAAGATGATCCGAAATGTTGAACAAATAAGAAAATAAAACTCTTTAATGAAGAACATTCATTGTTTTTTTAACAAAACTTGTGTATATATATATATATATATATATATATATATATGAAATGTATATCAATTTAACATGTTTCAGTTTTATTAAAGCATCATCACAGATTGAAAGAAGGCAAACAAAAAGACAGAAAAGTGTTTTCTGTCTTTTTGTCTTTTTTTGTCTTCATGTATAGTGTGACACTTGAATTTTATTGTGTGAGTTTTAAACTCTTCAAAAAATTACCTGTCGGTAGGGTGACCCCCTATTGTTTGCTTCAAAAAACTGATCATAAAACTTACACTATATGTTGAGTACATATGGTGTACATTGTCTAGATAAAAAATAGGCTAAATGCAAAATATCTAAAGTCAATGCTTTGGAATACAGAAATATTGGCTTCTAAAGGAATATAGTCCAATGTTATTTTTCAAAAAGAAAATTCAGTCTGTATTACAATGATCAACAAAAAGCAGCTTGAGGAAAAATGTTCATTTGGTACATATTTTGGCCTCGTTAGAATCCAGATCCAAACTCTGTAGAGCAGGAGTTCCGAGCTATTTTTATGCCTTTTACATCAAGGAAATATTTCATCATCTAGTTTACACTTCTCCCTGGTCTTTTGAACAGGAGTAAAGGTTTATCCCTTATTTCCTGTTTAGGATTGGGTTTCCGGTTCCTTCTAAAATTTTCACATTCTCTTTCACTCTCAATAGCCCCTTTCATCTTAGTTTGCTTGGGGCAAATTGATAAAAAATTAATGCTCACTCCTCCTAAGAAATAACATCAGATTTGAAGAAGAAAATGTCTAAGGCATTATTTTTTAGCCATATAAACTACTGTGACCAAATAAATTGAACTTAGCAAATAAGCTTTTAACGCTGCATGAATTCAGCAACATCAAGCCTAGTCAGTACCGAGATGGGTGACTGCCTGAAAATAGCAAGTGCTGTAAGCTTGGATGTGCAAGTGATGTAACGAATACTAGCTTGGAATTCGAAATTCAGTCAGGTTCCTTATATTTATTTACATGCAGACCTCCTTGGGAAAGGCATGAACCCACTTCTTCTCCCCTCTAGTTATGGGTTAATTAGTAAGACTTGTATCAGTAAATCATTATGACCTCAAAAAAATTCTTACAATCTAAAAATATTTTTGGTTTTTAAATAACATGTGAAAGGTTGATAAGCTGTGAAAAACAAATTGATCTCTCAATCAATTAAGCTATACTCTTTATTCTTTAAGCCATGAAAAGCTTAATTATTTACAATTTAGAGCCTATCCTGTTTTTCCCCGAGGGATGAATATATAAAGTCTCTAATAATTATAGGTTTTTATTTAACAGTCCTTAGAGTTTACGTCCTTGAATATCTATGTAATGAAGAAAAAGCATTAAAAGTATTTTGAAAATCTTCCACTATAAAAATTATTTCTTATGTAATGAAAAGCAGACAAAATCCACAAAACAATAATGAAAAACAAAATAAAAACCATATGAAAAATAGACACATTTTACATAGAAACACGATAACTAATTAACTTAAAATCAATTTTGCTCATCCAAATATAAAACTCATCACAGACATTTGAAAAACATTTAAAAATTTAATCAATTTAATCAATATAAAACAGAAGGCTAACTTGACATCAGACGACAGAGTCTACCAAAGAGAATGTGAAAAAAATCCCCTTTCCCTACAAAAAATTCAACAGCCAAACATTTGGAAATGAACCTGTCTGGAATTAGAACTTGGCTCTCCAGTTTCCTATTCTGAGCCACTGTCCAAGATGCATGCACTGCATGCAAAATTACAGAGCCTGGTATCCCCAACCTATATTCCTTAGTTCCACCAATTCTGAGCTTTACAGTTAAGCATCCAACCCGATGCTTCATATAGTGAGAAAATCCATCCTAATTCTCTTTATTTTTCATGAGTAAAAAGGTGGAACTAAGTGAAGATTATGTAGCACCATCCCAGAAATGGCAATAATTCTTGATCTGATTTGACACTTGTAAGGATAGAGTGTGTCGTCAGCAGTAGGATAAATAAGTGATAAGAAAGACCCTTACCCAACAAAAAGACAAACAAAACAAAAAGAACAACAAAAAGACCCCCTCACCCACAAAAAGAAAAAAACATTGAGTTGAAATTAGTTAAAATTAATTTTTATAATGATATAATTAAAGTAAAAACCAATCAGAAAGACAGATGGTTGCTGAAATTGTTATTCTTGGCTGTAAAATCCAAGTGATATGAGCTTCTGCCTCGACTGGAAAAAATGTTTCAGAAAAAGAGAAATTCTTCACAGAATTAAGTAAGCTTTGTATATTAGGAGAAACAAAAACAAAACTGTCTATATTTCTGAGATGAGGTATTATGTACACTGTTTACATTATTCGGACTATTGTCCTCATCTTTGTCGCCATATTTAACACAAAGTTTCGGCCATTGTATGCTCCGGCCTTCTTCAGGTGGTTGGAATGTTGAACTGAACCCTTTATTTCGTTCACTGGGGTAGACTGTTCTAGTTCCACATGCCATGTCTAATGGATGTCATTTAAAAATGTCTAGAAAAGTCTACCACAGTGAGTGAAATAAAGGGTTCAGTTTGACATTCCAACCACCTGAAGAAGGCTGGAGCATAAAACGGCCAAAATGTTGTAATGAATATGGCAACAAAGATTAGGACAATAGTCCGAATAATGTAAATAGTGAAAAACAAAACTGGGTAGTTTAATGCTACCATAAGTATTTTTGAATGTCAATGCACATTTGAAGCTGAATCTTCAAGTAGCAATGGCGAAAACTTTCATTAAACGTTTATTACTCAAAAAGATCCTCTATCCTTAGTTTTGACCATCACAAGAAATACTAGATCACATAACCCAGATAATGTAATGAATAAGATTTACTGACTTCAGCAATGCCAAACTCTTAGATCATGCAGATTGTGACAGCCATTAGAGTAGATAATTCCTACTTTGAATCTGATCACGCAGATTTACTTGTAAACTGATAATATCAGCTAACAAAATAGCTCTCTTCTACCCACATAAACTTGGAGAAACATCTAGGAATAACATCCAAGCCCTTAAAATTGAAAAGGTAAATTTAGAATTCAGTAATAAATGAAAGTCTGAATTAATGACATTTGATCTTGATCAAAATATCAAATGCTTAACTTGAATCCTTTTTCATTTTGATGCTGGATAATCAGTGAAATATTTCAAAGGAAAATAATTTTAAATTGTCCAATATATTTTATAGACATACACACATGTATATATATATATATTTTATAGACATATATATATATGTTAGCTGTCAATTGATTATCTGTGTATGAGCATTGCTGATAAGTTTGATGAATGTTTTTAGTTCTCATGAGAATGCCAGTGGTTCTTGAAGCCATCAAATGGCTTGCAATGCTTATTGCAAGCATGGCAAACTAAATTGTTCTGTACAGGGCTTGACATGTTTTTTAAACTCTGTTCACCTTGCTTATGGGTTTTCATGTGACAAGTTACAGTTTCTGCAGGATTTTTGATACATTCTAGCTTATTTCTAGTGTAGTAGTGATTGTAATTTGAAGTTGTATAAAGACACATACATATATATATATATATATATATATATATATATATATATATATATATATATATATATATATATGTATATATGTGTATGTGTGTTTGTATGTGTATATATATATATATATATATATATATACATTTTATTTGTTAATGATGTGTTGGTTGATGTGTGCATAAATTGCATAAGTTTCAATAGGTGACAAGTCAATTTCCGAGACAGTGTGGTGCATATCTGCCCAATGTAAGTATTTAATGATGCTTTTTGATCATTAGAGTTGGCAATGTAACCACCCTGGGGGCATGAGAATACAGAGATGACATTATTTTTATATAGGGGATTTATGAAGCTCAGTGTTTATTGATGATAATTAAGTTAGTTGTTATAAAATGTAACTATCAACATAAGACAAATATTAATTGACAACACCAAAATACTTTATAGTACCAGTTGCAAGGAAAGACACAAAATACTAGAAGTTATTATTATACAAAATAAATAGTCCATATTAAATATCATTCAACATAGTAGAGGTGGTATCTTGAAATGCATATGATATAATTAATGTGCACACATATTATATTAGTATTAAAAATAAACTAATAAATTAATTGAGAAAATAAATAAATCACATTGTTTTTATACTGACCCATTTGCAAAGCAGTTACACATGATGTCATGTTAGACCATTTCAAGTGTTTAGTGTCCTAAATAATACCAAGATGCAAATAAAGAAGTTAAAACTAATACACAAAGACTATATCGGTTCATGATAAGGACTTTGAAAATGAAAAGTACTTCAACAAAAAAAAAACAAAATATGAACTTTACCCACAACTTTGAACATATTCAACACATCCAGAAATTGGTAAAATATAATAAAAAATTTGTCAGTTCATTTTAATCAAAAAATTCGTTTGCATATATATATATATATATATATATATATACATATATATATATATATATATATATACATATATATATATATATATATATATATATATATATATATATATATATATATATATATATACATATATACATATATATATATATACATATATATATATATATATATATATATACATATATATATATATATATATATATATATATATATATATATATTCATCACATCATAAGATACCAGAAGTGTTAAAACAAAATGGCTATTTTTGTAGTGATTTTATAACATATTTACGTTATAATTTTCGAATAAATAATTATATATATATATATATATATATATATATATATATATATATATATATTTTCTGACTCAGAAGGTGCACTTTGTTTTACTAAACATTTTCCTGAAAAATACGTATGTGTCTTCCAAGACGAATGTAAGTCAAACCCAGGCTCAAGTAAGCTTTAGCAGTCACCTAATTGGCTTGACTAATAGGGATATGGATTTGTATGTTGAGTCATTACACTATAATGTTAGCTATTTAACCTCACTACTTAGCTGTTACAAGTATTTCCAAGACCATAAACCTTCCTGGAGCCAAGCCACAAGCTTAAACATGCTCTGCTTACTAGCAGAGTGAGGAGCCTTTCTGCTCTTGACTAGTATGTCATTGCCATACAAACAAAATCGGACAAGTGATTAATGTAAACAATACGTGATGCCAGTATGTGGGGGACACATGGTGAATGTGTTCTCATTTGAGAATGACTTTTTTTTTCCTTAGAAATTTCTTTCCAGTTAGGGTGTGTCTTCCATGCTGCAGCATCTTGTAAACTGGATATATATATATATATATATATATATATATATATATATATATTGGCAGCATGTTATTATTGAGGCATGTGCTATTAAAGACTATGGAATTTTTTCATTTAATAATCTTTTTTCTGTTTTTTCTTGCTTTCTCACAAGTTTTTTTTTTCATATATGTGTGTAAGTTGCTGAAAGTGTTTGGCAAAACACCAAAGACTAGTACTATATATATATATATATATATATATATATATATATATATATATATATATAATTTAAATAAAAACAGACCACTTTAAGGTTCCATGTAATAAATTATTTCACCACAGCCCTTTTAAAAGGACTGCAGATCATCAGACTTTACTTCCAAACAAACGTTTTTGTTTGGAAATAAAGTCTGATGATCCGCAGTCTTTTAAAAGGGCTGTGGTGAAATAATTTATTACATGGAACCTTAATGTGGTCTGTTTTTATTTAAATTATTTGCTCTGGATTTACATTGAGCTCTCTAGATTTTATCCTCCTTAGGTTTACCCATACAGATTAACTAGTTTTTCATAAACTAAATATATATATATATATATATATATATATATATATGTATAAAATCAGTACTTAGATGGGGCTCTCCTTGGGAACACCCAATAGATGTAAACAATGGAAGAGGTCATATTATTGCTATATGATGATTACTTCCTCCATTGACTCGGGCATTATTGACCCATCCAGGGTCTTACCATGAGATTGCCTTAACTGTTTCTTGCCATTGGATCAAATAAATCTGATACTGACAGTATACAGTTTTTCACAAACTATGAAAAACTATAAACTATCGGTGCAGGTACTTCACCCACCGAGGCTTACCTGGTGGTCTTTCTCATCCAGTTTCTGAAGGATTTGTTTGATCTTGGATGGAAACTTGTGAATGAATTTATGTAAATTATGGAAAGTTTCCTAGCATTTTTGACCATCATTGGTTAGTTTCAAGGTAATAATGTAGAGGCCAAGAGAAACTCAGCAGAGTTGTTATATAATTAAATAGTTAATGGTCAGAAGTTTGAAATTAACGTAAGCTCATATGAAAAATTCCTCAGAGTTAACCTGCAGAAAAAGACAATATTTATAAATGTAAAAGTCAATAGGAAAACTGTAGTAGTTGCTGATGCGTTTTGTGCAATGTGGACTTTTTCAAGGTGGAAAGAAATGATTTTATTAAACAAAGTAAGTAATAATAACAAAATAACATCTTCTTAGTAAGTGGAAGAATTTAGAGAATCCTATTTTCATACTGTTAACTAAATTTATGTCAATTACTGTCACATGAGGAGATATTGTTTTTATTGCTGTGTTGACGGATTCAACCATTTTCTTTTGATTTCTTAATACTGTTCTGTATGTTTGATAGAGTAGTAATTGACATAATTTCAGTTAACATTATGAAAATAGTGTTCTCTAAATTCTTCCAGTTGCTAAGAAGTTTTTTAAATTCATTTCGTTTTTGACTTGAAAAAGTCCACATTGGACGAAACGCGTCGGCAACTGTTACAGTTTTCCTATTGTCTTTTACATTTATAAATAGTCTCATATGTAATGGCAGTGGAACTGATTTCAGTACCACAGGGTTGAAATAAGTTTACAGTTCGAAGGCATTCTAACACTTTCATGCCAAGATTGGAAAAAAATTATTTTGTGGTCTTTTAATGTGAAGAAACTCCAAATATTTTATTTGTTTTTTTTGTATTTGCTGTTGACAATCATTTGAAAGGCTGCCATGGATTTGTATTAAATGCTTATACATGACACTTTTTTTGCAGCAATTATAGCAGTCAAATGAATATTATGGTTTGATTGACTGATTTTTTATGGTCTGTCAGCTCTTTGTGAGTTCTTTAACATTGAAATATATTTTGGTTTTTGAGAATAACTCTTTTTTACTTTTTGCTACCAATTTCAAAAGTCATACTATTTAAGGAGATGGATTAGTACCTTTACGAAGAACATTTGCGTGTAAGTGAATGTAATGAACTGGAATTCAAACTTGACTCTCCGATTTCCCATTCCAAACCGTTATCCACTGACCCACCCACACATCTGAAAACTATTGCATTAGTATGACCAATATATGCTAATATATATTCCAAATATGTTCTGATGGTATAATCCAAATTTATTTCTACAATTAGCAATCATAACTTTTACATACATATTTAACCTCTGTAGACAAACTTTAGCAAGAACTAGAAATGAATTGGTAATTGTGGAATGACATAATTGCCCCCGTGTCCTGAAGAGTCATGATTACCTATGTCCTGAAGAGACAGAATATATAGAATTATTTATAATCTCACAGTAATTAGTAAGTGTGCTATGAATTTCCTGTTTATATATGTTATGGTATAACCAATATGCATTGGTGTTTGTTTATTACTGATGGAGACATAATCTCCTAAAGGAAAAAGGAATTGGTATACAACATTCGTCTTTTTAAAAGTGTCGTTTTTTTTTGTGAAATGGTGATTATAATCACATGGTTGGCAGTCGAATAAAATGAACTTCATGCAATTTTTAGTATTTGTCGAATTCTCACTTTAGTTACTTATGTGATTGGAGTGCATTTGGCTACAGTAAAATTAATAGTATTTTTGCTCTTTGTTTGTATATCTAGGATGGGGAGTTATCATTATTTTCACTATTTATATTTAGCCTATTGTCCTCATCTTTGTTGTTCTTATCACAACGTTTTGACCATTGTACCCTGAAGTTCTTCATGCATATATTGATCTGGGTAACCTACAGGGAATTCTGAACTGAATCCTTTATTTAATCTGTTCTTGTTCCACTGCTCATTCTAGGTATAATATCTAGTTCTTATTTTATTTAATACTGTTCAGTTACTGCTTGCCTGTTTCCACTGGGTACAGGTACACACTGTCCAACACAGGGATTGAACTCACAATCATATTCATGAACTAACTCTTTTACCAATTGGGCCATTGTTCTATAAAGCTTACAGCTGATTGAGCTGCAACTGCTGCTGCTCATGTTTTGATTGCTGCTGCTGTGGTTGAAGCCTTGCTGCCATTTGTCTTTCTTTCTTTATTAGCAGATCCCATATTGAATTACCTGTAGGTTACCGGGATCAATATACACCTGAGGAAGGCTGGAGAGAACAATGGCTGAAACGTTTTGATAACAAAAATAAAGATGAGGACAACAGGGTTACTGAGAGTGAAAGAAGATGAGAAAACTTTAATGAGAAGAAAAGACAATAAATGAACAGGTTTCAAGAAGACAGAAAATGGTGAGTGATATTGCATTACAGTTTGTAGGTGACACAAGTGATAAATGTAAGAAAAGAAATTATTAGAGAAGAACTTAGAGTTATATCTTAGCTATATTGACAATAAAATGATAAGACTTAGTTGCCTGTCTAGTACTATGCTTAACTTCATGCAGTTGAGATACCAATGAGCAAAGCTTATCAGAACAATTGCCATGGAAATATTTATAGAAAAGGCACAGTGAAGCTATGTAACCATGGTGAGAATGTGACTGATGCCAAGGTGCCAGGTCAAGACCAATAACATTGCAGACTGTTCTTTGTACAAAGAAAAATTAAACTTTGGACAGTTTATTCGTAATTTCAATTCCAATATACAACATCTCATTTGGAAATTGGAAAATATAATGATGTCAGTTGAATTTAAGAAATTTGCATAAATGCTGGCTGCCTAAATACATCTTATCTATAATATAGGACTCTTGTGTCATTTTTGAACTGAACAGCCAGACTAGCTTCACATGTGATTTTGATTATAGCAGATGGTTGGATTTTATCAAGTATCTTGAGATATATAATAGAAAGAAGAAACCAGATATGGTAGAAATATACAATGCACAAATGAATAGTACATCTATAAATGTGCAATATGGATTCTGGAGACTGTTATATTTTATTGGTAAGGTCATTTGCTTTGATAGTTATAGAGATAGGTATTAATACTCGTAAGTTTTTGTCTTTGTGTATATATATATATACAATATATATAGATTGACAACTAATATAAAATATATCCAAATATTGGACAGTTTTTGTCTTTATTTTCTCTTGAAACTAAAGCCATTATACAACACTTGGAAAGGCTCATGATAAAACATAATAGACATTCCTTGTCTGTTTTATTTAACAATATTTTTTTAATATATATATATATATATATATATATATATATATATATATATATATATATATATATATTTAGGCAGCATTTTTTCATTGATACAAGTATATAGCTTCAAGAATTTTTAGTTTTTGTTGTTATCCTTAAACATGAAAACAATAAACAAAAAATAAAAATTCTTGAAGCTATATACATAAAACAGTTGAAACCTAACCTGAACAAAATAATCTATGAAATCTCTACAAATATTCTTAAATGCCTATAATTGGTAATGGAAGCCATTGGTTTACACTCACGGCTTCCCATACTTAATACTTCTTGAATTGACTCTTGTGTGGTCATATGTGATGTCATGAGTTGCAGTGTGATTTTTGCTTCCATCGTCTGACATGCACAAGTTTGTCGTTGTGTGGAAATTTTCCATGTAAACAGAAACAGACTATCATCGCTGTCTTGTGTATTGCTTAATATATTGTAATGTAATTGTCAACTTTGATAATGGCTTATGTAAGCTGAAAGCTTAGATAGGATTAAAAAATATCTATCAATATTGTGATTTATATATATATATATATATATATATATATATGAAAAATATTTGGAAAAAAAACAAACAAAAATCCTTAAATGCAATTATGTTGTTTTAATATGAATGATAAACATAATTGCATTTAAGGATTTTTGTTTGTTTTTTTTTCCAAATATTTTTCTCCATTCTGTCGGATTTATATCCATTTACATTTGCTTACATATATATATATATATATATATATATATATATATATATATATATATATATATATATATATTCTTTCATTCTCAAGAATCAACACTTCATCAGTGAAATCAAAACTATATCAAACCTACATTATTTATGAATTTCGATGCATTATAGGGAACTGAATTACTAATTATAAGAAGCCTATTATTAATTAAGTTGGACAGACAGGCAGCTGTCAAGATGATTTGTTGAGAACACACATGCGATATATTCCTCCAACTGCAAATAGTGTTTAAAAGTGGTGAAAATTTAGGAATAACCAATTTTGAAACTTACGTATCCTTATAAGCGTGTTCATTTGTTACTATGAAAATGGCTGGGGTGACATTTTTATTCACATATCAATCACCTTCAGGGAGAGTTCAAGCTGAGGTAGGGTGGGGTGTCTACTTCAAAGCAAATCAAAATTGGTTATTCCTAAATTTTTACTTGAGGATGAAACAGGGCTTGTTACTTTAATTCAATTTAATTTTAATAATTGTATTGATGGTTTCGGCTGTCGTTTTTGAAACATGAGAATTCTTATGTAGCGAAAGAATCATATTTTTAAAAAAATAATTATAATCTAAGCTCTACTTCTGTATGGAGCACTGTTTTTTTAAAAAATAAATCAAAAATACTAAAGAACCGTGGATTATTTACCTAATGTGTTCTTTCCTATTTTTCTATATACCTGCTCACACACACACACACACACACATTATATATATATATATATATATATATATATATATATATATATATATCTGAGATAACAATATATAAATTTTGATATATCAAGAACAATATTGTGGGAGAGAATATTTTTCCTACATTTGGTTCAACCCGCCATACAGCAAAAACGTAAAAACAAACGTAGGAAAAATATTCTTCAAACTCTTACACAAACACTTCCCGGAATCAAGCACCCTACACAAAATATTCAACAAAAAAACTGTAAAAATCAGCTACAGCTGCACCGAGAACATGGCACAAAAAATAAAAAAGCACAACAGGAAAATTATCAACAAATCACATGAACAAATTAAACCCACGTGCAACTGCAGAATAAAGAACGAATGTCCCTTAAATGGAAATTGTTTACAAACAACGTAATATGTCAAGCCATGATAAAATCACTAGATAACGAAGAAAAAGTATACATAGGAGTAACTGAAGGACCCTGGAAACAAAGAAATTACACACACAAAACAACTTTCACAAATAGTAAATATGCGAACAGTACAATGCTTTCTAAGTATATCTGGGAAATTAAAAACC
>OZ010602.1:14012487-14032487 GCA_963932145.1 Acanthosepion lycidas
AATGAGATTATCAGATTTTCATATGTTGAAATTAACAGGAGAGTCTATCATCATATATATATATATATATATATATATATATATATAATTATTTATTTAAAAATTATAACATAAATATGTTATAAAATCACTACAAAAATAGCCATTTTGTTTCAACATCTCTTAAATTTACATTTTTGAAATGGGTAGTTTTTAGTTTTAATTTCAAGTTTTATCATACAATTTAATACTTATTAGTTAGAATAAATTCTATTTTAGTATAAACCTAACTTTAAAGCATTTAATACTAATTATAACCTTACTTCCTTGTCAAGTTTTTTGAATTCTTGTATACTTGTATTTTGATTGGTCATTTCGGCTCATGTGACAGTGTTTCCACTTATGAGGGGTGGTTAATTAATTTGAACCTTTTAAAACCTTTATTCTACAATCTACATTCAACATCATCACTTGATAAGACACCAGAGGTGTTGAAACAAAATGGCTATTTTTGTAGTGATTTTATAACATATTTATGTTATAATTTTTAAATAAATAATTATATTTGCTCTACTTTGTATTGAGCACTCTTTTAAGAATAGTATTTGTTGGTTATTGGAATTTATTCTGTATACACCAATTATATACTTGGATATATATATATATATATATATATATATATATATATATATATATATATATATCCAAGAATATATATACATATATATATATATATATATATATATATATATATATATATATATATATATATATACAAGAATATATATACATATATATATATATATATATATATATATATATATACACATAGGTAATGAAAAGTTTGGTAATCTGTATGGATAATCCCAAAGGGGATGTAATCCAGAGTACTCAATTTCAAACCAGAGAGCTCAATGTCAAACCAAATCAAATATTAAAACTTAAAACTACCCCTCAAAAGTGTTTAAAAATAATACATGAATTCAAAGCCATTTTTTATGCTTGAAATGTGATCTGAGGGACCAGGAAGAAACCACCTTCCTGTGGAAATAAAATATAATCAATGGACCCTTAAGGTTGTTTGTTTTCTAATTAAATTTATATGTATATATATATATATATATATATATATATATATATTCTCTTTGTCGCGTTTCCTTTGAGATGACTTATTAAATAGGTCAATGTCTGGTCTTTACCCTCTCTCTTACTCTTAAGTATTTTAGTAAAAATAGATTTAAAATTACTCCTATCTCTCCCTTCCCACTCTCATTTTGACCATATCTGTCATCTTCCTCCTCCCCTTCTCTCTATCACCTTACATCAACTTAAATCTACACCTCAAAAGTGTCTAAAAATTATACATAAATTTAAAGCCAATTTTTATGCTTGGAAATGTGATATGAGGGACCAGGAAGAAACCACCTTCCTGTGGAAATAAAATATAATCAATGGACCCTTAAGGTTGTCTGTTTTCTAATTAAATTTATATTTATATATATATATATATATATATATATATGTATGTGTGTGTGTGCATGTGAGCATTCAGTAACAGGTACAATGTAATACTTTGCAGATTAATCTTGTCGGTAATTGTGAAAGAGTTTGATCCTCACTGGGTGCCCCACCACTGTGCAGTCTTTCTACACTGACAAAGTAAAAAAAAAAAACAACCTTATATGTAGATTGTTTTACTAAATGTTCGAGTAGTTTACCCCAGATTCTCAAGTGTTGAAAATAAATGACAGACTATGGGCTACAAAAGAACAGGAAGTTGGGGAGAACCATGATTGCCCATGCCCTGAAGACTTCTGCAACAAGATGGGAAGTTGATTTGATTATATTATCGCAGAAAAACAAAACAACAATAAAAAAATTCTCAGCTGAGCACAGGTTACATTCAGATTAATTTTGACTTGGTTTGCTGAGAGAGCAATGAAAATGCAAGAAAATTCTGGTACCTACCTTGGCAAAACTTGCCATCCACACCATCAAACCCCGATTTGCATAGACAGGCATATCTTGTGTCCAGATTTTTGCACGTGGCATTTGCATGACATTCATGACCCAGAGCACAAAAGTTGGTTCCTAGAAAGAAATTACAACTCTTCTTAGGAATTTTTTTATGCAAAAGACTGAAAATATTTCAATATTAAGTTTGAAAGAATGTCCTTTTGCAGGACTGACATAATTATTCTGTTGCCATTATTTTTATTACCATTACCCTTTGCAATATCTAAACGTTATATCAGCTGTATATCAATGGTTAAAATGGCTTTGAGCAAGTGAAGCCTCTGGGTATTGGCAAAGGCCATCATTCTTTGAACCTTGTGGACTGGTGCTATAGAATGCTAAGCAAAGGACGGTGCCAAATAACAAAATGGCAGCAATTGAGAACTTTTAACAGCAGCAACATTTAAAATGGATATCATGTGAAACTTGAAGTAAAAAAGAATGACATAATCAAGATGCTGACATACCACACTATTTCAAACAAAAGGTTAGGAAGAAAACCCCCATCAATCCTGAAAAGAGCAATATCAACCACTGGCCTTAAGGAACTCATCTTTATGAAAAATTGTTTTAAGAAAAAGCTTTTATAAATTTCAACTGACAAAAGTATTGCCTGTTTTTGCTCAATTTAACCTGAATAACTCCTTATAAAGAAACAGCTGATATTACCATTTGCAAAAAATGAAGTAAAATTTAATGACTAAATTGCTGCATATACATATATATATATATATAAATATATATATAGGTTAGTGCATTTACAGCTATCTATCTAGCTATCTATCTCAGTCCATTTGCATCCATCACATTTACATCTCTCTCTCTCTCTCTCTCTCTCTCTCTATATATATATATATATATATATATATATATATATATATGTATGAAGAAAAATATACGGAAAAAACAAACAAAAATCCTTATATGCAATTATGCTGTTTTAATGTTAATATAATGTCAACGTCGGACGTTTCGGTCTAATAAACCATCTTCAGGACATATTCATAAAATATAATTAACATTATCAATTCAACATGACAAAGATGATGGACATAAGAACAAGACTTATTATGTCCATCGTCTTTGTCATGTTGAATTGATAATGTTAATTATATTTTATGAATATGTCCTGAAGATGGTTTATTAGACCGAAACGTCCGACGTTGACATTATATTAACATTAAAACAGCATAATTGCATATAAGGATTTTTGTTTGTTTTTTCCGTATATTTTTCTTCATACTGTCAGATCTATATCCATATATTTGCTTACATATATATATATATATATATATATATATATATATATATATATATATATATATATATATTATGCATGAATTGGGCTCATACATGAATCAATAGATAAGATAAGAAATAAAAATTTTGCAAAAACTTCTATAAATTTAAGATATTTCAGCTTCATCAAAAATTCTGATGAAGATTAAAAAGTGAAACGTTAAATTTATTAACATTTCTTATTTACACCTGATCCTATATATATATATATATATATATATATATATATATATATATATATATATATATTTCATTGAATATGACAGACAAGGTGCTTCGATTTAGATTTTTATACAATTTCTCATGTGATCCAATAATTTTTTTCTTTTCAGATGGTAAATTATATAAAAACTGTTGAAATGTTCTTTTTATCCAATTGCTTTCTGCTATACATTTAGCCATTTTCAAGGTTAAAATAAATTATCTGTTAACAAGAAATAGTATGTGGCATGTATGTATTTATATAATGTTTTCATTTTCAAAACATGGTCAAGATATTGTGTTCATGTTCATATAAATACATTATATAAATACACTAAAAAGTACTGTGGATGATGTAATAAAGATAGAGGTTTTTGAAAGTGTTTTCTATGTATATTTCTTCTCTGGGTAAGTATTAGTGGCTGCAGATTGTTAGTGCTCTTAAATAGAATACTATAACTATTTCAGATTTTATCTTGATACAGTAGTGGGAATAAAAATTAATAAGGTCATCAAGAAAACATAATTTTACCTGATCTTGTCAATAAACTTAATAATGTTGAATCCACAACAGACTCTACCTTTGAACCTGAGTCTAACAACACTTTACCATTCCTACATATCATGCTGAAGAGAAATAATAACAAACTTCAGTTTGAGGTTTACAGAAAATCTACCAGCAAGAATGACCATTATCAATTTTTATTCCCACCACTGTAACAAGATCAATCTACAAGAAGTACTATTTTTTAGAATTGAGAAATAAAATCTTTTTTAAATATTTTTTTAAGATTATGCTATTTAATTTCTAATTTGATTATTTACTTACACCCAGACTCAATCATTTTATGTGTTCTGCACATTATTCTGAATTTGGATTCAATTAAAATGGCATTATGATCCTATCTGAAGTAAGTTCTTTATTTATTTCAATGCAAACCAGTTCAACTGGTAATGCTACTAAAACCAATGCATGTGTTTCGTAGAATATTGTGCCTAGTTTTCAAAATTATAATCCCAAGGATTTTTCTTTTGAAACATAAATTCCATTCAAAAGAAAATAAAACACCATTAAATAGATATTCCCAAGAGACTGTCTTACTATGATATCGAAAATGAATGGGAAATGTCCCCAAATATCCAGGAAATACTGGCATAATAACATCATCCTGTCAAAGGGGAAATTGGTCACTTGTGAAAACAATGACCTAAATTTTACACTGTTGCTGTAAATCAGATTTTTATGGTTTACTAACCCTTTGTGTGTTATTTAAAAGCCTAAATATATTTAGGGAATTGCAGGAATAATATATTGAGTGTTGCAATGTAAGCAATTATAAGTTAAGAGACGACATCCTATATATAAAAAACACACACATATGCTGCACCTCACTTACATCGCAACACTCTTTGTCTACTGAACACCAATTGTCTATAACTAAATTTTATGATAACTTAAGAATAGTCAAAAGCTTGTACCATATTTCTTGTACTTTTCTTACAAAGTGACAATTTCCGACAGAATTTCCTCCTTGTCTAAGAAGGAATATTTCTAATTTGGAATAGTTGATCATTAAAATTAATCAACATGAAATTTCTGTCATTTTTAAAGAAATACACAGAATATATATTAGGTTGGTGCAAAAATAATGACAAAATAATGTCGTTCTTTGACGTATTTTTTAACGTTAAAAAACGACATTATTACGTCATTATTTTTGCACCAACTTAATATATATATGTATATACACTCCCAATCTTTGAATTTCAACATACAAATGCGCATGTATAGACACAACACCACCCGTATACATACATATGTCATATCCGAAACTGCCCACATATGTTTATATATGTATGAGTCCCGACGGACGACCAAGTATGTATATGTGTCTGCATACATCGATGTTTGCGTTAGTACGATGCAAAACGACGAAGTTTCCCCCACCACTTCCACAATAACACCAATACACGCAATCTACATAAACCCAAAATTTAAAAAAATTAATCAGTTTGTCTGACGATCGCTAAAGTGTGAAACCCAGGGTCACAAATTCACATCTATCCAACCAAATATATATATATATATATATATATATATATATATATATATATATATATATCTTTTAATAAAATAAATAATGAAAACTCTATAAAAACAAAGTGGTTGATGTAAAATATAAAACATATATTCATGTATGTATATATATATATATATACATATACATATATATATATATATATATATATATATATATATATATATATATATATATATATATAGGAGACACAGTGGAGTAATGGATGGCAGCTTGGATTGAGGAATCGGAGAGCCGACTTCGAATTCCAGTTGAATCCATTACATTCACTTACATCCTAATATCCTTGGGAAAGGACACACTGGGTTCTAATGCCTTGGATGGCAACTGGTCTAGGAGAAGGACAACTCTGAATTCAAAACCTGCAGAGGGTCGTTTGGGGACCTTGTGGCATGCAGTGCACCAGGTCTCTGTATTCGGCCCTTCAAAAAGTGTGGATGGTCCTGCACGAGACCTTCACCACTATAATCAAATCTCATGTGCTGTTGTCGGGCTGTCGGTTTCCTAGGAACTGATCTGCTTGACTCTCATATGTTAAATTTGATGGGAGAGTCGAATATATATATATATATATATATATATAAATAAATAAATTTAGGAAAATGTACAAGCAACCGTTCCTATACAAATACATATATATATGCCTTATAGTGTAAGAAAAAACAGTGCACAATATTAAACAACAGAGCTATTTAATGTATTAAAATATATACATAATATCCCATGTTGAGTGCACAACTCAGTTTCATGTGATCTGCAGTCTTCAGGTGCAATTTTGGAGTTTACACCATTTGATTAATGTTTCTGATTATTGCAAGATATTTTATTGTTAGGGTGGATTATTATTGTTGTTAAGTGTTTAAATGAACTTTAGTTTAACTTTGGATTTGAATTTAGGCCCAGATTAACATTTAAGGTTTAAAATAAGATGAAAAATAAGAGTTATAAATTATAATTTAAAAATGGATACTGTCATTAAAAAAAAAAAAAATTTGGAGATCAAGGGGGGGGTAACTCTATTTTTTGTATGATATTTATTATTAATATTTTTACTATCTTTACTATATAACTATTGTTACTGTTATTATTAGACTGTAATGCATTTAACATTTATGCTAATTTATTATTTTCATTATTACTATTTTACTATATAACTATTATTATTATTATTATTATTATTATTATTATTATTATTATTATTTATATCTTATTATTACTTTTAGTTTCATTATCAGCAATGTCGTTTGTCTTTGTTATTATCATAATTTATTTATTTATTTATATCTTTTCATTATATATATATGGTTTGGTGCTCAGCTATATATTTAGAGATTCTTGATGAAATTCAAAGAAGACTCTGCAATGTTATCAGTCCTGACCTGGCATCTTGGTTTCAGTCATTTTTCCACTGCTGTAGCATAGCCATCCTGTGCCTTTTCTATTAACTATTCTGATGAAATTTCCTCTATGGTACTGAAACTTTATGAATTTAAGTGTAGTATTAGATTGCAGGCAAGTCTTCATCATTTTAAAGTTAAAATGGTTCAATGTAATTGTAAGTTCTATGCTATGAGTCTTTCTTTCTATCAGATTCTTGCTTCCCAGTCAACTTTGATCGTCAAAAATTTAAAGGCAGTGTCAGTCGGTATCTTATCTTAATTTATGTTCATTTATTGTTCTTCTTAGTTCTTTCTTTCCCTCATATTCTCTAACATTCAGTAACTTCTTGGAGGGAAATGATATATATATATATATATATATATATGAAGAAATATAGTCTTAAGATGTGCTATATTTATGGGATAAAGTGCTCAATATCAGAGATAGAGCGTGTGTAAATATAAAAGTGAACATAGAAGTCAACACTTAGAGGTGACAGTCTGTTTCATGCTAAACCTAAGAAAAGGCACATATAAACCATATAGAAAACCTAATGATAAACCACTCTACATACACACATCTTCCACCCATCCGCCTTCTATAATCAAACAGATACCAAGATCGATTAACCGCAGGCTTTCCGACAATTCCTCCAATGAATCCATATTTAACAAAGCTAAGAAAGACTATGAAACAGCCCTAAAAGATAGCGGATTTCCAGCAACACTCACATACTCACCACAGAACACAAAAAAGGCCAACAGGAGAAGAAATATCATATGGTTCAACCCGCCGGACAGCAAAAACGTAAAAACAAATGTAGGAAAAATATTCTTCAAACTCTTACACAAACACTTCCCGGAATCAAGCACCCTACATAAAATATTCAACAAAAACACAGTAAAAATCAGCTACAGCTGCACCGAGAACATGGCACAAATAATAAAAAGCACAACAGGAAAATTACCAATAAACCACACGAACAAATTAAACCCACGTGCAACTGCAGAATAAAGAACGAATGTCCCTTAAATGGAAATTGTTTACAAAACAACGTAATATACCAAGCCACGATAAAATCACCAGATAATGAAGAAAAAGTATACATAGGAGTAACTGAAGGACCCTGGAAACAAAGAAATTATACACAGAAAACATCTTTCACAAATAGTAAATATGCGAACAGTACAATGCTTTCTAAGTATATCTGGGGAATTAAAAACCAAACGCATATCACACCAAAAATATCTTGGAAAATAAGGAAAAGATCATCAGCCTACACCAATCAATCAAAAACTTGCAAACTTTGCTTGGAGGAAAAAATAGATATCATTACTTTCACAGACCAAAATAAATTATTAAATAAAAGATCCGAGCTCATCTCAAAATGCAGACATGAAAACAAATTTTTACTACGTTACTTAAAAAATTGAAAATGGAAAAAAGCAAAATAAAAACAAATAAATAAACAAAATAACAATGAAATAAGCAAAATTAATTAATCCAAACAAATTACCAAATCACACCTGTTAGAATAGACGATTTATAAAAATAAATATAAAAACAAGCAAAATAATTTAACCCAAATAAATAAATAAACGACTTCCGGTAAAATAACCACCATAATAGACTACCCACAATGCACCACTGACCCATATATATATAAATAGCCGAGAAAAATAACAGCACATGTGGCCTGAGGATTGCATATAGCATAAAAAAGACTGTCGCCTCTAAGTGTTGACTTCTATGTTCACTTTTATATTTATATATATATATATATATATATATATATATATTAATGCATGTTTCATTAAATAATATAGACAAGTTTTGTTTATTTATTTTAAGTAAGTTCCATTCATATTGTCTGATAAGCTTAATAACATTATCATTGAAAGATGAAAGGAAATTACCATATTGATACATGTTTAAATTCAGTCTAAGCTTTCGGCTTACATAAGTCATTATCTACGATGACAATTACTTTTCAATATATCAACCAATACACATATGAAACAATAATGAATGTCTGTTTTGTTGCATGAAAAATTTCAAAGCAACAACTAACTCATACTTAATACTTCTTGTTTTTACTCTTGCGTGGTCATGTGTTATGTCATGAGCTGCGATGCAATTTTTGCTTCCGCGTCTCGTATACATGAGTTAGTCGTTGCTTGGAAATTGTTCATGCAACAAAAACAGACTATCATTATTGTTTCGTCCGTGTGTTGTTTGATATATTGAAATTGTCATCTTTAATAATGGTTTATGTAAGCCGAAAGCTTAGATTGGATTGAAACATGTATCAATATGGTGATTTCCTTTCGTCTTTCAATGATAATGTTGTTAAGCTTATCAAACAATATGAAAGGAACTTACTTAAAATAAATAAACAAAACTATATTATTTAATGAAACATGCATTAATGAAAAGTTGCTGCCTAAATATACACAATATATATATATATATATATATATTTATATATATATATATATATATATATTCATCCACATATAAGCCTGTTTCACTGTATCACATATCAGTGTGGCTAGATGTCCTGTTTTGCTGTATCACAGCTCATGTTTGGCTAGACATCTGATTGCTTCAAGCTGGGATCGAATCTAGACCAATTAGCCAACAGTCATAGAGGTTATCTCTAAGTTATCGGTGCATGGCATAAAAGGGGAAATTTTAAACTATTATATATGATATGCGTATAAAAGCCAGTGATCAAGAGGGCTCAATTTCTCGTTGAAGAGTGGTGCATTAACAGCAGTAATAGGCACTGTTTCGAAATCAGCCTTTCTCCTGATTGCTCAACGGAAAGAAGACTGTATATATATATATATATATATATATATATATATATATATATATATATATATGAATTATGAAAATTAAAAGAATTTTAGTTATAAAGTACTTGAACTCAAAAAATTATATTGATGAATTTAAGTTGTTAAAATGTTGTTTGCTTAATCTATATGATTAGATTATTGTTTTAAACAGACGTTCATCACTCCCTGGAGTAAATTAGTGTCATTTTTCGGTAAGTAGATTTTCCCAACCAACTTTTATTTCATCTAATGCCTGCCAGCAGTCCATAAACGAACCAGCCATTATTCGAGTATTTTTCATTTAATTTCTACTTTTCTTTAAAGACCATATTAATTTTCTGTTATTATTACAGGATTATAAAAATTCCAGCAATATTGGTATAACATAAAATATACATTTAAAGTCTGCATTTCTAGATTTTTGCTGACACCAAGAAATATTTTATTAGCTTGACTCTCACACCATTACTGTCGTAGTGAAATTCACTTCACACTCGTTGCATCATACTCTATAGCCTTATGCCAGACTAAGCTAAATTTAGTAAATATCGGTAAAAAAATTAGAAAATATTTGCATCAGTATTGCTTGTTTACTGATGTCCATAGACTGAGGGTCTGAGGAGATGCAATGAAAATCAAGTGAAATGAAGATGAAAGAAATACCTGTCAAAAATTAATAATGGCTGACAATGCTGAATCTAATAAAAAATTCAAGATAATATTACTACTTGCTTCCTGATGGCCATAGACTGAGGGTCTGTGGAGATGCAATGAAAAGCAAGTAAAATGAAGATGAAAGAAATACTGGTCAAAAATTAATAATGGCTGACAATGCTGAATCTAATAAAAAATTCAAGATAATATTACTACTTGTTTACTGATGGCCATAGACTGAGGGTCTGAGGAGATGCAATGAAAAGCAAATAAAATGAAGATGAAAGAAATACTGGTCAAAAATTAATAATGGCTGACAATGCTGAATCTAAAAAAATTCAAGAAAATATTACTACTTGTTTACTGATGGCCATAGACTGAGTGTCTGTGGAGATGCAATGAAAAGCAAGTAAAATGAAGATGAAAAAATACTAGTGAAAAATTAATAATGGCTGACAATGCTGAATCTAATAAAAATTCAAGATAATATTACGACTTGTTTACTGATGGCCATAGACTGAGTGTCTGAAGAGATGCAATGAAAATCAAGTAAAATGAAGATGAAAGAAATACTAGTGAAAAATTAATAATGGCTGACAGTGCTTCATCTAATAAAAATTCAAGATAATATTACTACTTGTTTACTGATGGCTATAGACTGAGGGTCTGAGGAGATGCAATGAAAAGCTAGTAAAATGAAAATTGGAGAAATACTAGTCTTGTAGGTTGAGTCTTGTAGCTTTAATATTAGAGCTACTGTTCCTGAAAACACTTCGATATCAAATTTCATTGCTCATGATTTTTCACCATTACCCATCTCTTCTTGTAGTAACATCTGAATTCTCAATCCTTGGTCATTACTATTCAAATGCCTACATTGCAATATCTAGCCCTTAGCATTCTGTTAACCCAGGCTGTTCCTCCTCATTACACTAAAGTGAATGCATGTGTAAGTAAAATGAGGATGAATCTACTGAGCTCCAAATCCCGCTTAACTTTTCTCATTGAATTTTTCACATTTTTTACTCTTAGGAAATTTATTAATCCATCTCTTCTACCACCATCTATAGGTTAAATATTTGGATAGACAGGGCTTTGTAGCCCCGGCTGGAAACCAGTCTAAGTGAAGCCAACACCTGGTGTGGTGAGGCTGTCATCTAGTTGCCTTTTAATCTAACCAAAATTTGATCTGATATTGTTTTCACATTTAATATTTGTTTGCATTTCAACCCATTCTCTAGCCACAAGCACTTTTCTCTGATCTTTGTTTCATCTGACCGTTATTTTCTTTTATGAATAATTTTTTCACATTTGATATTTTTATTTATTTCAATCCTTGTTACTTATAGATAAATTTGGAGCATTTTGTAAAATTGCTGTCCGCAGTCCATGCGCTGGATCCATGCTAAACGAAATACTGATCCTCTAGCAACTGATGATCCAGCATGTTTTTTAATCCATTATGAACAAAGATTTAAATTTCTCTTTATTTACAGACTAATTCACCAAGTAGTCACAGGTGGGATTGTGTGGCATGCAATTTGTTTTTTGCAATGGTGTGATTGGTGTAGTGCCAACAATTTAATGGCTGTTCAATATATAAGTTTATGATAGTAATGCTGTCAAGATATTTTTGAATCAATTCACTTTAAGTATGACAATAAAATTCATTAAGATGTAAGGGCTTTACTGAAAGTGAAAAACAGAAAATAGAGGTGGGGGCAATAAAGAAACAGAATTCAATAAGACAGAAGATGATGATTGATATTGCATTTAAATTTTTTGAAATGAGACTTGACATGAGAGCAAGAAACAAACAGGAAATGAGAGAGAAGGAAATGTTAGCCTAAAACTTATGGTTACATCTAGCAATTTCAACAGTAACATTATGAAACCTAGCTGCCAATCTAGCACTGCACTTAAATTTGTAAAGTCAATGTACCAAAGCTCATCAGAACATCTACCATGAACATATTTACAGAAAAGGCACAGGGGAGCTATATTATTGCAGTGGGAAAGTAATTGAAGTTGAGATGCTAAGCCAGGACTTATAACTATGCAGATTCTTCTTTGGATTTTATCAAGAATATCCAGATGCATAACAGAAAAACCAGAGCAGATATTGCAGCAATATTAGATGCACAAGCAAATGGTAAACATATAAATATGCAAGATAGATACTGTCACGGAAAACTGCCTAGTATGACGTAGTGAATCTTGCAGCAACTTAGCAACTGATTCAATATAATCGTTCCATTTCATGTCAGTGGAAAAAGCGAGAATTAGAACATGCAATGTGTTACTATACTAGAGGTTAGCATTAGCCATTCAGATAGAAGGCAAAATATGTTGATTAAGAGAGAGTAGTTTCCTTTTGGAGGTGTTAAAATTAACAAGCTATTTCTTGCCCCAATTAACAATATATTTTTTAGATGAGCCACCAGTGTAATTTTATCATGCATTTCAGACTTGCTATTAAGTCTGGATTAAATTGTGTCATTTCTATGAAAATTTCTCGAACATTCAGGCTGGGAAATGTTGTTAATACTGTTTATCATAAACAGAGCATTTGCTTAAATATTTGTATCTATAAAAAGAATGTATAAACATAAAAAATGTCTTAAACATATATATGTATACAGATACTTCAAGACAGAAATTTAAAATTCTGCAGTCTATGGCATTTTCATCATCAGCATAGATACTGAGTTGGTGTCAGGCGGGTTGTTGATTAAAATTAGGAATAAATTAATATCTAATTAATCAATCAGATGTGTATTATTGAACTTTTATGGCATCATTTCTGTTGTTTTGGTAAAATGGATAGTCAAGCAGAATTCTAGAATCAGGGATACCAGAAAATACTCTGAAAATATGGCACTCTACAGGGCTTGATTCTGTGTTAGGATTTAAGCACTTACCTTTACATATTGGGCAGCATTTACCATCAACATTTATCTGATTATTTTCTGAACAATTGAGACTTGGACATGATTCTGGGGAGATCTTCTTACAGACCATACTTGCATTCTAAAAAGGAAAAAATAAAAGGTTACCCATGATTCCTTGAAATAATAGATCAAAATGTTTCAAAAAAGACTGAAATCAGGTGATGTTTTTTTTCTCTGAAAAATATAGCTTATTATAATGAATAATAATAATAATCATGATAATAATATTTGACTAATTTGGATGAAATTAGTAGATATTAAAGTTCTTACTGTAAAGTTATAGTGGAATTCTCAATGAACAGAGTTGTTCTGCTTTTTTGACTAACATGATCAGCAATAGGTTTGCAAGAATGTACAGCAGCAAATTTTCAGAAAAACTATTAAGGGAACTGCTAATAACCATCTGTCAGTGGTCTTTCAAGAGTGTACTGGCATTGCAGCATCACAGATTTTGGTATGCCAGCTTGCTTGCTACCAAAGACAAAAGCTCTCCTAAAGGTTATAAATGTTATCCAGAAAATAATCAGTGTTCTTCATGGACGATATTTCTAATTTTCATTATCACAGCAGAGCTAGGAAACTTAATGAAAGACAGCATGCATCTTAGGTACCAATTGTTTGCACTGATACCCTCAGAGCATTGCTTTTGTCGCATTAGTTCTAGGAATAATCATTTGAGAGATAGCTTTTATTCATGGTTTATGCGCAAAATGAATGCTGGCAATTTTCAGATTATTTTAAATGTATTACTTTTTCATTTGATACTGTGCATTTTGTGTGTGGGGGTGTTAGTGCACTTGGGGTGTGCTGTCCAATTGTTCATTGTGCATTGCACAGTATCAAGAAGAATAAATAAATAAATAAACACTTTTCTTGCTCCATATTAAATAATGCATTTTTATGTAATCGATATTCAATAAATATTCAATAACTAAGTTCAGTCACTGGATATAATCTCAGAGATTGTTAAATGTTAATAGCCGGACTGACTAAGCTCTCTACCTTTCAGTATCTGTCTATATTTCTGAGATGAGGTATTATGTACACTATTTACATTATCTGGACTATTGTCCTCATCTTTGTTGCCATATTTATTACAACGTTTTGGCCATTGTATGCTCCGGCATTCTTCAGGTGGTTGGAATGTTGAACTGAACCTTTTATTTCGCTCACTGGGGTAGACTGTTCTAGTTCCACATGCCATGTTTTTAATGAACGTCAGTTATCAGTTATCTCCTTAATTCCCTCTCCAAGTTCTCCACTGCCTTAACCAGGTATTGAACACACACTGTTTGGGTCCTGTTACTGGACAACACATGACACAGTGGATAAAGGCGTTAGCTACATCCAGTGACAGGACCCAAAGAGTGTGAGTTCAATACCCGGTTAAGGCAGTGGAGAACTTTCAGAGGAGAATAAACAGGAGATAACTGACATCCATTAAATATGGCAAGTGGAACTAGAACAGTCTATGCCAGTGAGCGAAATAAAGGGTTCAGTTCGACATTCCAACCATCTGAAGAAGGCTGGAGTGTACAACGGCTGAAACATTGTAATAAATATGGCGAAAAAGATGAGGACAATAGTCTAAATAATGTAAATAGTGCTCTCTAGCTTTGTTTGGCAACCAGTCTAGGAGAAGGAAAATTCTGAGTTCAAATCTGAGGATTGATGCATCATTTCTCTATCAGTTCTTTTGAAATCTGGTTGATTATATGCAAACTTTCCTCCATTGTGATAAAATCATCTGTGTGGTTAATCTGGTAGTTCTGTCTTGTTGGGTCCTTGTATATCAAAAGCAAAAGATGTGTTCACCATTTAAAACTATATTAATGATAATAATAATGCCACAGTAATGTTAGACAATAAGTAAATTGCTATAACATAGTTTAAAAAACTTTTCAATGGCAAAAAGACACAATGGAGATATAAAAGTACAGCCAGGGCTGGCTCAAGGTAATGCCAACTTTGTTTGTTGCCCACATTGCCATCAAAGCCAAGGACACCATCATGCCACTATGTCATGTGTTTGGGATCTTTCAAAACTGGAGCTTATAAAAAACATACATATGGTTGTCCATAACTTAAGGCAGATTAAATGTTTTGGCTATTTTGTCAATAGAAAACGATCTTGTAAAGAAGATAGGTGTAGAAGTATGATGAAAAGATTTAAAGATCTAAAGGCTAGAAAAGAAATGTTTTGGATAGAACAATGAAGGTTTTTTTTTAGCTTGTATTAAGTTGTATATTGTATTGAACATGTTATTCAACAAAGACCGTCCAGTAGGAAAACGGCTTGAACACTCAGCTGGACAAGTTCCATGCAGATACAAATAACAGAAAGAATGGCGACTAGACCAAATTCTTCAAATCCAGACACTGAGGAAATTAGCAACAGGAATAGATAGACGTAAGTACCGGACAATGATCAACAAGATGGAATCAAGTGATATCAGTATTTTGGGATAGTAGCTTGGACTGTACATTTAACAGTATCTAACGTAATAACTCAAAAATGAAGGATTTGCAGACATATGTTTATGTGGACCTTTCTCATTTATTGGTTTGAGGATCCCACACAGTGTTTGTAAAAGTATTTTTGATACACCCTGTATATATATATACATATTATATAGGTACATCAATAAGTTTGTAGCCTAATGATAAAACAGCATTATTTTAAGATGACAGGTATTTGCTTTTCAACATAAACCTCTTCTGTTAATGCACTTAATTCAGTAGTCTGGAAGATATGGTAAAGAAATATGTCCTTTGTGTTCCTTTGATGAGGAGTAAGTTCCACTCAAACAGCTTCTTATTTTTAACTGTTACTTTGCAGAACAGAATCCTGAGAGGGTGCTTTCCTGACAACTATAATTTTAACCTATTCAAGACCAGTGTCAACCGATATCTATTCTACATATATTCATAATATGCACTTATTAATTGCTCCTTCCTTCTTAGCACAATCTCAGTGAGTACTCTACCTTGGGTAGCTCTTAAGTCTTGTATTGGTTAAACTAAAGTAAAAAAGAAAGAAGACTAACACTTCTCCCATGTGGAACTCTCTTCCGGTTTCATCTTTCCGGCTAAATTTGTTCTTCAAAAATTTAAATGAAATGTCAATCATTAATTTAAGAGCAGTACTAGACTGCCAGATAGGTCTCATCAATTTACAGCTGAATTGACTCGATGTAGCCATAAATTCTATGCTAACAATTTCTTTCTTTGCACATCTTGCTGGTGGAAATCTCTCCAGGATTCATGCTTTGCAGCCAAATTTAATCTTCAAAAAATTAAATGCAGTATCAATTAATATCTACTGTCTTCTTGATTACACTTCTATTGTTCTCAATCCTTAATAATGTTTCTCTTTTTTCTCATTCTTTCACACTCAGTAACCCCCTTGTGTCTTAGTGGCTTTATTGCCTTGAAGTGGGTGAAATGATTAAAAATAAATTACAGTTGGTAAGCAAATGACAAATTGGAAAACCTTTTTAGTGAAACATTTCATTCTGGGAACAGCTTCTTGGTATGAAACATGTTACCCCAAATGTTTTTCCATTCTTGCCATTCACTTAACCATTTAGATAGAATAATATACCCTGAGAATCGCAAATCAAAATTCAGTGAAGAATTAATACCAGGCTACACACTTATTGATGTGGACTTTGACATCTATCAGTTGTACATTCACAACTTCATTTAAAAATACTCTAACCCTAACCCTTCAATGTCTATGAGTGGAAAAATTCCAAAATTGGGTTTATTTTCTGCCCCATTTTTTTTTTCATATTTTCTTCAAGGAAAATAAAATTTTATGATAAGAAAAAGGTTTACTTACATCACAGGAACAGTAATAACAATTATTTTTTTGTATTTTGTCTCCCGGATTGTAATATTCAATCCTATTCTTGTCATTGGAGAGGCAACAATCTGTGGGGAAAAATATATATATATATATATATATAAATATATATAGAGTCATGGTAAAGTAATGGATTGTGGCTTAGATTGAGGAATTGCAGAGCTGAGTTTGAATTCCAGTCAAGTTCATTACATTCACTTACATGCTAATACACTTGGGAAAGGCATGGATCCATCTCTTCTCCCCCACTGTCTATGGATAAAATAGCAGAACAGACTGGGTCCTATAGCCTTTCCAATTTTTAATCTAATGAGTCACTTACAAACAGTACTCTCAGATCTGACACCATCTTCATAAATAGCACATATATTTTTTCCTCCTCAGAAATAAAAGAGCATCTAATCATGGAAATGCATTACAGTTTTCTTCATTTTCCCCTTTAACACAAAAACATTTCAAATTGATAAACATGTTGCAATGACATCTTTCTGTCAAGTGTGAAACAAAATCATGTTTGAACATGCAGATGTGGGTAAAATAATATTTCTTCTCAGCTGAGTCTCTATCTAAAGACAGGGCCTCGGCTGAGTCATCCTCTGCTTGAAGACAGATGTTTTGTCAGTTGTAGGCCAGACAGCAAACTCCCTGAATCCAACTTCTTTGCTTTTCTGTCAGGTCTCCTCTATCCAAACACTGAGCCTTGACTAAGTCACTCTTGGGCCGGAGCAGGCTCGGTTACAGAACTGGTCTGTTTTTCTCAGCTGACTCTCTATTTGAAGACAGAGGCTGACTGAGTCATCCTCCACCCAAAGACAGAGGTCTTGTCACCCTCTGCCTGAAGATAGAGGTCTTTTCTTGTCTTGTCACAAGCCTAGGACAGACTGTGATTGGACTGGTATTTACCAAGCACTCCACAAGGCAGAATATAGCACATGGCCAATTTTTATGTGGGTGTTTCCGAGCACATAGACTTGGGCAAAACTTGCCATAGACCCCGCATACACAGGGTCAGATTTGTCTATCTCCCCAGATGAAACTCTGCCCTTCTGCATAGTCTTGTCTGGGTTCCTCTCTGTCTGAAGGCAGAGAGTTCAACAAGCCTGTCATGAGCCTGACTGCGGTTTGACTACTCCTGATTTCATACTATGGAGCACTTTATAGTATAGGATGAGTTCATATAGTCATTGGATTCAGGGAGTTTGCTGTCTGGCCTACAACTGACAAAACATGTCTTCAGGCTGAGGATGACTCGACTGAGGCCCTGACTTTAGATAGAGACTCAGCTGAGAAGAAATATTATTTTATCCACACACCCCCTTTCGTGATTACTACTGTATGAAATAATATTTTTTATTTGGTATTAGTATCTCTCACTCCTCTTTCTGGAGAGTTTGCCAACATACTTTGAAGCATTTTCTTTTCCTTTAACTTATCCTTACAGCTTCCTAGATTTATTTTGATGCTGACACATAAAAAATGTTGTATAGAATTTTAACCAGTTCTTTAGGTCTTTTATCAGAGATTTTTTTTCTTCAGCTGATTTCGGTGTCTTTTATGTTTTTTTTTCTACCATTCAACATCGAGAAAGTTTCATCTGGACTTGGTAATAAGAAGACAACTATTTAATCCAGTTGAAAAATCCGCACAATTGTCATTTTTTTTATGTACACTGCTGGTGCAACCCATTTTGTAGGGTTTTATTTTCTGCAATGCACCAATTCTTTCTAGGCTGTCCAACTCCTCATTGTCTTGTTTTAATGTTGCAAATGGTTTCTGTCTATATTTCTGAGACGAGGTATTATGTATACTATTTACATTATTCAGGCTATTGTCCTCATCTTTGTCGCCATATTGTTATGGTCTCGTTCCTTGTACCACGGTGAAGGTCCAAGGTAGAACCAAAAAAGAAGAACTCGAACACGGATAATGAATAACACAGATATATTACAAACAGGAATATATACAGAGAAGTAGAAAAGTGTTAGTACGAACAATCAGGTTTAGTAGGGAGAACAATGTAGTCTTGACCAGTATCACTATTCCAATGTCTTGCAGTAATTGTCTGAATGCGACTCTGTTTCGGACTGCCTCTAACTCGACTGACTGATTCGCTCGCTCTGACTGACTGACTGACAGACTCCTGATGGACCTCAATCCAGACTTTAGATTGAACTCCCCGCTTCCTCTTGAGGTGCAGTGTTTATTACGTATGGAATAGCCCATTATGTTATTATGGGTAAGGTCCCATAACACATATTTATCACAACATTTTGGCCGTTGTACGCTATGGCCTTCTTCAAGTGGTTGCAATGTTGAACTGTTAGATTTCTAGAACAGTCTACCCCTGCGAGTGAAATAAAGGGTTCAGTTCAACATTCCAACCACCTGAAGAATGCTGGATTGTACAATGGCCGAAAAGTTGTGATAAATATGGCAACAAAGATGAGGACAATAGTCCAAATAATGCAAATAGCGTTGCAACTAGTATGCTCCGTTTCTGTTTAAATACTGACATCGAATCATTTTTTACTTGAAAATTCATCTTGGATTTTGCACAGCAACCCAGTTAATTAGAGAGAATATCAGGAAACATTTTTTTATTGCTTCCTTCAGTTTTTGTCATGACTTTTTAAATGTTTCTTGTCCACTTGAATCTTTACAATAAGCATTTATTGGCACAGTTTGAATAGTTCCATCCAGTCTGTAATAAAAA
>OZ010602.1:14039987-14114987 GCA_963932145.1 Acanthosepion lycidas
AAACATATTAACTTAATTTAATACTTTGTGGAATATCCTTTATTGAGTTTAACAGCTACCAGTCTATTCCTGTACGTCTCAACTAATGATTTGCACATATTGAGTGGTATTTTGTCCCATTTTTCTTGGTATATTGTCTTCAAATTGTTGATATTTGTTGGTGCTCTTTTCCTAATTTGAATTTTCAAATATCGCCATAAATTCTCGATTGGGTTCAAGTCTGGGGACTGATTTGGCCATTGCAAGACATCAATGTTACTTTCAGCTAACCATTTCCTTGTAGATCTAGTGGTATGCTTAGGATCATTATCCAGTTGGAAAACCCAATCAGGAGGTAGCCGAAGTCTCTCAACAGAATGCATTGTCTTGCAGGATTTTCTGGTATCCTTCGGCATTCATCTTGCCATCTATTATTGATATTCTGCCAACATCTTTTGCAGAAAAACAGCGCAAGATCATGATACTGCCACCACCAAACTTTACAGTTGGCAACGTGTTCTTTGGTAAGTAGGCTTTACCGTCCTTCCTCCATACATGATTTCGATAATTATGACCAAACAACTCTATTTTAGTTTCATCTGTCCATAGTACTTTTTCCCAAAATGAATATTCTTTATCCTTATTCTCTCTAACGAATTTTAGCCTAGTATCTCTGTGTTGTTTCAAGAGGAGTGGAGTCTGCCTTGGGATGCATGATTTCAGACTGTTTTTGTGTAGTCCATTACTTATGGTATGCTTGGTTACTTTAATCCCTAATGCATGCAGATGTTCCTGCAGCTCTTCTCGGGTAACCTGTGGATTTTGTTGGTTCTGGTGTCCTAATGTCCTTGCTGATCTTAGAGAAATCTTCCTTGGATTGTTAGAAATCGTTCTGTAACTGTTCCCATCTTTCAAAATGTGTTGTTTTTGTGAAATAGTCAATTCTTTACCTTTAGGCATTATTAGAACCTTTTCGTAAGACTAGAAATTGCAGAATGCTCTGATAATGGCTAATAGTGTTAACTATAATTATTGATAACATTACTGGAACATTCTAGAATATACTTTTTTCATAATTAATTGATTATTTTATTCTAATAATTGATTTGTATGAATACTTTTTTCACTAGTTAGAATTAAAAAATGCATTAATTTCTGTTAGAATAAGAATTAATAAAGTTTATTATTATTTTTTAAAAGTATGTGTCTTTATACATAAAATGTGCCAAGATTTGTTTTATTTAAGGCTTTCACATTTATAAAAATACAGTTTTTCAAGTGTATGAATATTTATTTCCCCCACTGTATATATATATATATATATATATATATATATATATATATATATATATATATATATATATATATATATATATATATATATATGTACATATATACACATATATATATGTACATATATATATGTATATTTATGTATATATATATATATATGTATATATATATATATATATGTATATATATGTATATTATATATATATATATATATATATATATACATACATACATATACATATATATATGTACATATATATATACATACATATACATATATATATGTACATATATATATATGTATATATGTACATATATATATATACATACATATACATATATATATGTACATATATACATATATATGTATATATGTACACACACACACACACACACACACATATATATATATATATATATATATATATATATATATATATATATATATATATATATATATATATATATATATATAGTATAGTTTAATAGCATCTGAGCAACGTTATTATTATTCATTAAAAACAAAAATAATCAAAATTATTATAAAGGAATTATTTGTGAAGTGTTTGTTAAAAGTGCCAGTTCTAGTGGATTTTAAACTCAAAATGAAAGCAAATTAAGAAAATGTGTTTGGATTTTTCCTGGGATCTAAAAAAGCTCTAAAACATAAAGCTCAGGGTTTTGCCTGTGATAACAAGGGCACTTGGTACTGTTCACAAAACATAATAGTCAAAGCTGAAAAAATTGGAGATTATAGGAAAGATTTCAATGATCCATATTATTGCAGACTTAGGGTTGGTAAGAATCATGAAGAAAATTCTGTAAATTTAGGATTTGCTGCTAATTGGTCTCTAATCTCAACTACCATGTAGCTGGCGATAATTTTAAATACTCAAAGATAAATTTCATGGCAGTATGAATAATAATAATAATATTAATGTGTAGCTGGCCATTTGCATTCAAGGATACCCGTCTACTAGGGTGGCTAGCCCGTCTCTATTGCAGAAGCTTGCTCAAGTAAATCTGTGTTTTTCAACACCCACAGAGCCCACCTGTGGTTTATGCTGCAACTATGCTGAGCAGACCTTAGTTACAGTTTCTGGGAGAGAACATGTTATCTAGCATGATCAACAATTTGAACAAGGCCAGCACACTCACTCCATCAGACATGATGACTTGTGACTTCATGCTAGCACTGCTATTGACGGCCCCCAAGGGATTCCAGCTACCCAATTTCACCCACAAGGCTTGGATCAACCTGTGGTATGATTTTCAGGCACTTTCCAAAGGTGCAACATGCTGGGATCGTCTCTCTACAGTACAATAATATCAGAAAGTCTCCTTCCTGACAAATTGACCATAGTGAGATTCGAAACCAGGTCTCATGGTCAGAATGCAAATGTTCTAATCCCTCAGTCATGTGCCCAGATAATAATAATAATAGTCATAATAATAATAATGGTATTGAAGCCTCAAAGATATGGTATAAACACTGCCAGAATGATGTCACAAGTGGTGATGGTACGACTCTATTGTGAAATTTCTCAATCCTCACAGGCAGTAATATTGATGCAAATAAACCAGTGGAACTTGTCAACTAACTGATATGATTTCCGCACAGGATTCTAATGTTTTTAGAAAAAATTTCAAAAACTGTCAAATTAGGGACCTGCAAATTGAAGCAACGGATATGTGGGAACAGAAAACTATGATTATTCCTGTTGTGATAAAAGAGTGCATTGCGTATGATAAAGAAGGGTACTGAAAATCAGGTGAGTAAAATTCCTGGACACATCAGCATCTCAGAGCTACAAAAGATTGCTTTGTGCAGAACTGCAGATATCTTCTGCAAAACCGTCTCCATCAAAATAAAACGTCCCAAATATGCATACATAACTCTCCTACAGGTGTCCTATTTACTCATAAACCCCAGAGAATTATTCGCTGACAAGATAATATAATAAATAATAATAATATTTAATAAAAATGATTATGATATTGTGTGTCCCAAACTTGGTATCACATATACTGAGCGAGAAACAGAAACCGAAAGGGATGTAGAGAAACAAAAAGAGAGTGTGGCACAGAGAGCTGATTGGAACGATGGGGTGGGGTCCTCTTAGATAAAAGCAGTTGTTTGTAGTGAGGGGTCGAATCATATTTTGTGATCAGCTGAGGACAAATTTGTCCCTGAACTGTAACTGACATTTTGAAATTAAAATCTTACTTTAATAATTCTATTCATTTTGTAATATAATAAAAATAGATAAGGTTCTTCTAATCAAAAATCTTATTAAACCCAGACTGTATTGAGTGTCTGAAAGCGAATCATAGAGAGAGACAAAAAGAGTGACAGGGAGGAATTGGAGGAGTATCCTCTTAGATAAAGGCAGTTGTTTGTAGTGAGGGGTTAAATCATGTTTTCTGACCTAACTATCCATTGAGGGCATTTCAGTATATTTAAGAGAGATGATGTCACTTTCTTTATAACTGAGAATGTGAAAAGACAGTGAAGTAAATAAAAAGAGTGCAATACAGAGAGGGATTGGAGAGTGCTCATCTAGGATAAGGGCAGATGTTTGTAATGGTCTATCAATCACTTGAGGACAAACTCGCCTCTGAACTGCAAGTGACCTTTTGAAATTAAAATATTTCTTTGATAATTATAATATTTTTGTAATATAATAAAAATAGATAAGGTTCTTCTAATCAAAAATCTTATTAAACCCAGATTGTATTGAGCGTCTGAGATGGAAACAGAAAGAGAGAGGGATGTAGTAAAACAGAAAGTAAGAGTTATGTAGAGAGACAAAAAGAGAGTTGAACAAAGAGAGTTGGTTGGAGTTGGGGGGGTATCTGAGATCCAGCCAGTTGTTTATGGTGAGGTTTTAAATCATGTTTCATGAACTAACAATGTGTTGGGTAGAAATTCAACCCCTGATATACAATTGACCTTTTGAAAATAAAATCATTCTTTAATAATTTTAATCAAAAAGTTGCCGAGGCAATGCCGCTTCATTACAGTTTGAGAGGGACACCAAAATCATTAAGACAAATACATCCATAGGATTATCAGATGAAATGTGAATTGAAATGCAAAAGAAAACCCGGGCGGTAGATGCCAATGAATAAGCTCTGAATATTAATTCTCTCCGGAAGAACATATTCCACTGAGTAACAATTGAAGACTGTGTGGCAAGAGGGGGAAAATGTTACCCATATGATGAGTGCTTGTGAAATGCTTCTGTAGAAACAATACAAGTGGCTCCATGATAAAGTATCTCCTCATTTGCATTGGTGCCAATGTAAGAAGCTGGAGCCGAAGAGAAAACTGATTAAAAATGATAAAATCAAGATGTGAAATTTCAAAATCCAAACAAATTAAATCTATGAGTCCATCAAACCATATATAACTGTTAAAAAAATAAAATAAAATGACTTGTTATCAATATGGCTCTCCCTGGTGGCCATAATATCAAAGACGCAGAATCCGTTCTGGGTATGACTATAAACTACATCCGTGTCCTGGATGACGATAAACTACATTCAACGGCAAGGCCTCTGAACATGAGGTTTTGAGGAGCGTGAAACCACCTCTTAATTTCTGGTGTTCCCAGGTCCACCCTGACCCAGGGTCGTAGCACCTGTTAGGGTCCCAACTATGGGCAAATAGTTAACTTCCAAACTGGGGTCAAAGCACCGTGAAAGTGTAAAAATAGGTTTTAATACCAGAGACACTTTTTTGTAAAAAAACTATTACCGGTTATACATTTTTTAAAAATAATATTACCAGCAATAGATTTTTTTGAAATTTCTAATTTTTAATTTTAAATTTTATAATATAATTTAATATTTATTAGTTAGAATGAATTCTAATTTAGTCTAACCCCAACATTAAAGCATTAAATAATTATTATAACATTAGTCCATTGTCAAGTTTTTTGAATTCTCATATACTTGTATTTTGATTGGTCATTCCAGCTTATGTAACAGAGTTTCTCCTTGCGAGAGATGTTTCATTGATTTGAACCTTTTAAAACCCTTTATTCTACATTTATCATCATCACTTGAGAAGACACCAGAAACGTTGAAACAAAATGGCTATTTTTGTAGTGATTTTATAACATGTTTATGTTATGATTTTTGAATAAATAATTATATATATATATATATATATATATATATATATATATATATATATATATATATATATATATATATATATATTCATGCACGTTTCATTAAATAATATAGACAAGTGTTGTCTATTTATTTTATGTAAATTTTTTTCATAACGTCTGATAAGTTTGATAACATTATCGTTGAACGAAGAAAGAAATTCACAATATTGATCCATATTTTTTTTAATACAATCTAAGCTTTCGGCTTACTTAAGCCATTATCAAAGATGTCAATTACAACATATTAAAACAATATACGGACATGACAGTGATGATAGTCTGTCATTGTTTACAAAAGAAGATTTCTAAGCAACGATAAACACGTGCATATAAGATGCTAGAAGCGAAAATCGCACCGCATCTCATGACGTCACACATGACCACACGAGAGTGAATTGTAGAAGTATGGGAAGCCGTTGGTATAAACCAATGGCTTCTGTTACCAATTATAGACATTTAAGAATATTTGTAGAGATGCCATAATTGATTTTGTTTAGGTTGGGTTTTAACTGTTTGATGTATAATACTAAACGATTTTTAGTTTTTGTCTATTGTTTTCATGTTGAAGTATAATTGTGTTTTCGACAAGTATTTTACAGAATTGTGTATGCGGGTAGTTATGTTGTTTTAAATGCCTAAAAATGTTAGAGTTTTCATTCAAATGTAGTGTCAAGCATTGGGAAAGCGAGTTTGTGGTGTGACCAACATAAATATTATTTAATTCGTTGGAGATACACTCTCCCAAAGCAAATGCTGCCTAAATACACACAATTTAAATGTAAGATGCTACCTAAATACACACAATTTAAAATATATATATATACATATATATATATATATATATATATATATATATATATATATATATATATATATATATATATATATGCAGACTTTAATTAACACTGCACACAAGATTTGTGTTGCTAATATTTTAATGATACTTTTTTTTTATCAATATAATGGATGTTTCATTCTTGTGATCATGTATATATATATATATATATATATATATATATGAGAACTTTTACCAACAAATGCCACTTTTTTTTGCACACCCTGATGTAACTATCAGATCAGCTGGATCATTCACCGTTCTCTTGGTGGTTCTTGAAAATGGAAGCCGAATGTGAATGTTGGTACCATTACTGAAGGCCTGAATGATCTTTTTCTTCTCACCATTACTCAGTTGAGAAGACATGGTGGGTCTAACACAAAACGATTTTAACTTATTCTCTTTCTAGCTGAATAATCCAAGGATTTTTTAATGATTCATACAAGAAATGGTATCAAGATGTCTAAACATTTTTTCTGAAAACCTGGAAAAAAAAAACTCAATTAGTTTAGTGGTTTTTAGACATTAAACATTATGTGGGATGGACAATTAGGCTGTTACATGATTTGGACAATTTTGCTGTTACAGCCGGTATATATATATATATATATATAAAAGTGAACATAGAAGTCAATACTTAGAGGCGACAGTCTGTTTCATGCTATATGCAATCATCGAGCATGAAACAGACTGTCACATCTAAGTGTTGACTTCTATGTTTACTTTTATATTTACAGACACTCTATCTCTGATATTGAGCACTTTATCCCATAAATATAGCACACCTTAAGACTATATTTCTTCATATATATATATATATGTATATATATATTGTCCAAAGATTATTTCAAGGATTGGTTCAAGCACAGCTCAATATGTGCAGGGGTTGTAAAATTACAAAACCTACCAAGAGTATTCAGACTCCAAATGCATATGCTGATACACTGTATATCCTCTTTGGGGATTTCTCATACACACAGTCCTACAGATAGTGGCTATATTCATCTGATGCAAAATTCCATGCTTCTTACACCTGTTGAGGTAATACAGCAAGTGCTACAGATGTGTTAATGTCAGGCTTCATCACATCATGTTCAGGTGTGTCAGTTAGGACAGCCAAGGAAGTTGTTGAACACATTACTGATCATGTTGAGTAACATAGGCATAATATGTCAGGCCTTATTCTGCTGCAACAGGGCACAGTCTTCCTCAGGTTTTATGTTGCATTTTGGACTGTTCAGCAGTTCCATCATTATTCACACCAGTATCTTCATTTTTGTTGTTTTTATCCCAACATTTCAGCTGATATGTTCTTCAGCCTTCCTCCAGTGGATGTTGTATCAAGTGGCATTTTGATGTCACTCTTTACATTGTTCAGATCAGTATCTTCATCTTTGTTGTTTTTATTTCAGCATCTCAGCTTTGGCCTTCCTCTTTGCATCCAGTGGCCTTTAGATGTTACTCTACACATTATTCAGACTAATATTTTCATCTTCTTTGTTTTTACTCCAACATTTCAGCTGATATGTTCTTCAGCCTTTTTCATGCATATATTTTTTTCAGTTTTTCTTTTCTTCTTTTTTTCAAATCTTAAAGTAGAAAACAAAACTGCATATTAAGCATTATGGCGAGAACTGACTGGAGAGAGAGAGAGCTCTGTCTATTCCTTTTAAAGAACCATTTTGTTTTCTGACTGTTGTCATGGAAAGCATCAACAGAGTATTATAATCGAAGTTCATATAATATATTACATTTAACAAGAAAGTAACTCCAATGAAAGAAAAATAAACAGAATAAAAACAACAACAAAACAAACAAGTAAGGTGTGCACTTACCGTCGGACTCTGGCTTACAACAATCTCGATAGACTGGATTGGGACAGTCATACTTTGAACAATCTCGACGCTTACATTCTACAGTAGCATTCTGAAAAAAAATAAAAGATTTTAATCAGTTGGAAGCAAAAATTCATTTTCATAACAGATAAATGCTGAAGAAAAAAGCATAAATTATTCTGAGGCCCTAATATTTGATTTTATTCAAGCTACCAATATTATTGCCCTAAGTTGCCAGAATTTCTTAAAAATGCATCTTCAATTATCATTAGCTTTTACTTCTGATGATTACTATCTACTTGTAGTAATAGAATAGTCTTAAGTTTTGATTTTTTAGAGGGAACATTGTTATTTATTAATTTGTGGCTAGTATTTATTTACTGTCTACTACTAGTAGTAGATATACTAGTCTTGTGTTTTCATTTCTTAGTGGAAGTTATTAATTTGTGGCTAGTATTTATCTTTTGTTGCTTATTTAGTATTTTCTAATCTTTGGAGATGTAATAATCTTGACAGAAATTTTTATTAATTTTTGTTTGAATTTAATAATTTTGAGTCATATTTCTTTTATTTTAGTTACTTCTCTACATTCTAGTAATAGCAGATGCAATAGTGTTAAGCTTGAACTTTTAGAAGTGGCCTTAAAAATTATTGTTAATTTGTGACTAGTAGACATTTATTTCTTTAATTATATTTTCTAATTAGTCTTAAGTCATTTGGAATTTTTTGTTAATTCTTGCTTGAACTTATAATCAATTTTAACTTTTTTTGCCTGTTTACTAACTAGTAAAAGTAGTAGTATTAAGTTGTTTGAATATATTAGAGGAAACATTCTCAATTATTATTAATTTTAACTAGTATTTCTTTCATCTTATTTTCATTACTTGTTTACTAACTAGTAATAAAAAATGTTTATCTTGTTTGAATTCTTTAGAGCAAGTATTATGAATTATCATTATTTTGTGACTAGCATTTCTTTAATTTTATTGTTGTTCCATGTTTCCAACTGAATAGAAGTAGATATAATAGCCTTCAGTTGTTTGAATTTAGCTGCTAATTATTATTAATACTTGATTAATATTACTTTTTACATCATTCTTGTATCCAGTGACATCTAAATTAGCAACAGTGATAGGAAATAAAGAATGAGATTTTTGTAAGATTAGAAGTTCATTTGAAACAAAGTAATGAATTATGAAGTGTTGTGTAGGACTAATCATTGGATATGGCAGTGAATGCTGACAATATCCTCACATATGAAGAAGAGACTTGCAGCAACAGAGATGTGGTTCTACAAAAGGATGCTAAGAATATGTCACAGAAGTCTTAAGGAAAATGGAAACTAAAAGGATGTATGTGGTCTACTCAAAAATTATAGGGACTGTTTTGTTGGTAACAGTATAAAGTATGCAGAGTGAAACCACTTGGCACAGATTGACCTTGAACTCTGCTGCTCATAAACACTTAGTTATAATGTTGTTGCTCACTTTCATTATTTATAGCAGTGCTTGGGAGGAAAGTGTGTAGAGTGTGGTCATACTACAACACCATAGAGCTTCCATCAGTGACCATTGCTTATGCAGCAGTTTTTTGGCCAATCACAATATTCCTCAGTATCTGTCTAGATTTTTGAGATGGGGTATTGTATATACATTATTCGGACTATTGTGGTCATCTTTGCCACCATATCCTTGAGGACACATGGTACAGTGGATAAAAGGCTTAGTTAGAGTCAGTGACAGTGTGAGTTCAGTACCTGGTTAAGGCAGTGGAGAACTTGGAGAGGGGAATTAACAGGAGATAACTTATAACTGACATCCCTTAAGACATGGCACGAGGAAATAAAACAGTCTACCCCAGTGAGCGAAATAAAGGGTTCGGTTCCAACCACCTGAAGAAGGCAGGAGCATACAAGGGCTGAAACATTGTAATAAATATGGTGACAAAGATGAGGACAATAGTCCAAATAATGTAAATAGTGTACATAATACCTCATCTCAGAAATACTGAAGAGCCGAAACGTTGTAATAAATACGGCAACAAAGATGAGGACAATAGTCTGAATAATGTAAATAGTGTACATAATACCTCATCTCAGAAATATAGACAGATATTGAAAGGCTGAAATGCTGTAATAAATATGGTGACAAAGATGAGGACAATAGTTCGAATAATGTAAATAGTGTACATAATACCTCATCTCAGAAATATAGACAGATACTGAAGGGCCGAAATGTTGTAATAAATATGGCGACAAAGATGAGGACAATAGTCTGAATAACGTAAATAGTGTACAACATTCCCCAGTTTTGATAACCACGAAATTCCCCAGATATTGCTTCTTGTGACTTTCCAATCTTCAAAAATCAAATCCCACTTGAAGGAACAAGATTTCAAGATGTTGAGGAATTTGAAGAGAATGCAATGGACAAATGAAGAAGACACTTGAGTAAATGGAAAAGGGGTTCAACAGAAGGATGCTGAGACTACCATGAACATAATATATGAGCAAACAGGAATTTTGTGAAGTTAAATAGAAAGAAAAAGGAGAATTATACTTAACACGAGTAAAAGACAATTGGCACATTGGAAAGTAGGCTTAGAGAAATTGACACTAACAGGACATATTGAAGGCAAAAGAGACAGAAGAAAATGGTGATTCACATATCTAATGCACATGTGTTAGGAATGAGAGAGTTATTGAAAAGATAAATGTTGAAAAAAGCTACAAACAATAGGAAGTTGTGGAGAGCCATCATCGCGTATGTCCTGAATGGAGATGACACATAAAAGAAGAACACATAAGCATCTTCATTTTCATTGCAAAAGTTAATTATTGGAAAAGGAACAATATAATTGTGACACTAAAAAGAATTATATCTCATTACTTACCTTACATATACAAATTGTACACTTGTTAGGACTCCATCGTTCACCCTCCTTTCTTATTGTGCCATTATGATAACAATAATGGCACGGACACTGCTCCAGATTCAATAACCTTTCTTCCGCCTGCAGAAGCTAAATAGGAAGATGCAAAAAAATGAAAAAAATTAATCACATAACTTTTTTATTTTGCAATATTTTTTTCCTTCAAGAGCTTCAATGTTATATTTGGTTTATTATCTAATCTAAAATTCTTGCATTTATTTGCCAAACTTTCTACTTTCACTTTCACTTTTATCCCATCCCTCTATTTGGAAGATTTCTATTTTGAAGGAGAAATGTTATTTGCATGACTTCAAAATATTGAAAACTTTTGTTCCACTCATTCCTTATACATTTTATCACTTGATGCACACACACGCATGCACAAACACACACGCATGCACAAACACACACACATGCACAAACACACACGCATGCACAAACACACACGCATGCACACACACATTTTATCACTCTAAACATTATTTTTAGTGGATACGTGTATTTGAGTAAACACATCATTTATTTATTAAATGGTATATACACTAAAAGCAATGTTTAAAGTGATAAAAAATCTGTTGGTTTAATAAAAATCCATTACTTTCTCTATATCTATATCTATATATTAATAAATATACATATACCTATGTTCATAGTGCAACCATCTCATCAGGCACAAGATATTACAGTTGTTTTTTAAAAAACAACTGTAATAGTTTGTGCCTGATGTAAGGACTCATGGCTTCAGATTTCTGGTTCAAAATCCAGTCATGAGTCCTTGCATACATAAAAAATTCCTCTGAAGCACGAATGAGGCTGGATGAAAAAAAAATGTACATTTCAATTAAGCTCCCCCCCAATACATTTATAATATCCTTGCTTTTCTTTTCTTTCCCCTTCCCCTTCTTCTTCTTCTTCTTCTTCTTCTTCTTCTTCTGCACATCCTCCCCCTTCCTTTCTATCACATCCAATGTTGTGTGTTTGTTTATTTATTTTTAAAAAAATAATAGAGCATTCATTATTTTAAAAAAAAATAAAGCATTGGGAGGGTAAAAAAAAATTGCCTGAGGATACTGTAAGGTTAAAACCAAGGTAGCAGAATCAACTGATCTAATTTTTAAAGTATATATATATATATATATGATATGATGGAATCTCCTGTAGTTTTCTGTGTATGAGTATCTTTCAGTTCAGTTTTTATGTTTTGTATAAGATGACAATCATGCATGCGATTTGAAAACAAATCCACACGAAGGGCATATTGAAGGTTTGACCGTCATATGGGCTGATGGATTAGCCTGAGATTTAGTGTTAATTCTTAATTCTCTCAAATGGTTGAGACGATTCTTTTCAAAGTTATTTATACCTCAGTAGCAGGTATTTCTCTTGTTTGCCTTGTTTTTCAACCCCTCTATAGGGGGATGTTCACAGCAATTAAATTGTATTTAAGTTTATCCTTGAACCATAACCAAGGATGGCCTACATTATGCTTACCATGAAAAATTTGGGTATGCATAATGATTTTCAGCATTTGATCATCACTCATTCTATATATATATATATGGAACAACCCTGGTACTGAGCATACTTTTTGAGAACACGTATATTATATGGAGTACCAACAGTTTCTAAAAAATAATGGAAGACCTTAAGTACTTTTGATCTTTGCCAAGATCATCTTCACGGGCAAATTTGAAATTTTTAAATCATTACAAACTGTGTTTGTACATGTTTTTAAAATCACCATCACAATGGAATGCAGAATTTATCGCAGTTACAATAGCATGTGTGTATTTGTAATTTACCTCTGAAGATGATCTTATAAAAGGTTGAAAGTTACTGGGTTATTTACATTATTCAGATTATTGTCCTCATCTTTGTTGCCATATTTATTACAACGTTTCAGCCGTTGTACACTCCTGCCCTCTTCAGGTGGTTGTAATGTCGAACTGAACCCTTTATTTCGCTCACTGGGGTAGACTGTTCTAGTTCCATGTGCCATGTTCTCCACTGCCTTAACCGGGTATTGAACTCACACACTTTGGGTCCTGTCAGTGTGAGTTCAATACCCAGTTAAGGCAGTGGAGAACTTTCAGAGGGAAATTAACAGGAGATAACTGATAACTGACATCCATTGAACATCGCACGTGGAACTAGAACAGTCTACCCCAGTGAGCAAAATAAAGGTTTCAGTTCGACATTCCAACCACCTGAAGAAGGCCAAAACATTGTAATATGGCGACAGAGATGAGGACAATAGTCCGAATAATGTAAATAATGTACTTAATATCTCATCTCAGAAATATAGACAGTAGTTGGGTTAAGAAAAATTAGAATAAAAAAATAGAAATAATATTTCTTTATTATTCAATAAAAGATATATATATATATATATATATATATATATATATATATATATGAAATTTATTATATATATTATTTATATGTGTAGTACTTATTGGAAAGCGCTCAATATCAGAGATAGAGCTAACATATTTAGTTGGATTGATGTGAGTTTGTAACCCTGGATTTCACGCTTTTGCAATATTAGGACGATTGCAAAAGTGTGAAATCCAGGGTCACAACCTCACATCAATCCAACTAAATATATATATATATATATATATATATATATATATATATATATATATCGTTTAATAAAATAAATAATGAAAACACAATAAAAACACAGTGGTTGATGTAAAATATAAAATGTATATGTATGCATGTGTGTAGAATAAAAAATCTACATATACACCCATACTTGCACATATATATGAATATATTTCTTACTCAGGTGTTATAAATAAAGTGCTCAATGTTATGTAACAGAGCTATTAAGTATATATTAATGAACATATATCCAACATCGATAGCACGACTTGGAGTTTCATGGATTTCTTACAATCTTCAAATGCAAATATGTCCTAACTGCTGTGAAATCTATAACGGTCAGAACATATTTGCTCCTGAAGATTGCAAGAACTGCATGAAAATTGGAGTTGTGCTATCAACGTTGGATATTATGTATATTTCATAATATATCTCTATATATATCTCTATATATATCTATATATATCTATCTATCTATCTATCTATCTATCTTATCTATCAATATATATATATATATATATGTATATAATTTCCAAGAGTATTATTACCTGTGGATTTTGCATATATATGTATATTTACCACTAATATTATCTATATATATATATATATATATATATATATATATATATATATATTGTCTGTATTTAGGCAGCATATTTTCATTCATACATGTTTCATTAAATAATATAGAAAAGTGTTGTCTATTTATTTTATGTAAATACTTTTCATAACGTCTGATAAGCTTAATAACATTATCATTAAACGAAGAAAGAAAATCACAATATTGATACATATTTTTTAATACAATCCAAGCTTTTGGCTTACATAAGCCATTATCAAAGATAACAATTACATTACAATAAATTAAACAATACACGGACAAAACAATAATGATAGTCTGTTTTTGTTTACATGGAAGATTTCCAAGCAACGACAAACTCGTGCATACAAGATGCTGGAAGCAAAAATTGCACCACAGCTCATGATGTCACACATAACAACGCGAAAATGAGAAGTATTAAGTATGGGAAGCCATTGGCTTCTGTTACCAATTATAAGCATTTAAGAATATTTGTGGAGATTTCATAGTTTATTTTATTCAGGTTAGGTTTCAACTGTTTTATGTATATAGCTTCAAGAATTTTTTGTTTTTGTTTATTGTTTTCATGCTTAAGTATAGTTGTGTTTTCAACAAGGACTTTCCGAAATTGTGTATGCAGCCAGACATGTTGTTTTAAATGCCTAAATATATATACATACATACATATATATATATATATATATATATATATATATATATATATATATATATATATAAAACAAATTTTGTGTTTCAGCAAAAATCAGTTAACCATGATAATTCTGTAAGATAGGCAAACATTCTTCATAATTATACCACTTGATGCCAAGTGATACACGATTAATTACAAGAAACAAAATCAATTTGTTCATTTACATGATAAATATCCCTACTTTTGATTTTATATGTCAGAATGGTCTGGAGCCCCTTCTGTTTGTCTCAAGGTCCTTCATAAAATCCAGAGATAGATATGCAATGTAATTGGTCCTGATCTGGTATCTCATCTGCAGTCGCTCTCTCACAGACGTGCCATCGCATCCCTCTGTCTTTTTTACAAATACTTTCCAATGAGATGCTTTCATCGGTTCCCAGACTTCATGAATTTAAGTGTTCTACTAGGCTGGCATCTCGCTCTCACCCTTTAAGTGTTGAATCTGTTAAATATAGCCTTGTCTTCTACTCCAATAGTTTCATGTCTCACACTTTACCCCTGTGGAACTTCCTCTCCATTTCTTGTTTTCCTGATAGCTATAATCTCCAACTATTCAAATGTAAAGTCTATCGACATCTCCAGATGCCCTGATCTATAACCTATCCTTCTCTTCATCCTTTCCTCTATCACTCCTCTTTGCTCTTGCTCCAACTCTCTGTATTCCCTTGCTAGTGGCTACCTGCCTTGCATGGGATTGAATGCTTAAAAAAAAAACAACAAAAAAACACTATGCTGAGTGGTTCTAATTAACAGTTTTTTTTATTTAGTGTGACCAGCAGTTTGAATATGGGTAATATGTAAAAACCTCAGTCACAATTATTTTTGGATTTAAGCCATCACAATCACTGCCATCTTTCAAACATTTTTCTCCAAATTCACACACATGGTATGATTTTCAGGCTGTTTTCAAAGTAAAATATTTGGCTAAAGACATCATTGCCCTTGAGTTTCTGAAGAAGACTAGTATTCCAAACCCTGTCAAATACCTTTCATATATTTAAAATTATTCCTTCACAGTTCTCACCTCAAACCTGATAGATAAATTCATTAATGACCATTAACACATCAGTTGATTTACAGAAAAATTACATTATCTAAAAGAAGACTATGTGAAGTGATATGCTTAACCAATCCAAAGTTGATTAGAGCCTCTAGTATATTGCCAAAAAAAAAAATAAAATAGAGTTCAATAGAGTTCTTAAAGATAGGAACTATAGAGGAATATTTACAAGAAGTTGGAAAGCAAGAAGCAGCAAGGTATTTACTGTCGAGCTTGGGGAGAACAGAAGCCAGTTTAGGAGTGTATTTCCATATGACAATTACAGAGACACCATCAAGTCTGGTAGGGATCTAGTTTGGATAGCAAAAATCATGTCAGTGAAAAATGGCAGATCAAGAAGTTGCAATGAGTAATTTGCACTTACCTTTTTATTTAATTTTTGAATATCCGTTTGCATCTTTTCATACATCTTTTGCAATTGCTGGTGTTGTGCACACGTGGGACAGTCTACAAAATACACATATGAATATTATCATATGCTGATTTATACTATATTTTAAATGGAATTATTTGTATAATCTTCAAAGTGTCTCTAAAGAAAACTTAAATCTTTATTTTAGTATGAAACAGCCTGTCGCCTCTGAATGTTGACTTTAATGATATTGAGCACTTTATTCCATAAATATAGCACACCTTAAAACTATATTTCTTCATATATATATATATATATATATATATATATATATATATATATATATATATATATATATATGTATGTATGTATATATATATATATATATATATATATATATATATATATATATATATATATTAGGTTGGTGCAAAAAAATAATGACATAATAATGTCGTTTTTTAACGTATTTTTAACGTCAAAAAACGACATTATTACGTCATTATTTTTGCACCAACCTAATATATGTATTACAATGAATTCATTCATGCAAAAAGTAAATTAGTAAAGTTAATGATATAAAATGATGAAATCCCTTTTTAATTTTAAAAATGCATTAACCTACCAATCATTTGATGAATGCTATGATCCTTGTTTTTTAAAATTATAAGCTGTATAAATTTTCAAAAAAATTCAACCTTAGCGTTGCGACTGCACGCTCCAAAAGTTTGTATCTGTTATCAATAACACATTTCAAAAAAAAAAATATTCCGATTCACATTATCTTTTTTTGTCTCGGATGCTACCTGGATTTTAACAAAAACAAAACAATTTCCATGCCTGAAGATGACTGAATGTACAGTCAAAAGTACCTGCGTATTTAAGAAAGACCTTATACAGCTTATAATTTGTAAAAACAAGGATCATAACATTCATCGAGTGATTGGTAGGTTAATGCACCTTTGAAATTTTGTTAGCAAAGGGATTTTGTCATTTTATATATATATATATATATATATATATATATATATATATATTAGGTTGGTGCAAAAATAATTTCGTTTTCTCACATAGTAACATATGTTAGAAAACGAAATTATTTTTGCACCAGCCTAATACATACATATACACACACATATATATATATATATATATATATATATACATACATACATATACACATATATATATATGTATTTATATATATATATATATATATATATACACATATTTACAAGCCTAAACATATATTTTTTAGTGCTTATCTTGCAAAATAAACGCCTATTTTTAAGACTTATTTTTATTGCAACATTTAAATATGATTTCATTTCTCTGCTTCAATAACTGCCTTTGTATTTTCGTATTTAATTATTTAAATATATTACTTCAAATGTTATTTTTAGTAGCATAAAAGTAATGAAAATATGTTGGATTAAAAATCAAAATTCCTTAATTCTTTTGAAAATACATGTGTGTGTGTGTGTTTGAGTGTTTGTGGGCATATGTATATGTATTTACCTCTGTGTGTGTGCATATGTGTGTGTGTGTGTGAGAGAAAGCGAGAGTTCATTTATACTATTATCTACCCAAAATACATTAAAAGAAAATTATTTTTAAATTTAAAATTCCCAGCATCACACAAAAACTTTTATTAATTTGTCATACTTTTTTCCCTTAAAATTGTTCTTGACATTGTAGGGATGTTAGAACTGTGAGTAAATAATTATAAACTCCCTAACATTTATATATACAAAAATACTCGTAAAAATAAAAAACAGCAAGACATGGCAACAACAAAACGAGTATCATTTATTATCTGATTGTTATGTGGTGTTGAAGAAACAAGAGACAGTAATACTGAGTAAAATTGTGAGTTGGGAGTCAAATGCAGATCAAATATAGATCAGAATCTGATAGAAGGATAAGATAAAGAATAAAGTGTATACAATCATTCTCGTTCATTTTCTTTTTTAGATGTGTTCGAAAAATACAAGAAATATCTGGGTAGACTGTTCTAGTTCCATGTGCCATGTCGAATGGATGTCAGTTATCTCCTGTTAAATTACCTCTCCAAATTCTGAAATGCCTTAACCAGGTACTGAACTCCCAACTCCTTTGGGTCCTATTACTGGATCTAGCCAATGCCTTTATCCACTCTACCATGTTGCCCTTAAGGACACATGTTACAGTGGATAAAGGCATTGGAACTAGAACAGTCTACCCCAGCAAGTAAAATAAAGGGTTCAGTTCGACATTCCAACCATCTGAAGAAGGGCTGAGTGTACAATGGCTGAAACGTTTTAATAAATATGGCAACAAAGATGAGGACAATAGTCCAAATAATGTAAATAGTGTACATAATACCTCATATCAGAAATATGGACAGATGCTGAAGGCCGAAACATTTTAATAAATATGGCAACAAAGATGAGGACAATACTCCGAATAATGTAAATGGTGTACATAATACCTCATCTCAGAAATATAGACAGATACTGAAAGGCCGATACGTTGTAATAAATATGGCGAGAAAGATGAGGACAATAGTCCGAATAATGTAAATAGTGTACATAATACCTCATCTCAGAAATATAGACATATACTGAAGCTCCGAAATGATGTAATAAATATGGCAACAAAGATGAGGACAATAGTCTGAATAATGTAAATAGTGTACATCTCAGAAATATAGACAGATATTGAAAGGCCGAAATGTTGTAATAAATATGTCGACAAAGATGAGGACAATAGTCCAAATAATGTAAATGGTGTACATAATAGCTCATCTCAGAAATATAGACAGATACAAAACGAGTACTATTTATTATCTGATTGTTATGCAATGTTGAAGAAGTGAGAAACAGTAATACTGAGTAAAATTGTGAGTTCAGGGTCAAATTTAGATCAAATATAGATCAGAATCTGATAGAATGATAAAATAAAGAATAAGCAAAGTGCATACAGGCTTTCTTGCCTTTTTTTTTTTTTATAGATGTGTAAATTTATAGCAAAGTTTATTCTGAACTTACTTGTATCTTGATCTGGACACTGCGCAAGAAAGCCATGAGATTTTGTCACTATTTTGACGTCTTGTAAAGCCCCCTGAAAAAGAAAGAAACAAAAAAGGACCAGATATTCTTTGAGAGTTGATTAAAGAATTGTTTTTTTTGCATTAACAAAGAGATCGACTTAAAAATTATTTCTTTTTAGATGATGTACTGTCCAATCTTCGTACACTCAGTCAAAGATGAGTTAAAAAATATGTATAGATTAAATACTAAACTCATTATCAAGCTTTATGTGAGAGATTAGTGTTAGGAGCTGTCATATCTTACCTTTTCACTAATGTAAAGGGACCTGGGCTTTCATAAATACATACAGGCAGATAGATGGCTCGAGCCGAACATCTACAGTCCGTCTAAAGTTATGCGAATCACTTGAACCCCATTAACTTGAATTAGCTTTGAACAATGTCAAATTTTAAATGATTAATTTAGATACCAAAACAAATCTTGAGTTAAATAGTTTTAATATTCTTTACTAAAGTTATTGGATTTATTATAAAATCCACAGTCTGAAGTGATTAAGCAGATTAAAGATTAGTTTAAGGCCACTGAAGTTTTTATTTATTTCCATAATTGATATGTGAAATTAGTGGTTGGAACTATACCACCCTTCTCTTTCACTTTTATAAGTGGAATGAGACAATCACAAATACATGCAGGCAGATATGTGGTAAGAGCTGAACATGTAAGATCTAGATGCAGATTAGATCTGTTTCAGATCTTATCGGAGATCAGTTCTAAAGTTATAGATCTTTCGATTTTTGGTTGTGTTAAGGAAGATTAAGAATTACATGACTTAAATATCTACAGGATCTGAGTTAATATATACTGAGCCTAACTCAAGATATAACATGAGTGCAGAAGAACACATGCAGCTGACAAACTTGCATGCAAATACAACAAACTCATAGCAATATTATATAGGGATAAAAGTTACTGGCTTAAAGTTTAAGCCAATTATAATCTGAATGTGAGACTTTGAAATATGTTTATATCTTGTACAGACTAAAGTTTTAGGATAAATCTTTTACACAAATAGGGGTGAAAATGTTGGGGGTAATGACAATTTGAAAATAGCTAAAAATTAAGTTTAGGTCATACTTAGTGGATAAGATAGCTGTATATTTTACCGAAATGGTTGGTATTTAACTCCTGTTACCATTGTCTGTCTTTACAAGAGTCAGGTCATACCTAGAATGGAGTATTGCTGTCATATCTTCCTTTCGTCCACTAGGGTAGATTGTTCTAGTTCCATGAGCCATAATTTTTCTGGATGTCTAAGTAATCTCCGTTTAACTCAGCTCCCCAAGTTTAGGTTTGCCACTGCCATAGCCAGGTATTGAACTCACAACTCTCTGGGTCAAGTCACTGAATCCAACCAAGGCTTTTACCCCGGTGGAAGAAATAAAGAATTCAGGTCAAAATTCCAAACACCTGAAGAAGGCTGGAGCATATAATGGCTAAAATGTTGGGAACATGATAATAAAAATGTGGATAACAGTCTGAACTATATAAATAATATAAATAGTGTTTTCTTTTATAGTAACTTGTAAGTGAAACACTATCATCTGCACAAAATCATTCAAGAAATGAACTCGGTGTTGATTACAGACACAGAAAGAAACTACCTGAAACTTTTGCAAAAAGTTGTAAAGGAAAGCAAGAAGAAAGGACTAAACATCAATTGTAAGAAGACAGAATGTCTGGTTGTCTGCAAAACAAACTGCAAATTGGAGAATATAAAAATCAAGCAAGTACAAAAATGTACATATCTAGTAAGTGTTTTAATAGAGGATGAAAAATGTGACACCGAAATCTGAAGGTGCATTGGAATGGTGAAAGAAGCCTTTCAAAAGTTAAGCAAAGTATTAAGAAACAGGAAAGGTTCATTAGAAACAAAGAAAACAATGCTGAATTGCAATGGAATATCAATCCTTCTATATGGGAGTGAATGTGGGAGAATTTTCTCATAGATGAAAAGGTGACTTGAAGTTTAAATGTCTAAGAAGTAATTTAAGAGAGGACGGAAAATGTGACAGTGAAATCCAAAGGTGCATTGGAATAGAGAAAGATGTCTTCCAAAAGCTAAGCAAAGTATTAAGAAACAGGAAAATTTCATTTGAAACAAAGAAACAAGTACTGAACTGTTATGTTATATCAGTTTTACTTTATGGCTGAAAATGCTGGACAATCTCAAAACAAGTGAAGAAAAGACTTGAGGCAGCTGAAATGCGGCTCTACAGAAGGATACTGAGAATCTCAATGACTGAACATGTGAGTAACGAGGAAGTTTTAGAGAAAATGGAAATAAACAGAACACTTTGAATGAGAAGGAAACAACTGAAATTTCTAGGACACATATTAAGGAAAGAAGGCTTGGAGAATTTGATACTCAATGGACATACTGATAGCAAGAGGGATGGAGGAAAGCAGTGAATAACCTACTTAACAAGCTTGTGTAATTAGAACAAGGATTAGGAGTGATAGCAAAAAGACAAACCTTACTAAGAGCTACAAAGGATAGGTAGTTGGGGAGAGCCATGACTGCCCATGCCCTGAAGGGACATGGAACATAGAAGAAGAATTATTGCTCTATCCCTAAAATCTGTCACAATGGCACAAGTTTCATGTATCCATTGAAGTCTGAATTTATTACAGTATTAGACTCATTGTGAGACTAACCACTGTCCATGGCAGTTTTTTTTAGCAAATTTGGCTAGTATGTCTGGGACAAAACTATAAGTGTAGGCCACTTAGTGACGGTTAAAGGTGGATTTGTCTATGGGACTACTAATGATAACTAGTGTGTTACAGTGAAATACTTATTGATAAAGCATAGCTTTGTCTGATACAAGATGTTGGGTTTGTAAAATTTGTCTGCTCCTATATATAGAGGTTAGTCACATAGGGTTAGGTGGTCACACATTGGTTAATAAAACCAGGTGGGTTGAGAAAAATGGTTGACCAACACCAAAGAAGGGACCTGCTATGAAGTAACAAAGAAGAAATTCAGTACCAGTTGCCAAGGGTTTTAAAAATACAAGCTACCTAGACCTATTTCACTCAACAGATGGGTTAGTCCATGGTACCAGTTGCCGAGAGTTTTAAAGGTACAATCTACCTAAACATATTTCACTCCACCAGATGGGTTAGCTTGCCTTCCTGGCATATTCTCTCTATATAGGAAAGGACATGTTTATGTTAACTGTTGTATTCATAGGTGTAAATAAATATCTTTATTGCACGTTGATAAAGTATTTCTCTTATTTGTTTCAGTCCTAAAGTAAAGTGGGGCTAGCACAATAAAGGTAACAAGTGTGGGGTACCCAAAGAAGATTTTTTTTTTTTAAGTGTTTCATCCCAAGCAAGGCGAGAAGCCACTAGGACGCAAGGGGTTACAGAAAATTTGGAGCAAGATCAGATAGGAGTCATAGAAGAAAAGATGAGGAAAAGGGTAGTGGATAGATCAAGGCAACTGGAGATGTCGATTGACATTACATTTGAATAGTTGGAGATTATAGCTTTCAGGGAAACAGGAATAGGGAAGGGTGTTCCACAGGCGAGTAGTGCGAGACATGAAGCTATTGGAGTAGAAGATTAAAATTGTTAATGCAATAATAGATTATAAGACTTTATTACAAGCCGCTGTTCCATGGTGAAAGGAATATATACTTATTAGTTTTGCTTAGTTTTACATAAGACCATTAGTTTGTTGCACCAAGTGCGGATGAAAATCACCAATTTATAGAGTATGAGACTAATTTGCAAACCATCATATCTTGGAGAGGTCCCCAGGTATTTACTAATCTTATATTTGTTACACATTGGGTGAAAATTTTAGGGCAGGATATGAGGGTCAAATTAATGGTCCCCTTATAAATTCCTTTTTAATTCAATAACATGATTCAAACTATTTTTTATGGCTTTTCTACTGACAAAAGTGAAGAACATCTTTGAAACTCACCCGAAAAAATGCATGTTGACCATTTCGTTGGCCGAGAAAAAGAGACAATTTTCCTGCCTTAAATTTTCTGTCTAAGGCCAGTATGACTCGTTTATAGATCTGCTCACAGTCGACAAACACAGTGAGATGGGTTGCGCTTAGGCTGAGAGCCAACCGGTGCCAATGGTTATCAGCAAGTCTGTAAGGGAATGTTTCAACTTGGATATCTTGGTCATGTGTGTAGTGAAACCTCACTTCATTCCTCCGCCCACTATTTTCTATTTCTAAAATTCTGCAAAATAAAAAACAGAAAAAGGGGAAAAATAATTAAATAAATGAAAAATTGAATTTTTATTGGCATGGTGCATATAATAGCTGTATTCTGTCAGTAATATTTGCATTAATTCCTGACCAATGACAATCTCTTAAAAATAATGTTTAAGTAATAAAATCTGTAAGATTGATAAATAAAAATTGACCAGTTCTTTAGAAATTGCATTGTTTATGTTAGGATACAACACTGAGAAGATATGAAAGTTTTGAGGAATTTATGATGAGAAGGATTTCACTTAAAGGCACTCTTCAGACATGTTTGGTCGGAAAAGCTTCATCGTGGACGATTCAGTCAAGCAGCATGGGATCTAACGACGATTTCCCTCTGCCCAGGGGAACACAGGTACGAAACCCGGCAAAGAGAAGATATTTTTCTTTTATAAGATTTCTCAAATATTCTGACTGATAGACGAAAATAAATTTAATATAGTGTTTAATAAATAAACAGAGTGTCTACTTAAATATCCACTAAAAATAACGTTTAAAGCGATAACAATCTGTCGGATTAAAAATTCATTACCTCTTCTTATATGTGTGTGTGTGTGTGTTTGTGTGTATATATATATATATATATATATATATGTGTGTGTAAAAATATATAGAAAATAGGAAAGAACTTGTTAGGTAAATAATCCAAAGTTCTTTAGTATTTTTGTTATTATTTTTAAAAAATAGTGCTCGATACAAAAGTAGAGCATAAATATAATTATTTATTTAAAAATATGATTCCAACGCTACATAAGAGTTCTCATGTTTCAAAACAAGAGCCGAAAACTTCAATATAATTATTTGAATTAAATCGAATTAAAGTACTAAACTCTGTTCCATCTTCAAGCAAAATTTTTTTTTGAATAAATATATATATATATATATATATATATATATGAAGAGTGCGTCTTTATTATATAGAATTTATACAAATAATTAATTAGCAAAGTCAATGAGGTTGATGGTGAAATCACTTCACTAACAAGACATAATGAGACATTAACTTACTATGAATTCCTTGAATAATACAATCCTCATATTTGAGTTGTTGCTTTACATGTATATGGAAAAAAAAAATTGCGCCCTAATGACGACATTTTGAAATTGTCAAAAGTACTAGGCTTCTCAACTCCATTTGACAACAACTCAAATGATTTTGTTTAGATACAAAACTGAGAATATAAGAAGGTTTGAGGAATCTATGATATGAAGGATTTCAATTAAAGATCTTGCTTGATTGGCAAAGTTTCTTTGTGGCCCAGACAGTTAAAGTGTATCGTATCTAACAACAATTTCCCCCTGCCCAGTGGACACAGGTTTGAATCCTGCCGGAGAGTACATATTTTCCTTTAATGAAATTTCTTGAATATTCAGGCTGGTAAAAGAAAATAAATACACTGTATAATAAATAAACAAAGCGTCTCCTCCAATATGGGTATCCACTAAAAATAACATTTAAGTAATAATATCTGTCGGATAAAAAATCCAATTACTTCAGAAATTGGATTGTTTACGTTAGGATACCAAACTGAGAAAATATGAATATTTCAAGAGTTGGAGGAAGATTTGTGTTTATAAGGCATTCTTCAACTTTATTTCATTAGCAACACACTTTTTAGCTGAGTCAGTATAAGCATGTATTTTTTTAATATTCTTTCATACTCAGTAACCTCTTGTGTCTTAGTGGATTTTTTGCTTTGTTTGGGGTGAAATTATTTAAAAAACCCTGCAAAATAGTTGCCAATTCTTTATATCATAAAATAAGATTTGCTCATAAATTTCTACAGGAAAATAATTGACTGTAGTGTAAAATATTCCAGTTAATTTCTTAAGCAAAACCAATGGTAATGCATTGTCTAGTAAAACACTGTTACTGTGTTTCTATAATAAAATATATCTGAAGTCTAATACTATAATACTGGTCAACAATAAAACATTTTGAAATGGTGTGGAGACACTAAACATCTTTTTTAGCTAATTTGAGGGGCTGAATCTTAGAATGACCTTACTTTTTCTTGGTTAGCTACCATTTTTGCTGTACAGAAATGGCTCATTTTTGAAAAAAAAACGTTTTTTTATTTGTTTTCTGTATATATGATATTGACCAATGGTAATAATAGTTTATTTCATGTGACTGACGTAAATTGCTTGGCCTTCATGAAAATTGATGGGTTTCTACAACATTTATTAACTAAATTTTGCATTCAGCCCAGCTTGTAAATTCATCTTTTTCCAAAAAGTGAATTTCAGTACAGCAAAAATGGCAGCTAGCCATGAAAAACTAAAGTCTTTTTTGGAATCAGCACCATCAAATTAGCTAAAAAACGTGTTTTGTTTCTTGGCACCAAAAACGTGTTGACCAGTATAATAAAATTATTGGATAATTGATCAAATCCTTATTACGAAACTTTCATGAAATGCAATCCACAGACATTTCTAAAAAAAAAAAAGAAGCAATTATTGAAACTAAATTATCTTCGATGAATAGAAATGCTAAAAAGTAAGAGAAATTATGAAATATTACATAAATAAATCAACACAAATATCAAAAAGTTTTTTAATTTTAGAAAAAGGTAGCAGAAATGAAAAATGAGAATATAAATTGGGATTTAAGTCTAAAATATTTGGAGATTATTAAGTCATTATTTAACATAAAATGCAGAAAAAGCTGGTAACTGTGGAAAAAGCTGATTGAAATAATAATAAACAATACATGTATCACTTCAAATAAATCATAATAAATAATAATAATAATAATAAATAATAAATAATAATAATAAATAATAAATAATAATAAATAATAAATAATAATAATAAATAATAAATATTAATAAATAATAAATAATAATAATAAATAATAATAATAAATAATAATAATAAATAATAAATAATAATAATAAATAATAATAATAAATGATAAATAATAATAAGAAATAAGAAATAATAATAAGAAATAATAATAAGAAATAATAAATAAAATAAATAACTAATAATTGCAAATTATATGAAATTATTATATTTTTTAAATTAATAAAGAAACAATATTTACATTTGTCAGTTAAACTTAAAATATATAGGATGATTGGAAAGTAACTCCTTATTTTAAATACTTATAATTTATTTATTAACTATGATTTTTACAAGAAATAGGAAAGCAAATAGCATGAGGTTTTATTTCAAATTTGATATGGGCCCCAGATTTCACTTGAGCTAGCACAGGAATTGGTGTCAACTGATTTCACGAGGAACTTTTATGGTATGGAAGGCATAAGTTCTTGTATTTGCTAAGGCAAGACCTACAAGGCAGCAGGTGGTTTCAATTCAGAGTTTTCTTTCTCCTAGACTGGCAATGGTATATGGAGGCAGTGAACTACCCAGATTACATGTACCCCACCCTCTCAGCTGTATGGACAAGATACAAAGGAATACAGGGTATTTGGGGATGGCTTGATACATGTCAGACAAATTGTCAGTATCTATTGCCAACTGCCTCTGGGACATCAAGTTTTGTGTTTGGATTTACTTCTATAGCCTTTTCTGTGTTTGCAGTAGAGTTTTAAAATCAGGGTTTTCCTTCTCCCGAGATAGACTGCCTTCCTGGGCTGTTGCGCTCCATTTACCCAAAACAGCTGGTTATGAGGGGATAGTTTTCTGCATTCACCCATTCTACAGTTTGGAGATGGACTTAGTTGTCAGAGGTTATTTGATATGCATACCATGGAAGCATTTCATCACCAGTGGGAACTTATCCCCCACTATTACCTCTGGTTGTGACAGTCTTTGGAACATAATGTATGTAATTAAACATTTATATACATTTACATGTTTTGGAAGCTCAAAAAAATTAATGGTTTTTTAAATATATAAAATGTTAGGTAAACAAAAACATTAGAAAGCAAAAGAAATTATGAAATATGAAATATGAAATATGAAATGTTACATGAATAAATAAACACAAATATCAAAAAGATTTTAATTTTAGAAAAAGAGAGCAAAAATGGTAAATGATTATAAAATTTGGGATTTAAGCCTAAAATATTCAGCGATTATTAAGTCATTATTTAATATTAGAATAAAACCATATTTTATTGTATAAAACCAGAGAGAGTATAAAAATGAAAAACTTTTACGTACCTGGTGATTCCAGACGAAAAGGATAAGATACTACCTGAATTTCCTTCTTCTTGTTTTAATGTTGCTAAAAATGTTATATCAGTGTTCTCATTGAGAATTTTTTGGGCCCTGGCGCTTACTGCATCAGACAGTAGGATATGCCTGGGGCCATCTGTAAAAAAAAAAAAAAAGTAAAAAAGAGTAATGAATTATGTTGTGAATCATAGCCATTCTTAAAAAAAGTCAATGGTTATTAACATGAATGGAATAAATTTTGATTTTCCAAAATTTAAAATATTTATGAGTCTCCCAGTTATCCGCACATTGAATATTGCTGCCACATCTTGTTTGATGCTCCTGATATATACAGGATGACCCCAAAAAATGGGAATTTTTGAAGTGCGTATTGCCAGACATGAGCAAGTGGCAACACTGCAAGACAGCAACCTTGAGCAAGTAAAGATTTTGCTATTTAGAATTCAAGATGAAATTCACAGTATTCCAGCTGAGATGTTGCAGCAGTCATTGAGGAATCTCAACAGCAGATTTCAAGAATACATTCGTACAGGAGGATGTCATCTGCTGGATGTAGTTTCTAAAAAATGAAAATTCAATCATTGTTTCTTAAATGGCATGTTTTAAGGTTTCAATATTTTTCTTCCATCACTTTTGGTTTTATTGGATTGTTAAAAAGTTCCTGTTTTTTTGGGTCACCCTATATTTACAGATTCTTGATAAAATCCAAAGAAGAATCTGCAATGTCATTGGTCCTGACCTGGCATCTCAGCTTCAGTCACTTTCCCACTGTCATAATACAGCTTGCATGTGTCTTTTCTCTAAATACTTCCATGGTTATTTTTCTGATGCACTTTACTCCATGGAACCCAGACTTTATGAATTTAAGCGCATTACTAGATTGGCGCCAAGGTTTCATCATTTTACAATTAAAATGGATAGATATTACCATAAGTACAATGCTAAAAATTTCTTTCTGCACTTCTCACATGTGGAACTTTCCTACTGCTTCTTACTTTCCATTTAACTTTGATCTTCAAAAATTGAAATACAATGAAAATCCTTATCTACTGTCTTTTTTTATTGTTCTTTTATTGTTTTTTATCCTTCTTAATGGCTTTATTGCCTTGCTTGGGGTGAAATGATTAAAAAAAAGTTACTTACTTTATAAGGTACTTTCATGTCAGTAATTATCATACAGCCATTGATGCTTATTAATTTTGTTAATTATTCCAACCTTCTTTTAAAATTTTAATTCTAAGAAATCAGTTTAATTCAATTTAATTTAATTTGATTATAAGAAAGTGATCTTTTAAAATCTGATGTAGATTCTAAAACTTGATTCAAATTCTTCAAATAGAATTCAAATTCTTCAAATACTTCATCCAATTCTGAAAATTCATTCAAATCATAACAATTCAAAATATTATTTTTGTGAGAATTAAAAGTCCTGTCAGTATTCATTATTGTCAGCTACAACCTTAACAACATTAGATATACAGATGAAACAGTGTTAATAACAGACACAGAATGGAAACTATTAGAGCTCCTGCAGGTGGTAGTAAAGGAAAGCAAGAAGAAAGGACTAAACATCGACTGTAAGAAGACAGAATGTATGGTTGTCAGCAAAAAGGAAACAGACTAACATGTGAATTACAAATTGGAGATGGCAAAATGAAACAAGTGCAAAACTGTAAATATCTGTGAAGTATTTTAAAGGAGGATGGAAAATATAACCAAAATCTAAAGACACATTTGGATAGGGAAAATGACTTCCAAAAGTTAAGCAAATTATTATAAAGAAGGAAAATTTCATTGGCAACAAAGGAAAGCGTACTAGACTGTTATGTAATATTGGTTCTTGATTTATTGGTTTGGTATTATGGCACTGAATGCTGGATCATCTCATCACAGATAGATAAGAGACTTGAGGCAACAGAAATGTTGACTGAACATGTGAACAACAATGAAGTTTTAGAGAAAATGGAAACAAAAAGTACATTTATGTGTAGCATCAGAAAATGTTGAAATTTCTAGGCTGCATAATGAGCAAAGAGGGCTTGGAGAATTTAACACTTACAAGAGCCACAGCAGAAAGCAAAGCATAAGCTACTTAATAAGCCTGAGTAAATGACTGACAAAACAGGGATTATGAGATATTAGCACAAAGATAAACTTTATGAAGGTTTACAAAGGACAGGAAGTTGTGAGCTCCTGAAGAAGAATGTATTGTCTTTCCTTGTTGTTTTAAAATAATCTCAAAGATATGCCTAAAAAAAGGCCATTATGATGTGGCTTTTATGTACCCTAACATTTTTTTTAAAACTGGATATGAACAGGAATTGGATTAATTAAAATTAATTAATTAATTAATTTTTTATGACTATCAACCCCTTGCAGGTTATTTAAGGCCAGAAAATATTTCTTGATTCGTAGATTTTTTTTGGCAGGAGAGATCATAATAATTTACTGATACATGTCTTAATAATTAACCCATAGTAGGAGGAAGACGAAGGAGATTCATATATTTCCCAAGGGTATTTGTGCATAAGTGAATATCATGAACCCAGTGGGAATTGAAACTCTGATTAAAAATTCTGAGCCATTATTCATTACACCACCTGCACATCCAAGCTTACAGCACCTGGTATTTCCAAGTGGTCACCCATCTAGGTACTGACCAGTTTTGATGTTGCTTAACTCTAATGCTTGTATGGTAACTAGTGTTTTAATGTGATGTGTCGATAGGCTGATGAATGAAAAGCTAAAATGCATAAGGATGCAAAGTGAAAAAGGCATGTCCCTGACATGTCAAGATAAAGAGGTTTTGACACAGCACTTTGCTCTTCTGAAACCAAATTGTGTATAACTAAAAACACAATTTCCCTTGCAGAAAACTGCGACAACAAAAAAATAAACAAAATTTGACAGAATGCAGCTTGACAAGTGAGAAACGTCAACAATATTCATGTCTTTTCGCAATGAGTTCATTGATCTGTGAAGAAAAGAAAAGTACAAAAGCAGTTCTCAGAAATTTGGTTGAGGAATTAAATGAGAGACAAATAAAAAATTATAAACAAAGAAAAGAGACAATTATGTGTAATGCTGGTCATCTTCTAGGGGAGTGAAAGCTGAGACAATTTCAATACAAATGAAGTGTGCTGTAAGCTTGGATGTGTGCGTTGTGTAGTGGATAATAGTTTGTAATTGGAAATCAGAGTTTCAATTCCAGTCAGTTTCGTTATCTACACTATTTACATTATTCGGACTATTGTCCTCATATTTGTCGCCATATAGATTACAACATTTCGGCCCATCAGTATCTGTCTATATTTCTGAGATGAAGTATTATGTACACTATTTCCATTATTCGAACTATTGTCCTCATCTTTGTCACCATATTTATTACAACATTTTGGGCCTTCAGTATCTGTCTATATTTCTGAGATAAAGTATTATGTACATTATTTACATTAAGTGGACTATTGTCCTCATCTTTGTCGCCATATTTATCACAGCATTTTGGCCCTTCAGTATCTGTTTATATTTCTGAGATGAAGTATTATGTACACTATTTACATTATTCGAACTATTGTCCTAATCTTTGTTGCCATATCTATCACAACGTTTCTGCTCTTCAGTATCTCTCTATATTTCTGAGATGAGGTATTATGTACATTATTTACATTATTTGGACTATTGTCCTCATCTTTGTCCCCATATCTATGACAACGTTTTGGCCCTTCAGTATCTGTCTATATTTCTGAGATAATGTATTATGTACACTATTTATTTTATTCAGACTATTGTCCTCATGTTTGTCGTCATATTTATTACAACATTTCAGCCTTTCAGTATCTGTCTATATTTCTGAGATGAAGTATTATGTACACTATTTACATTATTCGGACTATTGTCCTCATCTTTGTTGTCATATTTATTGCAACAATTCACACATTGTATGCTCCGGTGTCCTTCAGGTGGTTGAAATGTTCAACTGAACCCTTTATTTCACTCACTGGGATAGACTGTTCTAATTCTATGTGCCATGTTTAATGGATGTCAGTTATCCTTTATCTCCTGTTAATTCCTTTCTCCAAGTTATCCACTGCCTTAACCGGGTATTGAACTCACACTCCAGTGTAGCAGCCAATTGTTAGATTAAGCTTTGAACCATTGTATCTCAGAAATGATTAAATATATCTTAATGGAATTCTCAAGGTTTTTATAACACTATTGAACACTATTTTAAACTATAAGAATGTATTTAGCTCTAAATTGAAAGTGATGATCTCTCTTGCTGTTTGCCCACCTAATCTAATGTTCCTCACTACTGTTCCCCCTCTTTTAAATTTATTCACCGTTTTATTGATGGTTCTTGAATGAACTTTGAAGATAGAAACCAGAGTATGAATGTTGGTACCATTACTGAAGGCCTGAATGATCTTTTTCCTCTCACCATTGTTCAATTGGGGAGATATAGTGAGTCTGACACAAAACTGTTTTAAGCTGTTTTCTTTCTAGTCAAAGGAATTTTCAATGATTCCTATGACAAATGGTGTCAAGATGGCTAAACGTCCTATCTGAAAACCTAAAAAAATGAAACTCAGTTCCGTGGTTTTTAGATATTAAACATGTTGTGGGATGGACAATTATCCTATGCTGTTACATGATTTGGACAAATTTGATGTTACACCCGGTATATATATATATATATATATATATATATTTAAACTCAATAAGTTCATAGGTAAATATAGTTTTTACTGTTAGTTGTGTGATTTAAAATTTTTACTACATAATGTTTTATCTGTGGGATTAATATTCAACATTGAAATGCACTGACATCAAAAAGTTGAAGTAACCACAATTTGAGAATAGAAACAGTCCCTTTATTCTCTGCTGAAAGATTCTGTGGTTCCAATGACAAACCAGCAATTCGGACTTTCATGCCTGAGTGTCAAAAGGACTGTTTTTCCCTTGACATCACTATTATATTTAACTACCTTCACTCCTCAGCAATGTTCATTATTTTAAAAAGCAAAAATCTTAATATACGATGAAAGTGAATTTCTACATTTTTTTGTTCTTGAGAATTTACTACAAAAATATAAAACACTATTTATTTTTAGATTTTTATTTACAAGAATAATTTTATATTTAAATAATTCTAAAAACTAATATAATTAAAATTAATGCAATGAAATATTTAATATGTTATATTTTCCACGTGTGTTCATTTCAAACATCCTCGTCGCTACTGTTATATTCTGCGCTAAGGGAATAAACGCATAACACCAAGTGGATACTAGAAGAAAGGTTTATTGTATACAACAAGTACAATATGAAATACGGTACAGTTATACACACAGGTCAGTCTAGTAGAGAGTGCCACTAATTGGAAGGTCGGGCATGCTTACATCATCTCGCTCACATGCTTCTCTCTCACTCTTGTCTAGTCTCTTGTGGATGGGTAACTTTATAGGTACTTACTACCTATAGTGTAGTCATTCATGGGGTAAATGGTTATTCCATTACATCATAATATTTGCCAGTTTAAAAAGAAATAAATATGAAAAGAATTTTTTATTTGTAAATTTATAAACATTTATTAAATTATTGAAATATGTGAACTAACTTTAAGGAAATCCTTATTATTTACCATTTTATAAAGTTTTAATTGATTGGTAATTAACTGATATTTTTGTCAACCATTCCAATAAATAATATAATAAATAAATAGTGGAGAAAAAAATATGAAACGGTGGGAAAAGTTTTTTGTGATCCATTTTGCCCTTAAAAAAGAGAAAATTAGGTAGATTAAAAAAGAAAAAAATCCCAGCATTCTTCATTCGTGTGTATGTGTAGTCGCACCAACATAACAAATTTAGTCTGATGAAGTCCTAAAGGATGAAACGCATCCCAGAAAAACTTTTTCCACTTTATCATACATTTTCCCTTTCTCTCTCTCCTTATATATATAAAAGAATGTAAATGAAATCAGGGTTTGGTGTCTTGTGACACGCTCAAAAAACTATGTAGTAGGCATGACTGAACCAACACCACTCAGCTAAGTGATAAACTTTTCCAAATTAATTCTATTAATGCTCTATCCTAACTTTTGATATCAAGCACTTTCTGACAAAAACCTGCCTGCCCAAAAGGCTTATCCATCCCAAAAAAGAACCAGCAATTCTGGCATTTAACATTACAATATATATTACCATACCATACTATAACGATATATATTTTTATGTATCAAGAACAATATTGGGGAAAACTGTATGACAAAGTGAAAAAAAGTTTGCTTGTCATGTGTTTCATCATTTAAGTCTTCATCGGACTAATTTTGTTATGTTAGTGCGACTACACATGGATGAATGATGCTTGGGATTTTAAATTAAAAAAAATTTTTTTTATTTTTTTTAATCAGGCCGATTTAATTTAGATTCTATTTTTTTTTTTTTATCACTTTTGTTACTATATATCCCATCCAGTGATAATAGAATCAGCTAAATTAAAAAAAAAAAAAATAAAATTTAAAATTCCCAGCATCCCTCATTCATATGCATATGTAGTCACACCAACATAAACAAATTTAGTCTGATGAAGTCCTAAAGGATGAAACATGTCACAGGAAAACATTTTCCCACTTTGTCTTAAATCTTTCCCTAATATTGTTCTTGATATATAAAAACATGTATCATTAGTTAAATAGTCTAAATAAACAATCTAATAAATAAATAGTGACTATTATTTTTGCTGCTAATTCTCAAGAACAAAGAAAATGTATAAATTCACTTTCATATCCTTAGGTTTTATTACCATTCTAATCATTGCTTTTTAAAACAATAAACATTGTCGAGTAGTGAAAGTAGATAACCTTGGTGTCAATGGTAAAACTGTCCTTTTCACTCTCAGTGTTTTATGGGACATGAAGGTCCAAGTTTGTCAACAAACCTATATCAACATCAAATTCAGGGCCCTCACCTAGACATGGTTTTATTTACCACTTGTGAAACATCGTAAGTTTCATCAATTAAATGTTCTCAGAATAATAATCTCTTATTCATTTTCATTCATTTTTAAGTTTACCCATCTACTTGGAGGATGAGACAATCCCTGTTGGGCTCACAGCCATATCACATTGATGCACCAGGTCTCATATGATCACTGAAGTTAAGTAACATTGAGCCAGGTCAGTACCTAGATGGGTGACCACAGGTGCTGCAAGCTTGGATGTGCAGGGGGTATAATGGATAATGGCTCCAAATTAGAAATTGGAGAGCCAAGCTCCAATTGCAGTCAGGTTTGTTATATTCCCTTAGATGCAAATAACCTTGAGAAAGGTATGAAATCACCTCTTATACTCCTAGGAGATGGATTAATTAGTAAGTCTTGTGTGACACTAATGCTGTCAGTTGGTTAAACATTAATTCTAAGTAGAAAAAGTGTTAAGCCCAAAAGGAAATTTAAATTTGAAGATAGAGAGAATGGAAGACATTTTCCCTGGTAAAGTAGAAATGAAAAAAGGGCCATCTGAATTGTCTCTTGCCTACAAACTGGAACAAGGCACCAAGAGTTTACTTATTTTTTTATCTATTCAAAATCTGGCATGTGGGTAAAGCAAATTGGAAAATGGCTTTATCTCTTTCTTGAAAAACATATCATTGGTGAGATGAAAGGCAGATGGGAATTATATTTTTGTTGGTGAAAAAGAATTAAGAAATGAAAACAGAGAATGAACCCACTATGAAGGCTAAGATTATGAAAATCATTCCATCATAAAAAGCATGTGATCTGGTTTTTGATAAGACAGTGACCATTCCAAGGATGGAAAACAGCATGTCATGTGCTGAGAATTTAGGTAAACAAATATATTTCATTGATAAAAACAAACTGGGAAATAATTTTTATGTATCACTCAGAAGGTTAAAATGAGAAGGTGATCTGGTTTCTGTTCTTGCTGGACAAGTGGGTCCAGGAAAAGAGTCTGAGAATTGAAATTAATGAGGAGAATAGATCATGCCCTTTCTTCTATGCACCTTAAAAATTAGATATGTCACAAAGACAGTTATGCCAGCCCTGAGAAGTAGGCAGAGCTAGAATACCAAGAAGGAAGGGGCAGAATTTAGCCCTGTCTGTGCAGAGTAGCAGTGCGAGATGTGAAGTAAAGCAGGTTGGAGATAAGGGAGGAGCAATCCCTGTGACTACTTCCAAAGAAGGTGGATAATTCACCAAATTTGGAAAGTTGATTAAGAAAGCAGAAATAAGGAACAAAGAAAACCTTTATTGAAATTAATGAAAATTGAGGAATCACCAAATCCCCAGAACTCTTCAGACCCATGCCAGTTTTGGACTGAAGAGCATATAGACAGATGACTTTGGGGAGCTCAGAGATTTTGGTTGAGAACCTGCATCAAGTGCCTCTGAAATCCATGTCAACTGCCACCATATTTCCTGATTCCAAGACTTTGGACCCAGCTCCTGCAGAAGTTTAGACAAGGCCTAGAGTCATTATAGAGATTGATGCAGAAAAGGTTAATTTTTGTTGTACCAAGAGCTATATAAATCACCTGAAGATTAACCCCAAGAATCTTTCATTTTATTTTTCATCATGAAGATATTTTTTTTCTTAATGTAGCACCTGCCATGGCTTGAACCAGTGCTGTGAGACTACAACCTTTGATTTTCCACTGCTCTGAGATCAAGAACACAGTGTGGGCAGTTTTGGTATGGATTGAAGCAGCCAGTGACCTACAACCAGCCTAGACCAGTGTCAGCATTGACCAGCACAGAGTTATCTCCATGGCTAAAACATCGTTCTAAGATCCTGAGTTATACCACCAGTGGTGAAAAGTGGTATACTTGTATTAGTAAATCATTACTATCTCTAGAAATTCTTACAATCTAAAATTTTTTTCACTTTAAATAACATGTTAAAGGTTGATAAACTGTAAAAAATAAATCAATAATCCCTGTTGAAGATGTCTACTCAGACTCATATTTCTTTAATAGAGTCAGCCAGTCATTTAGCACTTCAATTTAGTTTCATTATGGATGAAGAAAAAAAGAGAAATTCTGAAGTGAACCCTTTATTCAATCACCAGGGTTAGAGTGTTCTCGTTTCACTGTTTATGTCTAAGTTCTTATTTTATTTAGTAGTGTTCAGTTATTGCTCACCCGTTTCCACTGAGTACAAATAAATACTGCCCGACCCAGGGACTGAACTCACAACCACTAGACATGAGTAGTGGACCGAGAACAGTCGTAGAATAAATAATAAATAAAAATAAAATAATTCATTTCAGAATTTCCTGTAGGTTACACAATTAGACATAACCTGATGAAGGCCAGAAATGGTTGAAATGTTATGATAAAGACAGATAGAATAAACTGCATGTAAATAATAATAACTCCACATTATCCCCAAAATTTGGACAGAAATGATAGAATTATTATGCACACACACACACAAATATATATATGATAAAAATATAGTTTTAGGCTAAAGTATACTTTAGGGTTTAGTTTAATGAATTTTTAGTTTCTTTATTGTTATGGGGTCCACCCCTTTTTCATATAAGTGGACTCGACCAAAGTGTTACTTGGACTGCTGCCGTTAAATACCCCGAGTCAGTCAGAATATACGGAGAGAGATTGAGATTGAGAGAGATTGGGAGAGTGAGCAGAGATTGTGATTGAGTTGGAGGTAGAGTAATAGTGTGAGGTAACCACTTGTAGAAGTCAGTTACAAGCACGTAGACTCTAAGGAAGTCCTACTTCGAGACTGTATATATATATATATATATTATTATTACGACTAACCACGTTCCTGGATTTACTAACAGAATTACCCTTTGTATTATTGTGTAAATACATTTTATTTCTTATCTTTATTTCTTGCGTTTGTCATTCATTTCCTCTCGGAATCCACAACATTTATATTTTGTGTTTTTTTTTTTGTGTGTGTGTGGGTGTGCAGGGGACTTTTATGCTAATATGGAAAGAGGCATGTAAATATTTTTTTCAAATTTTCTGAATGTCAGTTTTTTACACCCTTTTAACTGAAACCTTGCATTTTCAATAAATCAAATTTGTTTGCTAAATTCCTTCTTTATTTGAAAATTAAAAACACAAATTACATCCATTAATGAACAGGGTATAAGTCAATGAGGGGAGTAAGGGCACACTTCCATAGCAAATCTGTAAATTATTTAGTCCTTAATGAAAACTGAGAAGGGGTGGAGGTACGACAAAAAAGGAAGAAGTGAGAATAAATAGGTGGGATTATCTGGTAACTGAAGCAAAACTTTCCCGGTTCTTGTTTGCAATGTTAAATTTAAAAAAAAATGTTAATGAGCAATTAGTCATATTTTGCCGACTTGCTAAAAATTTACACTGCACCCTACAATTAAAAAGTTACATTGTACCTCCACACCCCAAAATCACATTATGTTCTTCCTCCACCAAAAGGCCAAACTATTTATCTCACATTGGCAAAATGTCATATTGTGACCTCAGCAATGTTATTGCATCTCTTGCTAAAATATATCAAATTCTGCTATTCCAATAAAAAAAAATTATCTCATTTTTCCTCCTGCCAATGCATTCATTTACAAACAAATACCCCTCAGCTATGGATTAAATAGTAGAACCTGTATCTGAAAAAAATCATTATTATCCTCCAAAAAGAAAAAAATTGTTAATGCAATATTTACTTGTAAAAAAAAGAAAAAAAAAAAGAACTATTCTTAAATCTGAAATATATTTTGGCTTTAAATAATAAGCTAGAATGGGTTGATAAACTATAAAAATTAATCAATCAATCAATCCATCTGTCAGGAAACCTGTTTTGCATCCTCACCAAAATAAATTTAGGATTTGAACCTTTCCTGCCCCCAAAGTAACATTATGTCGCTACTAAAATGTCACATTTTACCCCACCAGAAAGGGTCATATTGTGATCCCCATGAAAGATAAGTCACACTATACACCCTGGACCAGGAGTTAAATCTCCATCAAAAAAGCACAATTTGATTCTGATTTTGTCCACTCATGCAATTAGTTTCTGGTTTTTACTCAAATATTTTTAAGGTTTTGGGGGATAGTAATTAAGTTGAATTTAGTATAGTAAAAAACTACAATAATGGAGCAACCAGAGAAGGCTGATCACCTTTAAACATGTGAATTGATCTTTGAGATAAAATGGGTTACACTTAGGATTCTAATAATCGAATCCCTTTTTGCTTATTAGTTTTATGAAGAAAATTTCAAAATCCCATTCTTATTACAACTCCTATTTTCTAGGAAACTCCTATTTTCTAGGAAACTTCCTAGAAAAAAATCTCATTTCTAAGAAAATGAAAATTTAGAATTGCAAAACAGATCCAATACAGATTATAAAAACATCATTCAAATCATAATTCATTCAATTCTATGTTTAAAATAGGATATAGAATCCTGACAAATGGAATATGTTTCATTGAAACTAGATTTAATTACATGTTTCACCTTTCTAGGTTTCATCAGATCCAGAAAAGACAGAAAGTAATGTGTGTATGCTTAAATAATGAATCTTTGTACTTTCGATATGAATTAAGAATTATAAAGAAAACATACAGAATAAATATTAACGGCTTTTTAAAAAGTCACTCATTTTATCTCTTCTTTAATCATAGGAAACGCTACCTTAGGGAAAACGTTTCCATTTGTCAAATTTCTTTAAAAACTTTGTCAGGAATTTATATCTTATTTTAAAACCATATATTGTCGACATGGAAAACATATGGACAGACCTAAAGACATAAATCTTTTATTTGCAACACATTCTGAAGGATTGTATGAGGATTTATCTTAATGTCAGAAAAGGCTATATGAATTTCTTATTTTCAGGCCATTCCGAAAATGAGATTAGGATTTACCTTTAATCCAATACAAAAACAGCTGGGGTAAAATATATTAACAACTTTCGAAATGGACTAATAATTATAAAGAAGAAAATACAGAATAAATATTAATGACTTTTTTTTTTAAAAAAAAAAATCACTTATTTTCTTTCTTCTTTAATCATGAGAAACGCCAGCTTAGGGAAAAAGTATGAAAATTCATTATTTAAGCATACACACAAATACACATTTCTTTCTTTTCGCTTTTAGATCTGATGAAGCCTAGAATGGTGAAACATGTAATCAGTTCTATTTTCCATTTGTCGAATTCCTTAAATTCAATTCTATAAATTCATTGAATTCATAACAAATCAAAATTATATTTTATTCGTGTAACATGCCACATTCCCTTGTTATTTGAAAAATAATTCAAAAGATACGCCTGAGAAAAAAAAAACAAAAACTGAGATGTTGCATCCATGAGCAATAACATAAATATGAATAAGAAATAAAGTTGAAAACATTGGGATGCTAAGTGAAAAATATACAAAGCGCCAATGTCCCCAGTCTGATAAGGGTATACCAGACACCTGAATCACAGCCAAATATGCATGATATGGTGACAGATTTGATTAAAGAGGTGCTTAACCTTGCAGGTGGGATCCAGTTAGAAATACATACAGATTGGTGAACCTTGTCCACTCAGATGGTCAATAGAGAGTGTTGGCAAGATATGACTCCCAAGTCACTTTGGCTGCCTCATTTATAAAACATAAAAAATCTCTCTTGACATCCAGCCATGATAGCCTTCCCCTACTCCCACTCATGAACAGAGAGGAACAGTGTGTCAGCTCATTGGTGACATGCTTATACAGTTCATTTATTTTTATGAAAACTTCAAAGAAAAAATTTAAATTCTAAGAAAATGTTCATTTAAAATTACTAGTGAAACTACTCTGATGTAGATTTAAAAACTCCATTTTGATCATAATTCATTCAATTTTAAAAATTAATACAAATTATAAATCAAAAACACTTTAGTTGAGCAATGTTTTATTATTTCTCATTATTTTAAAAATAATTTAAAAGTTCTGGCTGAGAAAAAAAAAAATTTTGAAGCAAACTTTATAATAAATATTCTATTGAAGAAAATGGAACATCTGCAGCTGTTACAGAGAAATATAAAACTGTAAAAGTAAATTATTTATATTATTCAGACTATTGTCCTCATCTTTGTCGCCATATTTATTACAACAAATTCTAGTATATGTCTTCATACAATCCAAACTATGTTTTAGCTTTATATAACCCATAGAGGGTTGATAAACTGTAAAAAACAAATAAATAAATTAATCAGTCAATCCTGACACACCATAGAAAGGATATCTTTCTTAAGCAATTCACTCTTTTTCCTTCAACTTGAGTATGACTAGAAAACAAGAAGAGGATTTTTATTTTAATAAAAGAGCATTAAAAACAAATTTTCGAAGGTTTTATATCTAGCGGTATAAATTTTGATAAGAAAATTTTTTGAACTTACATTAAATAATTTGCTGTATGTTTACATACGATTCCTTCATTCAAATAAATTAAATTTTTAGACTAATCCTACCCACTCCTCAAATTTTTCCATCTACTACTGCTTACTAGTTTTTAAAAAAATACTTTTAAAGACATGACTGAGAAAATAACAGTGGGGGTTCCTTATGAATGTGAAACTTCAACATTATTCATGCCTTTTTGCAACCAGTTCATAACGACAAAACACAACCACATACAAAAAGAAACATGAAGAAAAAATTGATATTAGAAACATGTTTTGCAAGATTTTATATTAATTATTTGTACAAATTTTGATAAAGAAAATGCTTCAACGGTTTTTGAAAGTTTTACTGTACGATTCCTTCATTCAAATAAATTGAATACTAGATCAATCCTATGATTATCACTTTTCTTCTCAAATCCACTTATTTTGACCCAACTGCTTATTTAAATCTACACTTTTACTTAAGACTTGTGAGTTAAGCAATGTTGTACCCAGTCAGTACTTAGAGGGGGGAATTGGGTACTCGAAGCGTTTCATACAATCCAATATAGTGATTTTCCAAGCATAGCTTAGATGTGGCACAAGGCTGAAAGTATGGGGCACCTAGTGAGGATTGTAATTGTTCTTGCAAGACAAGCTTGTTAACCATTACACTGCTTCGAGGTGCCCTCATACAATCTATGTTTTGATTTTATATAACCCACAAAGTTTATATTTATTTATGGTAGAAATATTTTAAAACTTTTGTTTGCTGTATGATTCCTTCATTCAAATAAATTGAATTCTACATCAATCCTACGATCATCATTTTTTTCAAATGCACTTATTCCAAACCAACTGCTTATTCAAATCTACACTTTTATTTAAGGCTTAAGAGTAACCTCCAAATATGAATATTTAATTAGCATTATTCAATCAGACTGGCATTCCCATATTTGTTAAAAATGATTGTCATGCGAGATTTATTTGAACAAAAAAATTTGGTGTATGAAGAAGAAAAAATATTGAACTCTGACTAAAGGTGGGAAAAAATGAGAATTTACGAGAAAGAAATTGAGAAAGTGAGAGGGGAAAGAAAGAACACCTGTAAAGTGAATGCAAAGGAAAATAGGAAAGAAAATGAAGAAATATATGAAGGGAGAAACAGTGGGGAAAGAATGGTGACTGGAAAGAAAGAAAGAAAGAAAGAAAGGATGAAAAAGACAAAAAGAAAAAAGAAAAAAGAAAAAGAAAAAAGAAAAAAGAAAAAGAAAAAGAAAGAAAAAAATAAAGAAAGAAAGGAGGAAAAAGACAGAAAGAAAGAAAGCAAAAAGAAAAAAGTAAAAGAAAGAAAAGAGAAAAAAGAAAAAGAAAGAAAAAAGAAAGAAAGAAAGAAAAAAAGAAAGAAAGAAAGAAAGGAAAAAGAAAGAAAGTATGTACAATAAGAAAATAGATAAGCTGAGAATTAGTAAGAAAGATTCTTGAAAAGAAAAAAAACAAACAAGGAACTGTACCCAAATAACAGAAAGCATATTATTTGAGGACTACCAATGGCAACAACTAAAATGGATACCACATGTTGACATTCCACACTACTTTAAACAAAATGTTTGGAAGGAAACTCCCATCAGTACTGGAAAGAGCAATAACAGCTACTGGACTTGAGAAGAGAAAATAATGACATAATCCAGATGTTGACTTCCACACTACTTCAAATAAAAGGTTAGGAAGGAAACTCCCATCAACATTGAAAAGAGTGTTAACAGCTACTGGGATTGAGAAGAGAAAATAATCACATAATAAAGATGTTGATATTCCACACTACTTCAAACAAAAGGTTTGGAAGGAAAACCCCATCAATAGTGGAAAGAGTGATAACAGCTACTGGACTTGAAAAGAGAAAATAATGATATAAACAAGATATTGACATTCTACACTACTTCAAACAAAAGGCTTGGAAGGAAACTCCTATCAATAGTGGAAAGATCAATAACAGCTACTGGACTTGAGAAACCTATTTTCCTTAAAAATTATTTTAAGAGAAATATTTTATAAATTCCAACTGAAAGCATTACTTGCTGTTTGGTCAATGAATAGCAAATGTTTCCTTTTAGGGAAACAGTTAATATTACCATTACTATTATTACATTTAGCCCCTTTTTTCTTGGAGGAAATTAATACCTTAGGCAGCAAAATGCTTTCAGCTGGCATGAGTAGGCTTTAAAATAGAGCAGAGACTGAACAGCCATGTTGCAAAGCAGAGGGTGAATTAGTCACAGAAAAGTGAAGACAGGAAGCAACTTCAAAAAAAAAAAAACCCAGAACTTTTTCAAATTAATGTAGTTTGGCATTTGAGAGGTCTTAAAAATGTCTTCTGGCACTGAAAGGGTTAACGGTTGATAGGGATTCCTGAAAATATTTGATGAAGCCAGAATGTGAAACAAGAATTATTTTTTTTTGCTTTATATCACTGATTTATTTATTTCATGTGTAGCAAAAAATTGTGGGGGACATCTGCAAAGGAGGGTGAGGTCACAATTTTTGATCATTGTCAGCACAGACTAATTCTTTTTATTGATATTTGTATCTATCTCTTTTTATTCATCTCTCTCAGTCTATTCATATCTATATTTCTCTCTCAGTCTGTTCATTATCTATCTACCTGTCTATTTATCTCTCTATCTGTTTATCTCAGTCTGTTTCCATCAAACTCTGTTTTTCATATCATTCTATCTATATTTATCTATCTAGCTAGGTAGATATATCATTAGCTAGCTATATAACTCAGTCTATTCATATCTATCTATCTATCTATCTATCTATCTATCTATCTATCTATCTATCTATCTATCTATCTCAGTCTATTCATATCTATCTATCTATCTATCTATCTATCTATCTATCTATCTATCTATCTATCTATCTATCTATCTCAGTCTATTCATATCTATCTATCTATCTATCTATCTATCTATCTATCTATCTATCTATCTATCTCAGTCTATTCATATCTATCTATCTATCTATCTATCTATCTATCTATCTATCTATCTATCTATCTATCTATTTCAAAGTCAAAAAAGTTACTGTTATCTTTAGAATCTCCAAAATGTATGAGAGTGGAAAGTTATTTTTTGTTAAAAATGATTGTCATACAACATTTACTTGAACTTGGTAAAAATTTGGTGTACGAAGAAGAGAAAAATATTTAACTCTCACTAAAGGTGGGAAAAGATGAGAATTTACAAGAAAGAAATTGAGAAAGTGAGAGGGGAAAGAAAGAACACCTGTAAAGTGAATGCAAAGGAAAATAGTAAAGAAAATGAAGAAATATATGAAGGGAAATAGAGAGAAACAGTGGAGAAAAGAGAAGCAAGAAATAATGAAATAAATAAAGAAAGAAATAAAGAAAGAAAATAGAAAGAAAAAGAAAGAAATAAGAAAGAAAGGAAGAAAGAAAGAAAAAGAAAGAAAATAGAAAGAAAAAGAAATAAAGAAAATAGAAAGAAAAAGAAAGAAAGAAATAAGAAAGAAAGAAAATAGAAAGAAAAATAAATAAATAAATAAATAAAGAAAGAAAGAAAATAGAAAGAAAAAGAAAGAAATAAGAAAGAAAGGAAGAAAGAAAGAAAAAGAAAGAAAATAGAAAGAAAAAGAAATAAAGAAATAAAGAAAATAGAAAGAAAAAGAAAGAAAGAAATAAGAAAGAAATAAAAAGAAAGAAAGAAAATAGAAAGAAAAATAAATAAAGAAATAAATAAATAAAGAAAGAAAATAGAGAGAAAAAGAAAGAAATAAGAAAGAAAGAAATAAAGAAAATGGAAAGAAAAAGAAAGAAAGAAATAAGAAAGAAAGAAAAAGAAAGAAAATAGAAAGAAAAAGAAAGAAAGAAAGAAATAAATAAAGAAAGAAAACAGAAAGAAAAAGAAAGGAAGAAATAAGAAAAAGAAATAAAGAAAATGGAAAGAAAAAGAAAGAAAGAAATAAGAAAGAAAGAAATAAAGAAAATGGAAAGAAAAAGAAAGAAAGAAATAAGAAAGAAAGAAAATAGAAAGAAAAAGAAATAAAGAAATAAATAAATAAAGAAAGAAAATAGAAAGAAAAAGAAAGAAATAAGAAAGAAAGAAATAAAGAAAATGGAAAGAAAAAGAAAGAAAGAAATAAGAAAGAAAGAAAAAGAAAGAAAGAAAACAGAAAGAAAAATAAATAAAGAAAGAAAGAAAGAAAAAGAAAGAAAGAAAACAAAGAAAAATAAATAAATAAAGAAAGAAAGTAAGAATGAAAGAAAAAGAAAGAAAGAAATAAGAAAGAAAGAAAAAGAAAGAAAGAAAACAGAAAGAAAAATAAATAAATAAAGAAAGAAAGAAAGAAAAAGAAAGAAAGAAATAAGAAAGAAAGAAAAAAAAGAAAGAAAATAGAAAAATAAATAAATAAATAAAGAAAGAAAATAGAAAGAAAGAAAGAAAGAAAGAAAGAAAGGATATAGAGATAAACAGAGGGTTAGTAAGAGATTTTCTGAGAAATAAATAGAGAAAGAAAAAGAAAAAAAATAGTTATTGTGTGACAGAAAGAAGTATAGGAGAAGGAAAGAAGAAAAGAAAGTGTAAGGGAGAAACAGAGAGAAAGGTGTGGGAGATTAAGAGAGAGTGAAGTGGAGGAGAGAAAAAGAGACAGAATTGAATGGAGAAAAAGAGAGAAGAGGTCAAAGCAATGAGGGAGGACTAGAAAGAGAGGGAGAGAGCAAGAGAGAGAGCAAGAGAAAGAGTGAGAGAGAGAGTGAAAGGGTGAGAGAGAGTGAGATGAGAAAGAGAGAGAGAGAGTGAGTGAGAGATATGTTTGCTTACCTACCTGTTAAATATATAGCCGGGGTTTTGTTAAGTCCTGAGATAAACTGGATTCCAGGCATTTGAGATGCGTTTCGAGACGGCATCAGGTCCAACACTTCCCCCCTGTGTGTGACACTTATACCTGGAAAAGAAAAAATTATAAAAAATTTAGTGTCTTGTTTCAGACGAATAGCTTTATATATGCTGTCAACGGCCCATCTTTAGCCACAAGCAACTTTAATAAAATATGATAGAATTTAGGAGCATGTATAACAAATGCATTTAATAAATAAATAATAATAATAAAAATGACATGAGAATGCAAGAATATCACGTGAAGACAGGAAGATGCAATATTTGAAAATGAAGAAAACAACATTGCACAAAAAGCAAAACTCTTTGACTTATGAAAGCTGAAAGTATTCTAACAACGGATAATTTAGATATAAATTATCACTGGAAGCTGGGAGAATGGCCAGAAGTATAGAAAAAATTTTCTTGGTCTGTGAACATAGAATAAACCCTGTTAAGGGTAGTTTCCCACAAGACTGACAGTTGATACACAACCAATACATTAACCCAGAACTCAAATCAAGGCCAGTAGATAAAGATGTTGGTTAGATCCAGTGACTAGACCCAAAGAGTTGTCAGTTCAATACCAAAAAAATTGGAGAGTTGAATTAAAGGGAAATGACTGAGACCTCCAGAAGAGGCATGGAACGTGGAACTAGAAGAATATACCCCAATGGATGTAATTCCAATTACCTGAAGAAAGCTGAAGTGTACAATGGCCAAAATGCTTTGAATATCGTAATGAAGATGAGGATAACAGTCCTCACAATGTAAATAATGCAAGTAACTCAAACCACATTCTTAAATATCATTGGCAGAATTAAACTTTCTTATGTATGTCAACCATGGCATCAAACTCATTCCAAAACTGTCAATGTTATGCAAATAGTTTATCAGATCAATGGCTGAAGGTGGCTTTGAGCAAATTAATCCTGTTGGTCTTAGTGAGGACTATTTTTCTCCAAATCTGGTGGCCTTACAAAATCACAAGCAAAAAACTGTACCAAACAACAAAAAATCTTTCTTTGTTCCCAACCAAGGCTATAGGACCCAATCTATCAAGCTATTCAACCCATAGCTGGGGGAGGAGAAACGGTGGATTTGTACCTTTTCCAAAGGTATTTGTGCATAACTGAATGTAATGAACCTGACTGGAATTCGAACTGGGCTCCTTTATTTCTCAACCTGAGCCAATATCCATTACAACCCAACATGCATCCAATTAACACATCAGTTAATTAAAAAGAGTTTTTATTTTGATGGGGTCTGGATGTGGCTCACTGAGTGGTGTTCAGTCTGATTTTGTTCAGATTACCTTTGATTGACTGCTTGGTTTCATCTCATCTGATCCCAACAAACTTTTGATCCAATTCCAAGATGCTTTGATTCTTTAATGCAATCTGGTTTCAATAAAACAATTTTCTTCTTTTATGTGCCTTTATGACATAGGAGATCATGGCCCTCGACCTCTTTCTATCCCTTTTAGTTTGTCTTTTTGTTATTTCTACCAAACCCTGATCTGCTATTCATTTGCTTGAGCCCATCAAATATGTTACACACTGCTTTCCTCTGACTCTCTTTCTCTCAATCTGTTCCGTGAGTATCAGATTTTCCAAGCCCTCCTTCCTCATTAAGTGCCCCAGAAATATCAACTGCCTCTTCCTGGTGTTAACTATGAGTTTACTTTTTGTTTCATTTCTCTCATCGTAGCTGACATGTACAGTCCATGGTATCCTCAGCATCTTTCTGTAGAACCACATTTCTGCCATCTAAAGTCTCCTCCTTATCTTTGAGGAGATTGTCCAGCATTTGCTGTCATACAGAAGGACAAATCACAAAACAGTGCACAGAAGTTAGCAAAGGAAAGCGATACAAAAGGACAAGGCATAAACTAGAAAAAGATATAATGCAAAAGGATATTGTCAAAATTCAAATTGCAGGTCGGGAATAATAAAATCAAGCAGCTAGAGAGATTTAAATATCTTGGGGGTGTTCTAACAGAGGGCAGAAAGTGCAACACTGAAATGCAAATTGGGATGGGTAAGGATGCATTCCAAAAGTTAAGTAGAGTATTATGAGACAGGAAAGTTTCATTGGAAACAATGAAAAGAGGACTAAACTGAATAAAACCATCATGAAACCTTATTATCTGATCCAATTCCAAGATGCTCTGATCTTTTAATATCATCTGGTATCAAGAAAACCATCGTAAAAACTTATTCAATAAAACCATCATGAAACCTTATCTGATCTCAACAAACTTTTCATCCAATTCCAAAATGCTCTGATCCCTCAATGCCATCTAGTTTCAATCAAATAATCCACTTTGTTACTCTTCAGGGTTCATATTAATTTGTGCATATTAAACAACCAGCTGACAACTCCCAATTTAATGATTTCATTTGGCAACTAACATTTTTATAGGTGGTTTGTAAAGATTTGGAAGTTGCTTAATTTTCCTTGCTGATAAAATCTTTCTAGTTTAATCAATGAATTTGTCATAAGGTTCAAATTTCTGATGGTGAGTCATTTTGGTCTGAATTTCTGAGTTTGTAAAACTGTCAGTTTTATACAATCTCTTTCTCAGAAAAATGTTTGAAAGTGGCTTTCAGTAGATGAAGCCAGTAGGCCTTTGAACATCATGAAATGGTTTTAGAGAATGCCAAAAGACTGTACCAAATAACAGAAACGTCATCACTTGAGAGCCTTTGGCAGAAGTAGCAACAACTAAAATGGACAGCAAATTGCATTTTGAGAAATTTCAGTTGTTATTGAATGTTCCACTTTATCAATGAAACTTTTAAATGCCAAAAGTGTTTTTAGTTTTCTGTTGTAATTTCCATTTTTAATGAGTCAGCAAAGACAAAATCGAAAGTTTTAATATCAGGGGGTGGGGAGAGGGTTGCTCTGTTATCCAACTCATTAAGCCTGATCCTCCTATGTCATTAATATGGTAATTTGCTGTTGAAAAATATTCTGAACACGTGAGTCATATGCAAGAGAAATGTTCTGCTTCAATGAAGAAAGGTCCATAAACACTTGCTGTTGACAATTCCACCCAGACATTTAACTTTAACTCAAGTTTACCAAGCCTTTTTGAGGGTGCTTCCCAGTATCTCAATCATTTTGTTATCATTTGATTTGTCAATAAAAAAATCTCTGTCTATCTCTCTGAGATGAGGTATTATGATTACTTGCATTATTTGGACTGTTATCCTCATCTTCATTTTCATATTCACAACGTTTCATCCTCTATATCTCTGAGATGAGGTATTATGATTACTTGCATTATTTGGACTGTTATCCTCATCTTCATTTTCATATTCACAACGTTTCATCCTCTATATCTCTGAGATGAGGTATTATGATTACTTGCATTATTTGGACTGTTATCCTCATCTTCATTTTCATATTCACAACGTTTCATCTTCTATATCTCTGAGATGAGGTATTATGATTACTTGCATTATTTATATTATTCGGACTGTTATCCTCATTTTATAGCAATGAAGATGAGGATAACAGTCCGAATAATATAAATAATGTAAGTAATCATAATACCCCATCTCAGAGATATAGAGGCCGAAACGTTGGGAATATGGCAATGAAGATGAGAACAACAGTCCGAATAATATAAATAATGTAAGTAATCATAATACCTAATTTCAGAGATATAGAGGCTGAAGCGTTGTGAATATGGCAATGAAAATGAGGATAGCAGTCTAAATAATGTAAATAATGTAATAATAATACCTCATCTCAGAGATATAGAGGCCAAAACATTGTGAATATGGCAATGAAGATGAGAATAACAGTCCGAATAATATAAATAATACAAGTAATAATAATACCTCATCTCAGAGATATAGAGGATGAAACGTTGTGAATATGGCAATGGAAATGAGGATAACAGTCCGAATAATGTAAATAATGCAAGTAATCATAATACTTCATCTCAGAGATATAGAGGCCGAAACGTTGTGAATATGGCAATGAAAATGAGAATAACTGTCCAAATAATGTAAATAATGTAAGTAAAAATATCTCTTTGTCTCATTTTGTTTTTCTGCTACTTTCTCTTTCAAATGTGGTCGTTAATATATTTATGTCCTGTACACACATATATGCACACACAAACATATAATAACTGTCACATCTTAATCAACTGAAAGCTGCCACATCACCCTTTGTAAAAATTGTAATGGCTTCCATTTCGTTTCGGGGTCAATGGTATCTAAGATGACTCTTGAGACCAACATTTGAATTCATAGGTATAAATCCCTACGTACATACACATATGCATGGACACACGTACATACATACATATGTAACAAGGAAAAAGTGTTCAAACTTATTCAGAGTTTTTCAGAAATGCTACCTTATCAGAAGTTTAGATAGTGCATAGTATATATTTACAGATATCATTTAATTTAATAAATTATTTACTAGTAATGTACTATTCCTTGTTATTTATTACTTTCTTTACAAAGACTGTTCGTGTTAAAAGTGTTATCCTCCCAGAATACACTAGTTGACTTTCTTTTAGTAAAAAACATCCTTTGTTATATATATATATATATATATATATATATATATATATATATGTGTGTGTGTGTGTATAATATATATGTGTGTGTGTGTGTATGTATAATATATATATGTGTCTGTGTGTCGTTTGTTTATTACTTTTCTTAGGTATATAAGTGTGTTCTATTTTAAATACTTTTAAAATGACTTTTTAATACACATACAGATAATGTTTTTACTATTTATCCATTAACAGTCTGTTTCATGCATTGTGATTTTCCAAAGGATGCATTCCTTTTAAAAAATGTGAAAAACAATTATAGAAGTGGGGAGAGTCCAAAACAAAACAAACGCCCATTTTGAAAATCACACTGGGTGAAACAGACTGTTAGTCAGTAAATAATAAGAAAATATTATATATATATATATATATATATATATATATATATATATATATATATATATACCAGTATATAATATTATATATATATACATGTATGAAGACATATCAAAAAGTATTATATATATATAATACTTTATATATAAATTCATGAATCATTCACACAAAAAACAAATACAGAGGTTAATGATTTAATTGGCGAGAATCCATTGTCGCAAACAATTCAAATAACATACATAAACCTCGAACCTGTACATGAATGATATGATCCTCGTTTATAAATTTCAGTTGCATAAAATCTTTTTTCATTTTTACAAGCTTTCGTCTGTTCCTACAGACATCCTCTTTATACTTTATATATATATATATGTATATATATATATATATATATATATATATATATATATATATATATATTATGTTGGTGCAAAAATAATGACGTGCTAATGTTTTTTGACGTTAAAAATACGTCAAAAAACGACATTATTACGTCATTATTTTCGCACCAACCTAATATGTATATGTAATTGTTATATGATTAAACAGGGATTTAAATTTATTCAGAAATATAGTTTCCAGAGAGAACCCTCTACAAACACTCCACAAAGGTAATCCCGATAAACTACCACATGAAAATCTAATTTCTTACAGAAATACAACACATTTGGAAAAAATTAAAAAAAAAGCAACAATAATATTATTAGTAAGAAGATTGAGACGCACTTCTTTGATTATATCTCTTCTCGTTGAAAAAGGACACAGACGTGTCCAAAAATTCTTACTTTCTCTTCGTGTTTCAATTTAGTCAAATATATAATAAATTTTATGACCAATATTGTTATCATTTTACTGTCTTTTTTATTCCGCAAATTTCATTAACCGGCCTATTAAATCCACCCATGCACACACGCACGCGCAAACACACACACACACACACACACACACACGCATATATATATATATATATATATATATATATATATATATATATATATATATATGTATATATATATATATATATATATATATAAGCCAAATTGAAAGATAACTTGAAACGTCTCAACTTTGATCTGTAAACCTGGGAAGCCCAAGCATCAAACCGAAACGAGTAGCGTAAGACATGTTTCATTAAGTTAAAGGGTTTTGAAGACAGTAGAATGAAGCTTCGTCAAACTCTGAAGCAGAAACACCATCAAAGTCCTACTTTAACAAATTTCATCTGTCAGTGTGGCTTTGTCGCCCACAGCAAGGCTGGGCTAGTATTGCACTTAAGAAAGCAAAAATGAAATATCTCTTTCCCTTACCTGATTTTCGCCTCAATAGCCCCTGTAAAATGAAAACATCATACACTGCTGACCCTCATTTATCGTTCATGATATGAGTGTCCCCTATATATATATATATATATATATATATATATATATATACGCAAACACGCATGTGTGTGTGTGTATGCTAGGCCAATCTGCTTTCAAAAATCTAGCTGAATCACTAAACAATGGAATTTAAAAAAAAAAATTCTGCTTTGGTGAAACAGATTTTCTGCACGAAATGTTTGTAAATAAAGGAGTGAATTAATTTGTATTGTCATGATGAAAATATCTATTTTTCAACATAATCTCTTTTCTTATCAATGTGTCTGATTCAGTGAATGTTTCAGTAATCAGCAAATGTTTTGGTAATTGGCGTTTTTCGGGGCAGATTTTTGGAGGTCAGTTTAAATCATTTTCCACAGATTGTTTTTGATGACACAGAAAAGGCTCAGATAAATTACAAAGAGATTGTTCTCTTTGACGAAAGGTAAAATGTGTGATATTACTTGTCTGCAGACTGAGATTAAAAACTTTCGAAATAAATGAATTCAGCACATGCAACATTGTTTTTATATTGTGGAAGGTAGATGGGGTGTGTGTGTAAATTTGACTTCATAAAAATATTCAACTCCACTAAAAAAAGAAAAGGAAAATAAGGTGATAAAGTGGAAATTCGGAATATTTATGTTCAATTAATTGTGGTGTTTACGAAAATTGTTTTATTTCTTTATAGTCCAGTTCTTAGTTATGAAGGCAGTTTTCATACAACAGAAAAATACAAGAATAATTCTTAATGACTTCAACTCGGACTGTTACACATGGCTGCTACTAAGACTATTAAATGAACCCATGCTCTCACTGACAACTTGATATGCTGTTCTTTTATTTATAACATTTATGCTGACATTCTAACAGATACAAAATTAACGTAAATATGCTTTACTGCTCGGAAAAATGCTTTACAGAAAAATGCTTTACTGGTCGGACAATTAAAATTAAATGGACTCTTACTGACTACTTCATACGTTGTCCTTTTATCTATATCTCATGTGTGGCCATAATAGTAAACAGAAAATTGACACGAATATTTAATAGACAAATGCTTAGCCTTATTTGAAAGTGTTACTTGACATGTATAAAATTTCTAATAACTTAATATCTATAAAGGGTTTGGTTTGTTTTATTTTACAACATATCAACCTCAATGGGTTATTTAATGCCGTTAAGATTTTTTATTGCTGGTAATATTTTTTTCTTCAAAAATGTACTGCTGGTATTTTTTTTTCCAAAATAAATTGCTGGCAATATTATTTTTTACATTGCTGCTAATAATACATTGCTGGTAAAAAATATTTTCCTTCAAAAATTCATTGCTGGTAATAATTTTTTACAAAAATGTATTACTGGTATTAAAACCTATTTTTACACTTTTATAGTGTTTTGACCCCAGTTTGGGGATCAACTATTTGTGCATAGCTGGGGCACTAACAAGTGCTACCAACCCAAGTCAGAGTGGACCTGGGAACACTAGCAATTAAGAGGTGGTTCCATGCTCCTCAAAACCTCCTGATCAAAGGTCTTGCTGCTAGATGTAGTTTATCATCATACCCAGGGCAGTCTATAAATGGTTAAGAACTGAAATTTTGCATATTGATAATTGGTATATGTTCTAAATAAAGTGTAATTTTTGTCTTTCTCTGCAAATTATAACTTAAGAAAATATTGCTTTAAGTTGATATTCGCCCAGTTGAGATATTATATCACAAATAATTTTCAATAAAACAATGTTTTTATTTTTAAACTGATTAGTCAATAGAATATCTTCGAATAATGTGTTTGCTATAATTTTAATCTGTCTAACCGGTTTGGCGACACATCAGAGCAATGGATAGCGGCTTGAGTTGAGAATTCAAAGAGTTAAGTTTGAATTCCAGTTGGGTTCATTAGAGTCATTTATATGCAAATACCCTTGACTTGGTTGTCAACTAGTCTGGGAGAAGAACAATTCTGAATTCCCAAACACCAACTAATTTTCCAAGCAGAGTGAGTAGAGCCAGACTTCTGAAAAGTTGTTCCTCCAACAGGAAGTTCAAGGGTTTCGATTTGGATTTGGAAATTTTTTTAAAAATGCATTAACGAGTTATATATATATATATATATATATATATATATATATATATATATATATATATACACTACACTATTTGAACTATTGTCCTTATCTTTGTTGTCATATTCACAACGTTTCGGCCGTTGTACGCTCCTGCCTTCTTCAGATGATTAGAATTTTAACCTGAACCTTTTATTTTGTCCAGCAGGGTAGATTGTTCTAATTTCACATGCCATGCCTCTTACAGATGTCTCGGTATCTGTTATATCCCAGTAACTCAACTTTCCAAATTTTTGTTCACTTCTGCTGTAGCCAGGTATTGAACTCAGAACTCTGTGGGTCAAGTCATTGTATTCGTCGAATACTTTTATCCAATGTGTCATGTGTATGCAGCATAGACTGGCTGAATATGGCAACGAAGATGAGGACAATAATCCGAACAATGTAAATAATGTAAATAAATACAATACCTCGTCTCAGTAATATGGAGAAATCCTGAAGAAGGCCCGGGCGTACAACAGCCGAAACATCGTTAATATGGCAATGCAGATGAGAACAACAGTCTCAGCAATGTAAATAGTGCAAATAATTAAAATACCGTATCTCAGAAATATATATATATATATATATATATATATATATATATATATATATATATATATATATATATATATATATGTATGTATAAGGTTGGTGCAAAAATAATGTCGTTTTCTCACATATGTCACTATGTGAGAAAACGACATTATTGCACCAACCTAATATATATTACGGTAAAAAAAACAAAATTACTTCAGCACGAGAATAGTCTATTTCTGAATGATTTGAACTCAGCCTTAAGAGCTGAAGACGGCTTGGTTCTGATCAACCAGAAATAGACTATTCTCATGTTGAGGTAAATTTGGCTTTTACCGTAAAAAATACATATGCTCTGTTGTAACAAAGACATTGATCTCTGTGTGGATCAGTTTTAATATCTGATACTACTAGGATCCATCTGGATCATATACCAACGGACCTATTACCTGTACTCACTCTCTCTCTCTATATATATATATCTATATATATCTATATATATATATATATATATATATATATATATATATATATATATGACTAACTGGAAAAGTGTATTTGTGACGTGTTTCATCCGTTATGATTTCATCGGTCTGGGCTTTGTTGACTTTAACATCAATAAATCCCAAACTGATAAATCCTAATGGATGAAACGCATCACAAATAAACTTTTCCAGTTAGTCATATTTTTCTAAATACTGTTTGTTGATATATAAAATTATACAAAATTATATGACTAAAAAAATATGGTTATATCATATATATAAAAAAAAGTATGGTTATATCATATGTTAGGTTGGTGCAAAAATAATGACGTAATAATGTCGTTTTTTGACGTATTTTTTAACGTCAAAAAACGACATTATTACGTCATTATTTTTGCACCAACCTAATATATATATATATATATATATATATATATATATATATATATATATATATATGTATATATATATATCTATCTCTCTCTCTCTCTCTCTATATATATATATATATGTATATATATATATACATATATAGCAAAGAAAGAGAAAATGATATGTATGTGTATAAATATATATAGTTCAGAAAAAAGGAAATATATATATGTGCGTGCGAATGTATGTGCGAGAGTGAGTGTGTGTGTGTGTGTATATGTGTGCGCCATGAAATTTGGTTGTCACGAGAAGTCGGTTGAGAAGTCAGTTTGTCTTCCCTGTCTTCCCTGTGCTGTCTTCCCTAAAGGGCAAACTGGACATCGTTACCCTCCAGGCAAACCGACTTCTTAATCTCAACCCAACTAGGTGACGCACCAGACACGCACGTACATGCTATATATATATATATATATATATATATATATATATATATAATGAAAATTTACTTAAATATATTGTATCTATTAAAATAACGTACAAACAAAAAATATATATTAAATAATTTTCGGACTTAATCCATTTCATAATATATTTTAAATGTCTCCGTTAATGTAGGTTTCGTGAGCAGATATGATCTCTCGGGAAAGATCGTCGAAGATTTGTTGTTTATAAACAGTAATTCGGACATTGCTAACCAGACGCTTTCTCTGTAGCTGAGTCGTATAGCACGTCAGATAAAATGACAGTTCCTTATAGGATACAAGTTTGATTCTTGTCAGAGAACTTATATTTTCTACGAAATTTCTCGAACATTCAGGTCGGTAAATACAATTAATAATGTTTAATTAAAAAAAAATCCAGAGCATTTACGTATATAAATTGCATCTATTAAAATAACGCATAAACAGAATATATATATATATATATATATATATATATATATATATATATATATATATATATATATATATATATATATATATATATATATATATAGCGGCTATACTACTTCTAAGACACAAGAGTCTACTGGGAAGGAAATATCATGAGAAGATTTTAGAAGGAACCGGAAACTCAATCCTAAAGAGTAAACAAGGGATAAGCCCCTACTCCTGTTCAAAAGGCCCGGGTAGTGTGTAAACCGGACGATAGGCGAACCTATCTACTTTTATTGAGAAAAATATAGTAAATAAAATCCCAGAGTTTAGGCCGAGATGTTAGAAGTGTAGACTTGAAATAAACTTTAGAAGAAACACAATCCTAAACTGGAAAGAAAGGATAAACCTCTACTCCTGTTCGAAAGACCAAGGAGGAGTGTGGACCGGACTAATACTAATATATATATATATATATATATATATATATATATATATATATATATATAGAGAGAGAGAGAGAGAGAGAGAGAGAGAGGCGAGGGAAAGAGAGAGTAAGAAAAGTAGAGAGAGTGTGAGTCTGTCGATAAAGTCGTTGTCTTTTAGGGAAAAACGATGTTGAGATATTGGTCCAATTTGAATGATTTCTTCTTTTTTTTTTTTACTGAAGTTCATCTAATACAAGGCCCAAGAGCCACTGAAGATAGAGAGTTGCTGTATGAGGAGGTTCGTAATATCAACGTAAGCGAGGAAGAAGGAAATGAAAATTAGCGGGTAGATAGCGATTGATTCTAGACTTGAAGAAGTTAAAAAGGTAGTGTTCGGGGAAGCGAAGTAGAGGTTCTTAGAAAGAAGCTTTTGGAGTGGTACACTTTTTCTACCAAAGGCATACGTATGAAATGTGGGTGGTTTAATCCTATGAAGATAACAAGGCGGGCCTTGTCTGTAAATGTTTGAGATGGTGGTACTAAGGAACGAAACTCACCAGAACACTTGTGTATATTTCTGTCAGAGAGATTGATGTTTATTTATTGGAAACTTTGAAAAGAAAAGGAACTGATTCAAGGGTTTAAAATAATATATTTTTATTTATTTGCTTTACAGTGAGCCTTTGATATTCGGCGTAGCAAAATGTTTGTTTAAAAGGCGGATATTGCTTGCAGTCTGGAGAAAGTTAGTTCCAATTCTTTATTCGACAGTTTAGATGTCAGAACGTGATAGTAGTAGTCATCTCAGAAATAGGTCAGCGTATATCTGCTGTGTTTTTCTCTGACCTAAGAAGGACAGAAAATGGCTGGTTTCTTTGGCGGTCGTTGGCTTTCGGTAGATGAGATGGCGAAGCATAAACTATTGTTTGTCTTGCAGTACTCGAAAGTAACATCAAACAAAAAAAAAAAAAAAGAAAAAGAAAAGAAAAAGAAAATCTCCTTTTTCAGACTCAAAGGAGGAGGTTGTCTTTTGTCCAACTCTCTACCTCGGACGAAGAGGAACCCAGACGAGACTATACCGAAGGCCAGAGTCACGTTTGGGTAGGTAGACAAACCCGACCCTATATATACGGGGTCTACGGGTAATTTTTTCCCCCAGCTTAAGGGCTCGGAACGCCTTACGTTAAAAACTGACCTTGTGCCACATCTTGCCTTGTGGGGAGGACAATAGGAATACACTTATGTACGTGTTTTAAGCGACGGTTGAACGACTATTTACCTAATTCAGACTATTGTCTTCATCTTTGTCGTCATATTTATTACAACGCTTCGACCTTTGTACGTTCCGGCCTTCTTCAGGTGGTTGGAATGTCGAACTGAACCCTTTATTTCGTTCACTGGGGTAGACTGTTCTAGTTCCACGTGCCATGTTTAATGGATACCAGTTATCTCCTGTTAATTCCCCTCTCCAAGTTCTCTACTGCTTTAACCGTGTATTGAACTCACACTATTTGGGTCCTGTCACTGGATCTAACCAACGCCTTTATCTACTGTGCCATGTGTCCTTGAGAATATAGACAGATACAGTTGAACGACTAAGCTAAGCATGCGGCCAATGCATGCCTCCCCTTTCAGAGATTTTAACAATGTCTAATTTCCCTTCCATAGTGATGACTTCCTTATTTTTCGGCGCACCGCCATCAGAAGAGGTTGTACTACGCTGGGGACCTATAATGCAGGGCAATAACTTTCTACAAACACAACACAGACGAAAGAGAGCGAATGCACAACAATTTAATATGGCGTACAACCAGAGCCTGATCCATACTGCCTTCCCGGTTATAACTCTAGGACGACGTATTCTTCTACCGCACAATTTATCCTTCACCGGGTCGTATGTACGAAGCAATGACATAAGTCGAAACAAGATTAACGGAGATTATGTCGTAACTACGAATCATCGTATGTCGGGATTGTCGTAATCCGGAGACTTACTGTATTATCTATTATATGCGCTATCCAATTTAGTTGTTGCTGCTGTTGGTTGTTTTGTAATGTGCTTTCTGCTATTTGGTAAAGTACTTTGTCGGTGATTATGTAGCACCAGGCCACTATATTCGAAGAAGGATGGGCCTCAATAACACGTATATACTTTGCTCGCTAGAAGTCATTCATAACCATTGATTCGAGAAAGTGGTTTTATACAACTGACAGTCTAGATATTTTAAAGCGTTTGGCCCATGACATCCATAGAAAAGTCTTAATCTGACCCAAATGAGCTACATTAAAATGTTCATTATAGAAACAAACTTTTTGCATAGCCAGTATATGTAATAATATTAAGAGTCCATTTCGTTATCTTTTTTTTTTTCCTTATGAAGAAATTGGTGAATTCGCTGGTAGCTACGCAACCCAACTCGGGCAGCGCCGAGTACAGAACAACAGAGTTACTGACAGTTAGTTCTTATGATTTCTCTCTAGTGTTGTTTTACTGTAGTAATGAGTCGTTTATGATGGGTTTTCTCGAATATTACAAAACTTGACGAATGCCAGTGTACTCATGCTGCTGAATGTTGGTTTTGATTCATTTTTGGGAGTGGTTTTCCTTAGTCAAATATCACTTCTCTGTAGATCAGGCGTCTGCTGACCCCGCTTGACGATAATATGCCCTTCCCACTAAAGTTGGGCCAATATATTTAAACTAGTTTTGTGAAATTCAACAAAGAATGTCTGTTTAATATGTTTTTTAGCATTTTTCCAGTTTTAGAACAAGTTGTTATGAATTCAAATAAAAATTGTGGATAATCTGTCCAGAGAAAATACATTATCAACATGAGAAAAATATTAATAGATATTACTAAAATACTACACAGCACTCACTGTAAGGAAAGGCACAAAATACTTATTTATTTGAAAAATAAGAAACATATATTGTTATTGTCATTAGTTCTATTTTTTTGCTTGTTTGCTTGTTTTTACAGTTCATCGGCTGATTTGCTAACTTATCCCCAAATGTTGCATGAATTCTGAGTACAATAATAATATAAGTACATATATAGAGACCAGGATTATTCGTTAGAATAACGGTAATGAAAAGAACACTCAAATGTTATGACAGTGTATTTATTTCCTATCTGATTGATTTGGGAAAAGATCAATATTTTATGCCCAGATGGCCAATTTGCCAGGGCTACATATTATCTGATTGATCAATAACTTTCTTATTACTAGACGGTTACGGTTTGTATATGTGGAGAGGCCAATGGAGTTTTAAGTATTTTTCGGTCAGACATTGAGATAATCCTCTAACCGCAAATCATTCATTATATGATGAAGATCGTGTTACGTATGATGAGTTTAGTTTCCAAACGTAAAAAAAGAGGATTTCGAAACTGATTTTGTAAGCAAACAGACGTACACCATTTTGTTTTGACTTTTACGAATCTGGTCTATAAAAAAAACCGTATATATTTTTCTACGAAACTAAAGTTGTATTTCTTTGTGCAAAATAGAGTCTCCACAGATATGGACATTTGAATTGACACGTTTCTATTTTTTGGCCAATGAGAACCTTCGAAAAAGAGCGCTAAATTTTATACTATTAGAAGACGGTATTCTTTTGAAAAATCAAAGGATCATATCAAATAATATATTTTCCATCTTAAATTATTAAATAAAAATTAACAAATTGAACCACTTGAAACTTAAAGAAATCATTCTAGTTTTTTAGGAGTTTCAGTGAGAATTTGAATTCACAGGCGGTCCGCCAGCCATATGTAGACACACGTTTAGCATAGCGCGATCCGGTTTGAATTCAGAGTTTTCTTCTCCTTGACAGGTTGCCATTCAATATTAGGACCCAGGCTGTCCCGCTGAGTGGGTGGAGATAGATTCATACCTTTCGCAAAGCATTAAATCCCGTAAGGAATTCGAAATTAGAACTGGAATTCGAACTCGCATCTCCAATTCCTCAATCCGTTCCTTTAACTCCACTGTATATCTACTGTGCGTGTAAATACTGTGGCAAAACAACTTATATATCAGCAGTAGCTGTGTTCTCCTTTTTATACTCATTTTAAATGATCATAGTCACATGCATAAGGGAGGTAATCCTATTATCACCATATTTGTTTTTCTATGTTATTTATTTTAGATATTTATTTCTTTTTCGTGGTTTCTTACTAGAAAAAATGGCCTTATACTTAATTCAGAAATTATTCCATGTGGTACATCGTATTAGACGAGGTTTAGTTTCAAAGGAATTAAATTCAATATTTTCTAAAGAAAGAAGCATATTTCAACACATGCAGGAATTATGTACTTAAAACAGATAACTCACAAAAGCGGAGACATATAACATTTACGTGTATATTGATAATCATAAAAAAGGAAATAAAACATTTATGACCTTAGCCTTAGCGTGTGTCAGTGACTATGTGCGGTGCACGTGGTTTGTTTGAAATTAACAAGTCGGTTTGCCGGCGGATACAATTTAAACAATTTATACTTTTTTTTGTTCTTGATTATTTATTTTTCCAGTTGATTCGAACTCTATAAAATGGTAAATAATAAAGATTTACTTATAGTTGGTTCACATATTTTAATAATTTAGTAAATGATTATAAAGTTAAGAATAAAAATTGTTTTCATATTTATTTCTTTATAAATTGGTAAATAATAAATAATGCATTAGTTTTAATTGTATTAGTTTTTAGAATGTTGTAAATATAAAATTTTTCTTGAAAATAAACAAAAATAAATAAATAATGATTTTATTTTTCTTTGGTAAATTCACAAGAACAAAAAATCTGTATAAATTCACTTTTATCATAAGTTTAGTTTAGGTTTTATTACAATTATAATCATTGCTTTTTAAAACAATAAACATTACGAAGAGTGGAGGTAGTTATAATGATAGTGGTGTAAAGGCCCAAGTGTGCTGAAAAAAATGTATGGGAAAGATTGAGAATTGACGATTCTTATTGCTTAAGAAGAAATCCCGATATGCTTGTCTATAAATTATTGTGGGGTTATTTTTAGAAGTCATTACCAGAAATTGGAACTAAGAAAGCATTTATGTATTTAGCCGTAGTGTGTGGTGCCCACGTGGTTTGTTTGAAATTAACTAGTCGGCTTGTCGTAGAAAAGAAATCTCTCCCAGCGGAGACAAGTGTCAATGTTGTCATGACATCACGAAGCAAAAAAAAAAAAAAAAAAAGAAATAAAAGAAAAGAAAGAGAATGTGAGTTGTTCATTATATAGTTCTGAATAGAACCTCACCCTAGCAGGCTTCCTTACAAACAAGGTATGGTAGCCACCACAAGCTACGATATGCTAGAAGGAAATATTGCTGTTAAGGCACCGTGTTCCAATCACGTCGAGGGGTTGCCAATTGTAACGACATTCGCTTGAAAGTCGCAACATTTTGAAAATAAATGAATTCAAAGTATACATGGGTTTTTTTATACATTGATACAGAAACAAATATCGAAGGTAGGTTGTAGGTGTAAGCATAGCCAGTTTAATAATAGCCCAAGGCTAAGAAAATAGTACTTCAAGCTGACATTTCTAATAATAGTTCAAGAGTAAAAAAAAAAAAAAATGAGTGGCAGATTTAGCTTAGAATCGCTACGTAATATAAATATAAAATCTAAACATCATTATATTTTAGCAAATAAAGGACAAATATATTTGTATAGGTATGACGATAAACTACATCCGGCGGCAAGAACTCTGATCGGGAGATTGGAGGTTTTGAGGAGCGTGGAACAACCTTTTAATTGCTATTGTTTCCAGGTCCAACTTAATTTGTTGCTGTGGCACCTGTTAGGATCCCAGCTATGGGCAAATAGTGAATCCCTATATATATATATATATATATATATATATATATATATATATAAAACACAACGAGTATATAAGAATACATATTTATAGTAAAAATTTCAAACAATACATTTTATCTGTAGTTGAAGGCAGGCAACAGCGTTAAAAATATTTAGATTTCGGCACTGAATAACCAGTAGAGGTTGATAAGAAAATCAACCAGTCAACATGAAAGAACTCTTCCATGATATTAATCCATATAATATCCTATTATTTCTTAAAGAAATCAAACTGTATTCCAAAATATAACTTCAACAAAACTGCAACATAAAACACAGTTATCTCCGCCTCTAGTAACTATGCCCAGATAACACGTATATGAAAAAGAAACCCCAAAACCCCCAAAAACCCCAAAAAACCGTGAATCATCTACCATGTATTCAATTGTGAAAGCAGAATAACATATATTTTTTATTACTTCAAAGCTTTCGAGAAAATTAGATGACCCATAACGAGTTGATATGTCATTAAACAAGACAAAAACATTCAAATAAATTTTAGTTTTAGATGGCAGTTGTAAGCACTTAAGAGTTTAAAGGGGAAAATAAGAATTAAGTTTATAAGTGAATGAAGAAAATGTGTACAAAAATAGAGATTATATGTAGGTAAAGGTGTAAATCATGCAAAAGTAATGTGTATGTGTGTGTGCTTTGTGTGTGTGTAGAGACTTTAGCGAATGTATGGCTACGGGATTCGCCAGGTGGTTCAGTTGAGATTTAGGTGTCGGTTTGCCTGGAGACTAAGAAGTCTCTCCGAAGGGAAACAGGATGCGTCCTAGGAGTGGATACGGAAAACAAAAAAAGACGAGACTAATTCATTTTTACAGATTATCAACGCTTTGCAGATAATTTAATGCCAGGAAAAAAACATTTTCGATTGTAAGAATAATGCTTTAGTAATACAAGTCTTACTAATTAACTAATAGCTGAAGTGGAGAATAGGTGGGTTCATGTTTTTCCCAAGGGTATTTGCGCGTAAGTGAATATAAAGAACCCAACTGGAATTGGAACTCGGCTCTTTGATTAACAACGAGCCATTATTTATTGCATCATCCGTACATCCACGCTTTTACAGCACCTGGTGTTCCGAAGCGGTCCCCCATCCAGGTACTGACCAGGCTCGACGTTGCTTAACTTCTGTGATCGGACGAATACCGGTGTTTCAACGTGATGTGTGTGTATGTGTGAGAGAGAGAGAGAGAGAGAAAGGGAGAGAAAGAGAGAGAGAGAGATGAAGAGAGAGTTTGAGTCCTTTTATATTACTTTATACAACGCCACCTAGCTGGTGTTAAGACAAGTTTCCTGGAAGACAAGGTAAAGCAATTCCCTATTGCACACCTGCAATGATATTTACTCAAACTCATAATTACAGTCATCATTTCCGTAACCCGTTACCATCTTAGGTGGTAAATAACATAGAAATCATACACGTGTCTGTGAATATACAGGTCAACAGTATATGTCGAATTCTATTTTTTCGCTATAACTCACAATGGAAGAATTTTACCATTTTGGTATCAGAAGAAAAATATGAAGTTTTGAAAGGATGGAACAGCATCAAAAATGGATGTCTAAAATTGATGTTAAGTCTCAGTTTTAAAGAAAGTAGCAGGTTTTATTTTCAGAAATAACATTTGTATTTTGGCTCGACAACTTTTCAAAAATCTAAATCCACCTAAAATATAAAAGAAATTAAGTCAACCATATTTTGGAGTTTCAACCCAATTCAAAGGTGGGAAAAAATATAAGCTTTCCATTAAGAAAGGATTTAGAGTGAAAAAATCATTTAAAGAAATTTAAAAAAAAGTAAAATACTTGACTTTCAAATCCCCCAAATCTAATTGTAACAGTATTATGTTCAAATATATAAAAATATTTTATTAATCAAATTGAAATAATAAAAAAAATCAGATTGATTGATCAGTTTGTTTTATACGGCTCATTAACCTTTTGCTGGGTATTTAAAACCAGTAAATATTTTTGGATTGTAAGAATGGTTTTAAATATAATAATGATTTTCTGATAACAGCCCTTCAATTTACCTCAAAGCTTGGAGGGGGGAGAAGATGTAGATTCAAACCTGTCCCATGGGTATTTGTGCGTAAATGAATATAACGAACCCGATCGGAATTGGAACTTAGCTCGCCGATTTCACATTCCGAGCCGTTCTCTATTGCACCATCCGAATATCCAAGTTTGCATCACCTGATATTCCCAAATGGTCATCCATCTTTATAATGACCAAGCTCGCTGTTGCTTAACTTTGGTGATCGGGCGAGTAACGGTGTCAGCGTGATATGACCATAAGCAAATAATCTTAAATAAGATAATACAAGTGTATAAAGTTTTGAAGGAAAGCAAGAAGAAAGGACTCAAGATCAAGTCTACGAAGACAGAATGTATGGCTGTCAGCAAAAGAGATATCCCAACATGCAAATTACAAATTGGAGATACAAATAAATAAATAAATAAATAAATAAATATTTTGTTTGAATATTGAATTGTTTTAACAAAGGATGGTAAGTGCGGCATTGAAATCCGAAGGCGGATTGGGAGAGCGAAAGATGCCTTTCAAAAGATAAGCAATGTATTAAGAAACAGGAAACACAGAAGAAAGTACTGAACCACTAAGTAATATCGGTCCTTCTATATGGCAGTGAGTGCTGGGCAGTCGTTACGCAGATGAAGAAGACATGTTTCAGGAGATTACATTGCTTAAGAATGGGACGTTAAAATAAAGGAATGGAGAGAAAAAAAATAGAATGTTGACGATCAACTGAAACCTGAATATTACTGAATCAATCATTATCGGAACAAAGATTTAACAAAAGGTGACACTACCGAGGATGATTTTGCTGAAACGAAATTGACTTTTGCTGATTAGAAGAGCAAATCAAAATTTGCTGATTAGGAGAGCAAATCGAAATTTGCTGATTGGAAGACCAAATTTAATTTTACTTATTAGAAGAGCAAATCGAAATTTGCTGATTGGAAGAGCAAAACGAAATTTGTTTATTAGGAGAGCAAATCGAAATTTGCTGATTGGAAGAGAAAATTGAATTTTTCAAATTAGATGAGCAAATCGAAATTTGCTGATTGGAAGAGTCAATTGAATTTTGCTGATTAGAAGAGCATATCGAAATTTGCTGATTAAAGATCAAATTGAAAAGAAAGTGAAAAGCTGGATGTTGTCATGACTGAAAACCTGAAATGAAGGTATCTGTAGTTCCTATAATAACTGGTGTACTAGGAACAGTCCCGAAGTGACTTGGTAATTGACAGTATTGCTAAAATAGGGTAAAATAAGAAGGGGATTTCTGAAGAGGCTTGCTGTCTTTTGATCTCCGAGGTAACTCACTAATTTCCAGTAGCATGAAAACTCAATAACGCATGTAGTTATTCAGATTAAATGTCAGTTCTTTTAATCTTCATTATGATTGTGATGATGATGACGATGACGACGATGATGATTATAAAATTTGATATCTCTCATATTAAATACAGATGGTCGTGAAAATTTTGACAGCGTTAGGGGCCGAAAATGAGATTTGAAAGTCGAATGCACTTTAAAATGTTTACCATCGAAAGAAGGATTTAAGTTCCAATTCTTTGAATATTTGTATTCTGAAAGTAATGTTAAAATAAACATTAAATCCACATAATTATTTATTAATTTAAAGGAAGCAAAAAATTCCTCAATCATTAAATGAAATTAATCCATTGCCCTTAATTTAATGGTATGAATAAATTAAGACCGATGTAAAAGAAATAGGTTCTTGTTTTTTCAGGAGGAGGTTAAGTACGGAACTATCCCCAAACTTGAACAGCATTTGACGAAAAAGAGAAAAAAAATCAATAACATATAACGGGGGAAAAAAACAAACAATTTTAATCAAGTTTATATCGCTTCTTATGAAAAGAGCAGTTTTCCATCGTTTTCTTCAGGGTTTTGAATTCCGAGTCCTTTTCTTAATATGTCTGCCGTCCAAGGCTAAAAAATCCACTATACTCTACTGTTTAATTCATTGCTAGTGCTTTATTGAATGAACGATTGGAGAGAGAGTTCATTGCTTATATTGGAAGCCAGTCCCAGAGAAGTATTACGGTAAAGAAGGCAACGGAGAATCACTCAGCAATCTTTCTGAAGAAGTTACGGTAATTCATAGATAATAGAAAAAAACAAAATTTCTAGAAAATCATGAGTGTCTACGTTTGAAAGGATATGGTATTAAAATTTGCTGAAAACAACAAAGACAGGAATTTGTGAAAAACTATAATTACCAACATCTTGCGAGAACAGAGGGCATGGAGAAAAAGAGAAAGGTTCTTGTCTTTTAATTATAATAAAAAGGCGCCTTAAATTGAAATAAATTCAGTCTTCACCTTTATTGTTTTCTGTTATAATTTTTTTTCTGAAAGGGACAAGTCAGTAGTTCCCCATTGCTACCAAAGTAAGCACATCTTAATTCTGTTCTTATTGTGTATTAGCTCAGAATAAACGATCGGAGAATCGAGTTCGAATTGGGTTCGTTACATTCATTTACGAGCAAATACCCTTGGGAAAAAAGATGAGACCATCTGCTCCCTAAGCTATGGATTAAATAGTAGGACATGTATATGTAAAATGATTGTTGTTCTCTAAGAAATGCTGATGTAATATTCACTTGCTTTTTAAATCCAAAATCTGTTTCGGCTTTTAATCACCAAGAAAGAGTAGATGAACCATAAGAATTAATCATCCAATCAATGATGCTGTATACTAATTTCTTTTGACTGAAGCAGTTTTAAATTGATGGAAAGATTTCTCTGCACCTCAAATCTCTTATGGCCAAAACTGCGTACTGACCAGGCCTCACCTTGATACGCATAGGCATCTTTTTTACCTATTCGGCTCCTAGATTGGTCTAAAATTTGCCTTTACTCTAAATTTTCGCAAATGCTTTTAACATAGGTTTTGACTGTTAGAAAAGCTAACAGTAATCAACATAAAAAGTTAGAAGCTTATACCTAAAATATAAGACCCGTTAAAATACTACTACTATACTCATGTTTGCTTTTCTGGGAGAGACAATCTATTTCTTGCTCATTTATTTAAACGTTGTGCAGCTTTCGTAATATATTAAGCAATTAGACTTATTCTATGTGTTGTCTTTGTTGATATCACAATATTTTGTCTGATTCGCTCATCAGCCTTCCGTGGATGTACAGTCGATAAATGAATGACGTGGAGATTTATTTTCCTTTAGACATAGATGAACAGAAAATAACTTGTGGCATTTCTATTCTGGAGGTTCAGTTCATTCCCAGAAAGCCGAGCCAAAGAGAATAAACATTATTATTATTAACCTGTTAAACATATGCAGTTCAATTCTTATAAAACTCATCTAAGATAAGTGAATCCATTCTCAGTAAATCATGTAATACAAATGAATCCAGATTCAGCAAGTGAGTACAATTTTCAGCCAAAGTATAAAATAGGTGCCGCTGTTTTTATCAACTGGCGTGTGACACAAGCGATACCAGCTGTCCTTATAATGGATGCATATTTCCATAATTAGTAAATCCCGGAACACAGGTGATTACATTCTCAGCACCGCTATCCCGCTGTTACACATGGATTTCCATTTTCAGCAAACTGTGTCTCAAAGGTGATTCCATTTTCAGCAATCTCTGAAATAAATTTACTTCCAACCTCAGCAACCCGTTTAATACAAGCAATTCGTTTCTCAGCACTTCGTGTAACCCGCTTTTCACAGGCGAATTCACTCTTAGCAATCTCCTGTAACGCAGGTACGCTCATTCTCAGCAACCCACGTAATGCAATTGTCGACAGTCACACATACAGATTCCATATATACATGTGACAATGCTTCCAAGTTGTTCTGACGAACAAATAATTCTAACATCTACATTAATATGTATTTATAGAAACTTTTGTTATATTATTAATTTTAAGGATTATTGCAATTGAAAAATAATCGAAAAGGCCTTAATAGCACACTTTAATAAAAGCAGTAAATGTCACCCTACCTTTCCAAGTTTTATAAGACTTTATGAATAAGATTTAAAAAATAAAAACAACAGATAGACAGAATTCCAGTATTTCAGAAGAATATTGTTAACATACTGTAGAAAATTACATCTGTAGTGATTACCACACACACACACATAAATATATATAAATATTTATGTATATATATATGTATGTATGTATGATATTCAGTTGTATAGATATGAGTTTGTGACTCTGGGATTCCCGCTTTGGCGATCATCAGACAAACTGGTTTATTTTTTTAAAATTGGATCTATTTATGCTTGTTTGTGTTTTATTATTTGTGTGTGGGGGGGCCCGTGAATTTTCTTCTGTGTTTGTTTGGCGTGGCACTCTCTTGTTTGGGTGACACTCACACATTACTCACACTATATATATATATATATATATATGAAGAAGACGTCATTATACCTTAAGGAAACCATTTATTTATTTTTCGAAAATCTACGTTTACAGGCTTGTATACAAAGAGGAACTATTTCGTTTTTAAAATTGCAAGATTGGTCGAGTTTCACCCTAAGTCAGCCGTGCTATAATCATTTGTTCTCCAAGTATCTGTCTATATTTCTGAGATGAGATATTATGTATACTATTTACATATTCGGACTATTGTCCTCACATTTGTCACCATATTTATTACAACGTTTCGGCCTTTCAGTATCTGTCTATATTTCTGAGATGAGGTATTATGTTCACTGTTTACATTATTCGGACTATTGTCCTCATCTTTGTCACCATATTTATTACAACGTTTCGGCCTTTCAGTATCTGTCTATATTTCTGAGATGAAGTATTAAGTACATTATTTACATTATCCGGACTAGTGTTCTCATCTTTGTCGCCATATTTATTACAACGTTTCGGCCTTTCAGTATCTGTCTATATTTCTGAGATGAGGTATTATGTACAATATTCACATTATTCTGACTATTGTCCTCATCTTTTTAGCCATATTTATTACAACGTTTCGGTCGTTGTACGCTCCGGCCTTCTTCAGGTGGTTGGAATTTCGAACTGAACCCCTTATTTCGCTCACTGGGCTAGACTGTTCTAGTTCCACTTGTCATGTTTAATGGATGTCAGTTATCAGTTATCTCCTGTTACTTCTCCTCTCCAAGTTCTCCACTGCCTTAACCGGGTATTGAACTCACACTCTTTGTGTCATGTCACTGGATCTAACGAACGCATTTATCCACTGTGCCATGTGTTCTTGAGGACACATGGCACAGTGTATAAATGTGTTGGTTGTTATAAATATGGCGACAAAGATGAGGACAATTGTCTGAATAATGTAAATAGTGTTCTCCAAGTTTGTTAAACGGAGAACTTGCAAGGTTCCAGTAGTTTTAAGACCCCCCCAAGGCGCCCAATTTACCTGAAATTGATATGGTTATAGTTTTTCAGGGCGTATGGTCTTGATAGCCTTTCGTAACTGCCTCAGCAAGTTGGCATAGTACTCTCCATTGATGATTTTACCCTTTAGAAGATAATCAATAAAAACAATGCCTATTTGCATCCCAAAAAACTGATGCGAAAACCTTCCCTGTTGAATAAAAGATGTTGGATTTCTTTCGAGCAGGTGAGGAGGGACGTTTTCACTGCAGGGATAGTCACTTTATTTCTGGCTCAAAGTGATGAAACCAACACGCATTCTGCCTCAAACGACGTCATCAGATTTTCATGTGATATGATCAGTCTGGTACGTTTCTGATCAGGTGTTGGGGAACAGATGATAGTCAAATAATAAAAATAGGGAGAATGATCAACCAGTTCAAAGCCATTGAAACCAAAGACTTGTGTCCTAAAAAAACAAGACTTCTTTCGTCAGTTTATCTGGGCGTTTGGACTTGATAGCCTTTCTTAACTGCCTCAGCATAGTATTCTCCCTTCCATAGGTGTTCAGTGTTTGGATACCATTAGTGAAGAAGACTATTCATCCTGTTGGACAAAGAATTAACAACAACAGATATGAGATCATTATCATCATCATCATCATCATCATCATCATCATCATCATCATCATTGTGATACTGGTTCCTAGCCAACTGTTTGAGGAACAGATAATTGTCAGATTGGACGAAATCAGGAGAACAGGTTGATGAAACAGTTCAAAGCTACAATTATAAGCTCCAAATAATGAAATATGTAAGATAGAAAAGCATAATTACAAAAAAAGCCAGTTTAAAAGGGTTAAGTTCGACATTCTAACTACCCGAAGAAGGCCGGAGCATACAACGGCCGAAACGTTGTAATAAATATGGCGACAATGATGAGGACAATAGTCCGAATGATGTAAATAGTGTACATAATACCTCATCCGATAAATATAGACAGATACTGAAGGGCCGAAATGTTGTAATAAATATGGAAACAAAGATGAAGACAAAAGTCCGAATAATGTAAATAGTGTACATATTACCTCATCTCAGAAATATAGACAGATACGGAAAGGTCTAAACGTTGTAATAAATATGGCGACAAAGACGAGGATAATAGTCCGAATAATGTAAATAATGTACATAATATCTCATTTCAGAATTTCCCAATGATATTAGCACATAAGTGAATGTAATGAATTTGACTGGAATTCGAACTCGGCTCTCGGTGACTGGCAGATAGTAATAATGATGATACTACTACTACTACTACTACTACTACTACTACTAATAATAATAATAATAATAATAGAGGGTGTAACAGAGCAATAAATAAATAGAGTCAACATACAGAAATGAAAAGAGCGAGGGTAGCCCCCGCCCAAAAGGAAGATAATCATAATCACATGATTGAATGGATGTTTTCATGTATATATTCTTAATAAATCCTGTCAAAGATAATCTCAGAATACATGAACGGTTTGCTACAAATATATCCTGTATTATGAACTAAGGAATTCAGTGGTATTTTCTGTAGTTATTTTCTTATACATATTAAAATATTAATCTTGTTTTAAATAAGTTATAATTGCAATATGAATGACAGTAAACTAATAACCTCACGATGTGTAAATATTTTATGTAATGAGCTTAGAGTCTTACCTGAATGGATATACGTGCCTATAAATAACTTGAGTTATATAAATAGTCACATTCAGATAATTACAACAGCTTGTCAAAAATCTTAATTCGATGGTTCCCATCGTGATAAAAGTCGAGAGATAGCGAATCGTCTATGTTCTTTACAGTACGGAATTTGAAATAAACATGGGTTCACATGCTATGATGTTGGAAAAGATTTTTAGCATCACGTAGCTAAAATAACTTCACGGTTTAAAAGACATTTTAACACGTGCGCGTCGAGATTAAGGCACATTTTTATTGATAGCAGGTAGCTGTCCTTTGATATGCAGAAATTCAAAAGTTTTTAATCGTTGTCAAACGAACAGGAAAAAAAAAAAAAAAGATTGAAAATTTTTGGGGTTCTTTACATCAAAGGGCGACAACCCACCATCAATAAATTTGCTTTAATATCGGCGTACACGTATTACAATTCCTTATGACCATAAGGTCACCAAAAAGTTTCATTTGAAAACCCAGACTGTTGAAAACGTAAACACTCTACAAATTATCTCCCGACTTCTGTCATTTTTTCTTCAATATTCTGTGATAAGCAATGGTGAGAGGTCTTCAGTAATGGTACCAACATTCGTAGTCTGGTTTTCATCTTCAAAGTCCATTCCAGAACCATCAAGAGAATCGTGAATAATTTAAAAAAATAGGGAACAGTAGAGAGGAAAACTGGATCAGGAGGTCACAACAGGAAGAGGGATCATAGAGTTAAAGAGATTAATTAGAAAAGATCCAACTCAATCCCTAAGATGTTTGTCACTATGACAGCCCAAAGAGCAGAGAAAAACACTTATATATGAAACATGTGAGGCAAGTTTTTACTCCAAGACAGAAAGTTACAAGGTTACAGGGGGCGAACATCAGCTGCAATAAGTTGGAAAATAATCCTGGAAATATATATATATATATATATATATATATATATATATATATATATATATATATATATATATATATTGAACTTTATTTCAATCCTTCATGAGCATCCAATCCTTAGTTATGATTAATTAATGATAAACATGTCATTTTCGTTTATGGTTGATTTCATCACGATTCTTCTGTTAAGCTTGGAGAATACATTCTTATTCTTTAAAGTAGAGCACAATAGTGTTATAAAATCCTCGGAGAATTCCAGTAAGATATCTTTAATCATTTCTAAGATACAACGGCTCAAAGTATAACAGTTGGACATTAGACAATGTTGCAGTTACACGATTTGTACAATTTTGCTGTGCACCCGGTATATATATATATATATATATATATATATATATATATGGAAAGAGGAATTTTCTCCTGTCCCAATTAACCACCTTAATCTCCCAGTGACCTATATATACAGCCTACTAACAGAGCAGTCTGGAAGTCAATTGGAAACATTAAACCGACAGTCCCAATGCAGTCCTCATTATTTATATTCACAAACGCTCTATCTCTGACAGTGAGGCAATCTTGCCTTATAAATATAGCAAATTTTAAACTATATATATATAAAAACATTTTTCAAGTAACGAAGATTGTAGACAAAAAAAATTTTTTAATTGTTTCTGTATCATCGACATGGCAGGTACATATTCTGTTTTTTTAAGAGAGGAAGGCTTATTTAAATAAATAATTTCAATTTTATATGAAAGCCTTCCGGGTGTAATATAATTATAACAGACGTGTGCTGAGCAGACCCCATTTTTTATTCTTTCCTTTCTAAGAATTTTGAATTATTTTTCGTTATTTATCTCTGTTGCAAATTCGGCATTGGATTTATACATACGAGGTCCGATGAAAAGGTATCAGGGCTGTTGTTATGGCACAAGTACGCAGAGTTAAGCCGCTTGGCCCAGGTTGACCTTGGATTCTGTTGAATATACACACTAAGTTTATAACGTTGTAGCTTATATATAGCAGAGATTGTAAGTAAAGTATCTACAGTATGGTCGTCTCACGAAACTAAAGAGCTTCTATCAGTGACCATGGCTTCTGCAGCAGTTTTGGACCATGTACAACATTCTCCAGATCCGAGAATATCTGTATTCCCCAGATTTGGATCCTTGTGACTTCTCCCTATTCAAAGATCATATCCTACTTGGAATTAACAAGATTTCAAGACGTCGAACAAATCCAAGAGAATACGAAAAGGCAGCTTCTCTCTATCCCCCAAAAAGGGAGTTCCAGGAATGCTTTTATCAATGGAAACAACAATGGATAAAATGTGTGGCTTCATAAGGGGACTACTTGATACGAGATTTAAATGCCGAATTCATATATGTTGCACTTTTTTTTATAGCGCCAGTCCCGATACTTTTTGATCAAACCTCGTACACACACAAACGTATATATTGCGTGTATTTTGGCAGCATGCTTTCATTGAAACATATTTCACTGAATAATTTAGACAAGTTTTGTCTACTTAATTTCAATGGGATCATTTATATTCACGGACAAACTTTTCAGTGTCATTATTAAAGGAACAGAGAAAATTACCGTCTTAATACATATTATTTATTTTGAGAACTTTCGACATTAGCACAATATCAACACCCTGATGATGACATTCTACTAATGTCGAAAGTACTAGGAATAAATAATATGCATCAACACGGTAATTTTCTCTCCTCCTTTAATAATAGCACCAAAAAGCTTGTCCGTAAATATAAAGTGTTATTATAAACATTGGGAGTTCTAAACTCCAGGTAGGACTACCCTTGGCGGTAAACGTCGAAGACAAGGACCCAGACTAAGCGCGACCAACCCCAAAGATCCCAACGGAGGAACAATT
>OZ010602.1:14119987-14122487 GCA_963932145.1 Acanthosepion lycidas
CAGCCTTTCTTTTAAACATATTTCATTAAATACAGCTGATAAGCAAGATTTAATTATTTTTTATTTATTTTTTTTCCGTATCCTTACGTTTTTCCATTTTGTAGGAGTAAGGGAGTATAGAAATTTTCCATAATTTTCATTGTCCCAAACGCTTTTGGACACTTCTTTAGCCATTCTCCAAAAAAGGGGGTGTTTCTGGTCTTGTTATATTTTTCTCGTGATTTGTCTGTTGTATTTTATTTTTGTGTCATTTTGGATATGAGCGTTTATTCCGAGGCATCGCATCAACATCTTTCTATCTTTAAACACCTTTAACACTTTATTTCCAGTGTTCAATAATATATATATATATATATATATATATATATATATATATATATATATATATATATATATATACTAGCAGCATGGCTCGGCGTTGCCCGTGCTTGATTCAAAAATCGTACGACTCATACAGCAATCGCTATCACTTGACTTAAAATATTTTTGCCTTTCCTTGCCTTTAAAGGAGTGCCCTTTGCCGTGCTGATGTTGCTACATGCCTTATTTCTTGCTTATCTCGCATTGCAAATTCTTTCTAAGCTCTATACTAAACATTAAATCTGTTATGAAAAAAGAACTAAACAAAATGAACACAAAACGATCAGCTTCAAAAAAGGACATGTAACTGGAAAAACTGAATGAAAAAAGAATGTTAACAACAAATACTTTTTCACACCCAACCCAGTTCTGCGGAATCAGAATCAACGTTGAGTTTAAGCAAGCGAATGAGCCAATTGGAGTAAAGTGACATGCTGATTTAAATTTTTCCCACTTGTGACGAATGCAGCTATCGAGTTTTTTGCATGCTAGTTAACATTCGTTTCAGTCAGCTATAGGCTCTCACTCTGGCCAGTATACATTGGCTGAAAACTACATGAAAACTGCCGTAGAAGCATGAAAAAATCGATTATTTCCAGTATCGATGGGAGTTCGGAAATGCAAAGTCGGTTTTGCCCTTCCTGCTAACATGGAGCATGTGCATGTAAATTTTGGTGCAAATCCGTCGAAAATTGCGGCCGTCCATTCATTAAACAGACACACATCCCGCCTTATATATATATATATATATATATATATATATATATATATATATATTTTTATATATATATATATATATATATATATATATATATATATATAAATACACACACACACACACATATGTGTGTATATATATATATATATATATATATATATATATATGTCTAATAAGATGCATGAAAAAACCTTACCAATACGAAATCTGGGAAAGAAAAATGACAAAAGAATAGAAAGACCGAGAAAATGAAACAAAAATAACAAACAAAGAAAACCAAAGAAAAAGTAAAAAAAAATAGACAACTACCTACAAAAGAAACTAAAGTGCTCAATTCTTAAATAAATTAAAGACAGAACAGTAATATTAACAAATAAGAAACAGTGCACAGGGACTCTTATCCAAATCGTCACTTATTTTCCTGCTATGGCGATCGTCAAACAAGATTTTGCTAACATTTTGTGAGCGTAGTTTGATCTATGTATCTATCTATCTATCTATCTATCTGTTCATATCTATCTATCTATCTATCTATCTATCTATCTATCTATCTATCTATCTATCTATCTATCTATCTATGTTTTTGATTTATTATATAAATTTATGCTGAAAATGCTACTAAGCTTGGTTGGTTGATACTATTTTTTTGAAAACCTAATCAGGCTATTCATATCTATCTATCTATATATTAGGTTGGTGCAAAAATAATGTCGTTTTCTCACATATGTTATTATGTGAGAAAACGACATTATTTTTGCACCAACCTAATATCTGTCTATCTATCTATCTATGTTATACACACACACACGTACATATATATATATATATATATATATATATATATATATATATATATATATATAGTGTGTGTGTATGTGTAAGGGTGAATTCACGTATACACACACACATATATATATATATATATACATATATATATATATATATATATATATATACATATATATATATATATATATGGTTTTATATATTATAAATACATACTAATAATAAATATACATTTATTCGTCGCCATTAGCAGAACTCTATGTTTCATGCACGAGACAATCGGCAGGCGCTAACTGAAAACTGACCGTTATAAAATTGAAATATTGACATTTATAACATTCTGTTACGATAGTGTTGTAGAGTATTTATTTATGGAGGAACTTTACATTATATATTAAATATATATGTATATCTATCCATCTGTCTCTGTCTCTGTCTCTCTCTATATATATATGTATATAGCTAGTCTAGATATAAAATCCCTCGACACCATCGTGGCAGTTGAAAAATGCCCAAATCTCCTCCCAAAGCAGGTGAAATAATAAAAAATAAAGCTCTCTCTACTAACATCTAAAATAATGAAGATCTGCCGTTTCATCACCAATCAGTTCTACCTCACATTTTATAACGACTTTT
>OZ010602.1:14129987-14142487 GCA_963932145.1 Acanthosepion lycidas
AAAGAAAATTAGGGACAGAAATAAAAGGGGCCAATGAGCATACATACTCTAGCTAAGTTAACTTGAAAAAGGAAAACAAAAGCATCAAAAAGGAAACCTAATCTAGCCTAATTTCGGGATGGGTTGCACAAGTTCAACCCAGGAAGAGCAATATCCTGATGCCTAACCGGCATCAATGTGCCACTCAAGGTCAGCCCCTTTCACACGACACAAGCGCGCAAGATTCACCCACCTTTTGCTGAATTCTGATGAAGTGAGCCGCCGCCTTTCCATCCTAATCTTGACTTTAAGCTGATGCTTAAAGTACAAGATCAGTTGGGAAGAGGTGAACTTCTCGCCTCCATAGAATCCCTTCTGACGTGTCGTCCAAATCACGACTCTCATAATGCCTAACAGTGGAACACATACTGTTCAGCCTTTGTCAGCGGCGGTGCCACATTGCTACAAACGGAAACGGCCTGAAGGACATGGCGAAGAGCTTATTCGAAGAATTACCATGAAAGTATTTATAGAAAAGGTACAGAGAGGGTACTTTATGGAGGTGGGAAAATGAGTGAAGGAGAGTCGCCAGATCAGGGCTTATAATGTTGCTGGTTCTTTTTTTGATTTTATTAAGAAGCTCAAGGTAAATTTTAGGGGCACTCGCCCATAGGTGGTAGCAATATTCTAAGCATGGACGAATCGTAAACATAGATATGTAAGATTCTTGTGAGAAAAAGTGTCTCGCCCCATACAGTAAATCGACTTTCTTAGCAGCTGACCTAGCAATTCAATAGAAATGTATTGGTTTTTGCTTTATTTTATTTCATATTTATTTTATTTATTTTGATTTAATTTAAATTAACATATTTAATTATTTTATATTTATATTCAGGGTGTGATATGAGCTCTGGTAAAAATTATGCAATGATAACAGCAAAATTGCAATATGAGCACTGGTAAAAATGGTTGCTGAAGATATTAGGTTTATAATACCCAGAAATTCATACCCAGATGTCCTCAATGGCCCAGTGGATAAAGGCGTTGGTTAGATCCAGTGACAGGACCCAAAGATGAGTTCAATACCCGGTTAAGGCAGTGGAAATTAGTCGGAGATAACTGATAACTGACATCCATCAAACATGGCACGTGGAACTAGAACAGTCTACCCCAGTGAGCGAAATAAAGGGTTCAATTCGAAATTCCAACCAGAGCGTACAACGGCCGAAACGTTGTGATAAATATGGCGATAGTCCAAATAATGTACATTTTCAAATCAGATTAATTATTATTATTATTTCCTTTGATTTTCTGGTGTATACTAATTTTTTCAAAAATTGAGCTCCTATTCACGTGGAGGAAGCCTAAAACGCCATTAACTTTCCTTAAGAACTTGAGACTATATATATGCAATAGTTTTATAATTTAATTTTAGAATATAACAGTAGTTATAAAAATATTGTGTTACTGATGTTTATATATATATATATATATATATATATATATATATATATAGTACATACGTAATTACACACAAATATTTTTATGTATGCATAATTTATACGCTCCGTATGTGTTAACTCGCAGACATGCACATACTTGCCCAGCCTCACTAGAACAATATTCAGTGTTATTAAGTCATTTTCGAACTGCCCCCCCCCCATCAACGCCCCACGTTGGGAACCACGGGTTGAGATGCTTAACTTAGCCAACCTCATTCAGCCATCTACCAATTTTGTTTTTTTTAGTCTTTTTCTTCTATGCGTCGGGTACCTTCACTTGGTAGGCAATCATGGATCTCCACAATTTCCTGCCGTTTTTAGGTCTTTGTAAAATTTTTCTATTGCTATCCCTCCAAAACCTGTACTGCCAACCCTTTACAATTGCTTGTTACACAGGTTATTCGCTGCTTTCCTCTGTCGATCTTGCCTTCATTAAGTCTTGTTAAATTCTCCAAGCCACGTTTCCTCATTATCTGCCTTAGATATTTCAACTCACTTTTTGATTCGAAGTATAAGCATCTTTTTTGTTTCCATTTCATTTTTAACCTTTTCGTTACTCAAACGTTCAGTCCTTTGTATTCTCAACATCCTTCTGCAGAAGTACATTTCTGTTGTCTGAAGTCTCTTCTTCCTGTTTGAGGTGATTGTCCAGTATTCATTGTCATATAAGGAGAATCGATATCTAACAACATTTTATCTCTATCTTTTTTCTTTTTACTTTGCTTAGAGTTTGGAAGTCATCCTTAAATAATCGTCGCCGTTTCGCTGTCACATTTTTGTCTTTTGTTAGCACGCTTTCCTGATATTTAAATGCTTGGATTTGTTTGATCTGGGGGTCATCAATCTTGTGCTGTTGTCTTTTGCTGACACCTATATATTCTGTATTCTTACAATTTGGTGTTTAAATCTTTTTTTCCCACTTTCCTTTTGTTTTTCAATATCCTGAATTTTAATAGCTGTAGTTTCGAGGGAAAGGACATATGTGTTATCCAGTTTCCCATTGTTAAATAAGCACACACACACAGAAAAACATATATATATATATATATATATATATATATATTTATATAATATAAAATTGTAATTAGTCAGGATTATTCTAAAGAGAACATTTAGTCCATATGAGAGCTCATGTAGTCGGTCTGATGAGACGAATATGCCTATATCCTTCGAAATAAATTTATATATATATATATATATATATATATATATATATATGAGTTACACATATATATATATATATATATTTATATATATATATATATATATATATATATATATGAATTAGGTTTTCAAATAACTTAGCGTACAAATTATTACACCATTTGTTTTACACACATACACAGACACACACACAGACACACACACACACACACACACACACACACACACACATATATATATATATATATATATATATATATATATATATATATATATATAATATAAAATTGTAATTAGCCAGGATTATTCTAAAGAGAACATTTACTCCATATGAGAGCTCATGTAGTCGGTCTGATGAGACGAATATGCCTATATTCTTCGAAATAAATTTATATTATATATATATATATATATATATATATATGAATTAGGTTTTCAAATAACTTAGCGTAAAAATTATTACACCATTTGTTTTACACACACACACACACACACACACACACACACACATATATATATATATATATATGAGTTAAGAATTCAACATGGATTGGAATCCAACATGATGACAAAATAAAAGAACAGATAAGAAACGTTTATCAATCTAACATGATTCACTTTTATTAAAGTTTCGTACGAAAATATACGTTTCCTATTTGTTCTTTTATTTTATAATATATATATATATATATATATATATATATATATAGGTGAGCGAAATGTATGATAACGCGGAAAAATGTCTATGATTTTGTGGGCCTGGTGTCACGCTTTTACGATCATCTGACAAACTGGTTTATTTTTTAAAATAGGATCTATTTATGCTTGTTTCATTATATTTGATGGCGTGAGCGGAAATATACTTCCGGGTTTGTTTGGGGTGGAGAAACAGAGAAAGATGGAGAGAAAGAAGGACAGTTTAAACAAATCTGTACCGGCCAACGCGGGTGTGACAATTTCGATTGAAACGAATGCGTGCGACAATGTTCTTCCCCGATGTTGACTTAATGTTTTCTTTGCGTTGACCCTGGGAGAAATCCTCCGTTTCTCCTCTTCTCGCTCCAACCTTCGGTGTAAATCATATCTACAGCGACACACACATATATATATATATATATATATATATATATATATATATATATATATATGAAAAAATATAGTTTTAAGTTGTGCTATATTAATGGGATAAAGTTCTCAATATCAGAGTTAGAGCGTATGTAAATATAAAAGTGAACATTGAAGTCAACACAGGCGACAGGCAGTTTCATGTAAGACGCAATAGTCAGGCCTCGAATGCTGGATATTTCCACGACTATTTATATATATGGATCAGTAGTGCATTCTGGGTAATCTATTCTGGCGGATATTTTTGCGGGAGTCTCTTGTTTGTTTATAATAATAATTAAATGAATAAAAAAAAATTATTCCAAATAAATACATAAATTAACAAATCGTCCCCGCTAAAATAACCGTTAACGCTTCAAAGTAAATATCTTTTATATCCAAATGTTAATAATTAGAAATTATATTCTTACATTGAACGGTTGCAAATGATAATTGTTACTGTTGTTGAAAATAAAAGAGATGTCATTTTCAGAAAATAATTCCTTTAACCATATCTAACAAACTATAAAGTTTTGTATATAGTCTTTTTTTGGTTACAGGTGACTTGCATTCTAGGGCCACTAGACTGGATTATTCTTACTATCAATGTCTTGTGAGACTAACATATTAAACTGTTCCCAACCATAACTTCTTTGCTGGTTGGATAATGTTTGAAAAAGCTTTAGACAAACCATTCACTAGAAAAATATTGAAACTTGATTCAAAATATCTCATCTAGCAAACTCCCCGAATACTGTCAGTTGATATGAATGAGATTCGCCTGAACTCATTTAATTTGTTTTCATGTGCTACTAAATAAAGTTTGTACTTGTATTCCGTTTTGCCTTTAAATTTCAGGGTGTAAAGCAATTTTCTTTCTAATCATTTTTTTTTAATCAATTCACCCCAAGTAAGGCGATAATGTCACTAAGCTGCATGGAGCTTCTAGGAGTGAAAAAGAATGAGAAGTCGTTAGAAGGAACTGGATCCCCAATCCTAAGACGAAAACAAGGAATAAACGCCTACTCCTGTTCAAAAGACCGGGGAGGAATGTGAACTGGACGATAGACGAACCTATCTATTTCTATCACACACACACACACACACACACACACACATATATATATATATATATATTTGTGTGTATGTATACAGCCTGTCTTAAGATATACAAATCAAATAAACCTCAATAACTAAAAAAAGTCTGAACCAATATTTGTCAAATTTAAACACGCCCATTACCACCCTTAGTAAACTATTCAACTAATCCTCTGCCATTTTTAATGGTTAGTTTTTAAGATATTTGGAATTTACGAAAATGGATTGACTGAAGTTAATATACAGATTAAACTAATATTTGCTTAAGATCTCTGAAATCTAATATAAACTATTTTGAAATATGCTTAATGGAAGGATCTAAGAACTGCTGAGAAACAGAAAATAACAAGTTATTGAGTCAGGGAATGTCGATATTGGAGATATCAAAGGAGATATGAAGAGATCATCGAACGATAAAGAAAGCTGTTGAAAATATGTGAGTTGAGAACTAGAAGCATTGGAAAAGACTTTAAGAACTTGCTTCCTCGAGATGAACGTAAACTCAAGCGAGTTATAGCGAAACAACCACTTTTGACCAGCACTCAGATCTTTGAAAAAACTGGAATTGAGGGAGTTAAGAAAAACAAAAGGTGTAGTATACTTTGTGAATTGGAATCTGTAAAAAATCTCTATAGCAATTTCCTATCATTGAAGCAAATATTTTAAAAAGTCAAAATTGGGCCAAGAAATACATGAAAATTAACTTTTCACGGACGAATCTGAAGTGACATTTGATGGACCTGATGGATGGGCCAAAGGATCGATTTTATCCAATTCAGACGTACATGTTGCTAAAAAAAGACAACTGGAAGGTGATAGTGTTATGATATGAGCTGGAATTGTGGACCAAACTCTTACTGGACCATTCAAAGTCGATGAAGTAGTTAAACTGAACAGTGTTAACTACTGCAATTTATGAACAAGAATTTCTTTTCATGATATAAATCCCAGTCTCATAGTTTCGAATTGAAGAGTATATTTATGCACAACAATCCTCTTTCTCATGTATCAAAGCTTACCCGTGAATTCTTTGCGCATCAAAAGATTTGCAGGTGAGAACATAATGGATTGGTTACCATCAAGTCCTGATCTGAATCCGATCGAAAATCTATGGTCAATTGTGAAGATGAAATTATATGAAAGTGGCAAATAATATAACAGCAAAGTAGAAGCAATTAAAACTATTATGACAGAAATTGAAACTGCTGAAGTAAAACAAATCAATGGATAATAGATTAATGGCTGTTATTGAGAAGAAGGTTCACTATATTAAAATGTAAAAGATTCAAACATTCATCATATGTCTTTCTTATTTGTTCTATTATAGATGTTGATCAATTTTTGATGATTTTATTACCTTTTTATTGAAGTAAAATATGATTATTTGGTCTTGCCTAATAACTTCAGACGGCAGTTTTTTTTAGACTACACCAAATAACTTCAATAAAACTTATTCATACTGACTAAAATTTTAACTCAGGCTTTGTTTTGACATCTAAATTGATTGTTTAAAATTTGACAATTTTTTCAAACCAAATTTGAATTATTGAATATTTGCTTAAAACTTCAGACGGTATTTATCAATCCACCCACGAGTATTGAATGTGGCACAAGGCCTTTTTAATGTGGGTATCTCCGAGCCCGTAGGCTCAGCCAAAAATAAATAACCACCCAAAACCCCCGAGGGGGCCAGTTCCGTCAACCTCCCCCAACGCAGCCCTACCCTTCGGCAGAGCTTCGTCAGGGTTCCTCCCTGCAAGCAGGGAGTTCGACAGACACCCGACCCGGCAGCTCACAAAGCACAGATACTACACTTTGATCCTAGCCACCGGGCCGAGCGGGTAGGTATTTATTAATCCACCCACGAGGATTAAATGTGGCACAAGGCCGGTTTAATGTGGGTAGCCCGCGAGCCCGTAGGCTCGGCCAAAAATATGACCTTTGAAACCGCCTAGACGGGTTCAGGTCCTGTCTACCTCCCCGAACGCAACCTTGCCCTTCGGCAAAGCTTCGTCCGAGTTCCTCTCTGCATTAGAGAGTTCGATAGACACCCGACCCGGCAGCTCACAAAGCGCAGATACTACACTTTGAACCTAGCCACCTGGCCGAGTGGGTATGATTTTTTCAGATGCTTAAAACTTCAGACAGAGAGAATATTTTTTGAATGAAGTATTGTAATTATTTATATTATTTACATTGTTCGGTCTGTTGTCCTCATCTTTGTAGCCATATTTTCAACGTCTCGACCGTTGTACGTTCCGGACTTCTTCCGGTGATTAGAAGGACACATGGCCCACTGGATAAAAGCGTTGTTTGAATCCAGTGACTTGACCCAAAGAGTTCTGAGTTTAATACCTGGTTACAGCTGAGGTTAACAAAATATTTGAGAGTTGAGTTAAAGGGAGATAACTGATACTGAGACATCAGGAAGAGACATAGAACTAGAAAAATCTACCCCGGTGGACAAAATAAATGGTTCAGTTCGAAATTCTAATCACCTGAAGAAGGCCGGAGCGTACAACGGATGAAATGTTGAATATGGTAACGAAGATGAGAACAACATCCGTGTAATGTAAATAATGTAAATAACTATAAAATTTTCTTTCAACCATATCTAAAGATCTATAAAACTTACTCTCATCTAGACTTAATCAACTATAAAGTATGTTTACAACGCAATCAAAGAGTAATTTACACACTTAATGCGTGTAAATTAATTATTTAATGTGTTATAGCGAACACACTGGATAAAAAGGACAGTTTTCCTCTAATACAACGCGAGCCTTCATACAGTAAAAATATCACAGAAAAAACATTGCCAGTTTTCTGAAAGTGGTTTGAACTCAGGATAAGTTTTGATTTATTTTTTTCGAATAGAGTTACAAATGACAATGTTATTCATTTAGAATTCTTAAAATCCAGAAACATGAATAAATGCTTTGGACAAAAATGTAGATTTTACAAAGTTTAAGCTCAATGTTTTTAATGTTTACAGGAATAAAATGCTCCCACTGCTGCACTCTTTACCTACATGTGGGGGAGATTTATGCATTTTCCAAGGGGAGTAGTGTAGAATAAAAGAGTTCTTACCAAAATTTGAACTTAACTAACTACGAGTAACATGTAACATGTAACATAATTCCACCTGCTGCACTGAATGGTCATCGGAAATGAAACTGGTTCCCCCACCTGACTTTTCTACAAGAAGATTCATCCCCCATTTGCCAGGTCTTGATTTTAATCTTGTTGGGTATTATTTTGTCTTAGTCTTTCTCTTCCTTTTCGTTTTGTTTATTAAAAACTTTGTCGAATCCGCTTGGTGTGAATTTCATCAATTATCCTTAACAATGGCCGATTAGTTCACAATAATATTATTAGTCTGAAGATATTCTTGCTTGGCACAAAAAATGTAATGAAGGAGTTGTTTTTCATTATATATATATATATATATATATATATATATATATATATATATATATATATATATATATACACACAAATGTAAATGAAAGAAGAGTAAGATTACAGCGTTCAAAACATTAATTTAAAACAGGGCTCAATACAAAAGTAGAGCAATAAATATTTGTTTATTATGCAGTGTTACGTTAGAACATGCACATAATCACTAGAAAAATGTATATCCTGTTTCAACGTTAAATTTTTTTTTAACGTTTCATCACGATGCTACTAAAATATTTTATTCCAAAATGTAGTTAATGAAGCATGTCTTTCTCTTCCGTGATTGGAAGGTTTTTTAGCTTTTATGGAATATATATATATATATATATATATATATATATATATATATATATATATATATATATATATGTATATGTATATGTGTGTGCGTGTGTGTGTGTGTATATTTACCTTTTATGGGAATATATATATATGTGTGTGTGTGTGTGCATATATTATATCATAAAGAAACAATTTATACAAAGAATTAATTATCAAATTAATGTGATTAATAGCGAAATTACTTCGCTAACAAGACTGAATGAGGTATTAACTTACTATCAAATTCTTGAATAATAAGATCCTTATATTCGAGTTGTTGTCAGATTGAAGACACATGCCAAGTACTTTCAACAATTACAAATTGTCATCATCGGGGCGCAATTTTCTCATACACAGGCAAACACTAAAACGAAATATATGTAGTCCGAAAGGTATTTTCTTTAAAATTATGCTGTTAATTACATTAACATTGCTATTCAATTATTTGTATAAAGTGTTTGTTTCTGAAATAAAATATAAGCTGCACACTATAATATATATATATATATATATATATATATATATATATATATATATACGTCCTGGGTATGACGTTAAACTACATCCGCGTCCTGGGTATGGCGATAAACTACATCCAAAAGCAAGGCCTCAGATAATGTTTTCGGAAAAATAATGTTGCCAGCTATACGTTTTTGAAACAATAATGTTGCTAGCTATACGTTTTTGAAACAATAATGTTAGCTATACGTTTTTGAAACAATAATGCTGCCAGCTGTGCGTTTTTAAAACTATAGTGTTGCCAGCTATACGTTTTTGAACGTCCTGGACATGGCGATAAACTACATCCGCATCCTGGGTACGGCGATAAACTACATCCAACAGCAAGGCCTCATATAATGTTTTCGGAAAAATAATGTTGCCAGCTATACGTTTTTGAAACAATAATGTTGCCAGCTATGCTTTTTGTGAAACCATAATGTCGCCAGCTGTACGTTTTTGAAGCCATAATGTTGCCAGTTATACATTTTTGAAACCATAATGTTGCCAGCTATCCGTTTTTGAAACAATAGTGTTGTCAGCTGTACGTTTTTGAAACCATAATGTTGCCAGCTACCCGTTTTTGGAACAATAATGTTGCCAGCTATACGTTTTTTTTGTTTTTTTTTGAAACCATAATGTTGCCAGCTATACGTTTTTGAAACCACAATGTTGCCAGTTATACGTTTTTGAAACCATAATGTTGCCAGCTATACTTTTTTGAAACCATAATGTTGCCAGCTATATGTTTTTGACTTTGAAAGTCACTCAAAATCATTTTCGGCATAAAGTGACCACTAAGTTTGAGATGCCCTTAAACAAAACAATTAATCAATCAATCAAGAACATGAAGAAATTATTTACAAAAACTGAACCAAAAATTATATTGGATTTTCTAAAAAGAATTGGTCTCATATCAAAGATGTAGACTGATGTGTAAACAACATATCCTACCTTTTACCATTTTGCAAATAAAATGTCCTTATCAAATGGAAATTCTTGACTTAAACAAAAATACCTAGGATTATTTTGCAGTGTACAAGGAAATAGGCTCTAGCTTGCTAAAAATGTTACATAGAAAATAGGCATTTAAAATTCATATATTTGGCATATATATATAAACTGTATTTGGCATTAAATAACCCACAGTGGTTGATATGCCATAAAACCCAAACAGACAAACAATATATATATATATATATATATATATATATATATATATATATAATATATATATATATATATATATATATATATAGGGAATAGCCAACTTTAATCTTCAAAAATTTAAATGCAATGTCAATCGCTTTCTACTGTCGTCCTGATTACACGCCTTAGTAATGTTTCTGTTTCTAACTCTTCCACACCCAATAACCCTTTTTGTCTTAGTGGCTTTACTGTTTGCTTGTAGTGAACTCGATATATATACATATATATATATATTATATTTATTTATATATACATATATATATATATATATATATATATATATATATATATATATATATATATATTTATATATATATATTTATTTATATATATGTATGCATTTATTTATATATAAATATATATATATATATATATTTATATATACATATATATATATATATATATATTTATATATACATATATATATATATCTATATTAGGTTGGTGCAAAAATAATGACGTAATAATGTCGTTTTTGACGTACTTTTTAACGTCAAAAACGACATTAATACGTCATTATTTTTGCACCAACCTAATATATACATATATATACATACATATATATATATATATATATATATATATATATATATATATATATATATATTTTAAGAAAACAAAAACTTGTTAAGAATCGAAACAATTATGTTTCAACACTACAAATATGTCTCCTAGGACGATGGTAATCTACTGGCGAGTGAACGATTACTTTAATTTCAAATTTGCAGAATACTTTCTCTTTTTTTCTCGAAAAAAACAAACAGAATTAAATATATTATTGTGGGCTTTACCGTGATTAAGCAATCGAATGTGACCTACGCTAAATTCATTTTATTTGTATATATATATATATATATATATATATATATATATATATATATATATATATATATATATATATATATATATATATATGCTGGTAGGTCTGTTTATGTGTACAATAATAATTGAATAAAGGATATGATATAAAAATATATCAGAATAAGTTTATGGTTGAGTGCTGTAGAAACTGATGCTTATATGTATTTTTATAAATATCTTCAAGATATAATTTTTTCTTTCCACGCATTATTTTATAATTAATTAAGCAATATTATAAAATTAACGACAATACTTTCACCAGTATAGATATATAAATATTGTCATTAGCTGGAAGAAGAAACATATACTCCGAAAACATACAAGTCATAAAGAATATAAGAAAAAAAACTACCAATGAACCACAAACACGACAAGCTCCACTAGTAACTTTAGAACAAATTCCGAATGGCCATTAAAATGTAATTGCTGATAAACCAACATAATATACCCAGCTACCATAAAATTTAAAGAAATCTCAGAAAGAAATATATAAGAACAATAGAAGATCCTTGAAAAAAGTAAACTAGTCATACTTCGTTTAAGAACAACAAATACTTTATATAATGCATACATGGCGACCCAATAGCGAAATTGAAAACTTAAAAATAACCTAGAAAATAAGGAAAACAGTACCAGCTTCCAACAACGCCTCAAAACAACATAACCGTTGTTTAAAGACAAAATGAAAATAAAGGAAAGATTAAATCTGATTTCTCAAAACAAATAATAATCACATCATAGCACAAAAGACTAAATAAAACCCCATGCCCTAAGTCTAATGAACATTATTTAAAATAGCAAAATATACAAAGATAGAAAAAAATTAATTAAATAAAACATAGATAGAATAAATAAAGAAATAAAGAAAGGAAATAAAGAAATTGAAGGTCCTTACTACAAATAACCAAATGTATAACATCTAAATAAAGAGATATGGGAAGAGCAAGTTTCTCCCAGTGACCTATATATACAGCCTACTAAAAGAGCACTCTGGAAGTAAATTGGAAACATGAAACTGACAGACACAATGCAGTCCTCACTATTTATATCGACAAACGCTCTACCTCTGACAGGCTTACATTATAAATTTAGCCAATTTTAAACTATATATATATATATATGTATATATATATATATATATATATATATATATATATAATGGTTTTAATGGTTTTAAAATTACATTCATTACTTACACCCCATGCATATATATATATATATATATATATATATATATATATATATATATATATATATATATACCCCATGCATATATATATATATATATATATATATATATATATA
>OZ010602.1:14147487-14204987 GCA_963932145.1 Acanthosepion lycidas
TAAACACCCTGAATCATTTTTACTATCAATGGCTTGTGAGAATAACATCGTGGCCTACTCCCAGTCATAATTTCTTTGTAGCTAAGAAGAAATATTTGCAGTAACTCTATGCAAGCCATTCAGTAGAAAAAAACAAACATTGAATCTTCATTCAAAATATATCATGACCCAATCTGAATCTAACCACACCTGGCATGAATAGGGTCCTGCCTGAATTCATTCATCTCCTTCTTATATGATACCACATATTTTTTCTCTGTGAGCAGACCTTAGTTACAGTTTCTGAGACAGAGCACGTTATCTAGCAGGCTCAACAATGTATATATAATTATTTATTTAAAAATTATAACATAAATATGTTATAAAATCACTACAAAAATAGGCATTTTGTTTTAACACTTCTGGTGTCTTATCAAGTGAATCACTTGATAAGACACCAGAACATTATTTTTTTTATTTCCAAACACTATAGACGCACACATATATAAAAATCTACATATTCAGTTAAAATTTAAGAAAGAAAAAACAGATCCTTGATAATGGCTAATAGAATATCTGAAAGCGCTCGTAAATATAAAACAATTTTTACACGTTTTATGTCCAGAAAAGAAACACTTATATCAACACAAGAAAAATTGAATAAGAAGTTTAATCCTATATATATATATATATGATATGCATAATAATTCCTTCAATTAAAACACTTAACAGATGATATGTCAGGTTGTTTTTAGTGCAGTTGGCAAGTTGACCTCATGGAGGTCTGTTGAAACGCCAAAAAAAGTTCTCTCAGTCGATTAAAAGAGAGCAGTTTCTTTTTGGGGGCGTTAACAATAAAATTGTAGATCCTTTTAGAGATCAGTTACCAATTTGATCTTATCGAACCGATCAGAATTAGCATTAAGACATGAAGAAATAATTTGTGTCATCAGCATAGATACCGAGTTGAGAACTGATGACATCAAGAGGGTCATTGATAAAAATTAGGAACAGCGTAGGTTGAAGGGTAGAGCCCTTGGCGACACCCGCATTAATGCAGAAAGATCTGGAAGAGTGGCCGTTTAGGAAAACTTTAATTTCGTAATGTAATTAAGCCATTTTTGAGAGCAACTGCCAATTTCACCTCATCGAACTGACCAGACTTACTGTTGAAACAAGAGTAAATAGTTTGTCATAAGCATAGATACTGAGTTGAGAACTCACGAGATCAGGAAGGGCATTAATAAATATTAGGGAACACATAGGTCCAAGGAAAGAGCCCGGGGTATAATTTTCGATCAGTTTTTTTTAAGCCTATTTTATCGTTCAAATTTCTTTGTGTACATAATTATTTTATGAGTATATATATATATATATATATATATATATATATATATATATATATATATATATATATATATATATGTATATCTATATATATATATATGAAAGAAAAATGTATGACAAATAGGAAAAAGATTTTTCGACGTGTTTCATTCGTTAGGACTTCATCGGACTTGGTGTGTTTACGTTGTTGTGATTACGTATGAACGAGAGACATTGGTAGATTTAAAATTAATAAAGACATATATATATATATATATATATATATATATATATATATATTTGTGTGTGTGTGTTTGGGAACTCTGTGACAATGTGAAAAAGTTTTTTGAGTGACGTGTTTCGGCCTTTAGGACTTCATCAGACAAAAGTGATGTGTACGTTTGTGCGACTACACATGCACACGAAAGAGAGGGGGGCGCTTTCTATTGGTTAATATGTGTCTTTGTTATATAGTCTAGCCAACTTCATTTACTACCATTTTCTTTTCGTTTATATTTTTTTATCAGATTTGTTATTCGATATCTCACATTGTTATAATAATAATAATAATAAAAAAATCAATTTAAATTTAAAATTTCAAAACATTTTAATTTAAAACTTTTCAATTCAAATTTAATTTTTTTTCACTTTGTCACCGACTTTCTTAAAGTTGTTCTTGGTATATTTTTAATTTACTTATCATTTTCTCATATATGAGAAAATGATAAGTAAATTAAAAATATACCAAGAACAACTTTAAGAAAGTCGGTGACAAAGTGAAAAAAAATTAAATTTGAATTGAAAAGTTTTAAAAGTTACTTATCATTTTCTCATATATATATATATATATATATATATATATATATATATATATATATATATGAGAAAATGATAAGTAAATTAAAAATATACCAAGAACAACTTTAAGAAAGTCGGTGACAAAGTGAAAAAAAATTAAATTTGAATTGAAAAGTTTTAAATTAAAATGTTTATATATATATATATATATATATATATATATATATATATATATATATATATATATATATGTATATATATGTGTATATATATGTGTGTATATATATATATATATGTATATATATATATGTATATATATGTGTGTGTACGTGTGCGTATATATGCATGTGCGTGTATTTAGGTTGCATATCATTCAAACATGTTTCAGTGAATATGATAGACATACTAATCCTTTCTTGTTCACGTGATGTTAAGTTGAAACTAATTAAGGAAGGCTCCATAGCTCTTGTTAACCCCAGTACTTTCGACCTCCTTCAAGATCATCTTCATCGATGAATTACGAATACAAACTTAATGTATCTGTAATCCCTGTGATGACGATTTTTGCAAACATACGTGAACGCGCTCTAATATAATTATTTTAAAATTATTCATTGTAGCTACGATGTTTTTTGTAAACAAGTGTTCAGAATGCAAGGGAAGTGACTAGAGATGATAAAAATGCCACATGATTTTAAATGTTAGTGAACTCAAATGCATTTTGAAACATTGCTACTTCACGCGTAATAAATTTTGTTCAGTGTTGGTTGGTTGCTTTTGATGTAGAGGCCTCGAGAATTTGACGTTTTTGTTTATTATTTTTCATGATGTAATATATTGGTGCTGTCAATTTTCCTGTATTGTGAAGGTCGATCAGAATGAGTCTTTAAATGTTGTGAGATAAAACTTGTATCTGACAAATGGAGTGTGTAAGTCGTTTTGATAATGTTGTTGTCGTCAAACCAACGTGTGTCCTCACGCTTTTGTCAGAGATAAGGCGGGAAGCCACTAGCACGCAAGGGGTTATAGAGGATTTGGAGCGAGAGCAGGTAGGGATGATAGAGGGAAGGATGAGGAGAAGGATAGTGGATAGATCAAGGCAACTGGAGATGTCGATTGACATTGCATTTGAATACTTGGAGATTATAGCTATCCGGGAAACAGGAATAGGGAAGGGAGTTCCACAGGCGAGAGGTGTGAGATATGAAGCTATTGGAGTAGAAGAGGCGGCTACATTTAACAGTTTCAACAGTGAAAGGGTGAGAGCGGGATGCCAGCCTCATAGGGCGCTTGAATTCATGAAGCCTGTGAACCAGCAAAAGCAGCTCATCGGAGCAATTACCATGAAAGTATGTAAAAAAGACAGAGAGAGGCGACGGCGCGTCTGTGAGAGTGCGAATACAGACGAGATGCCAGATCGGGGCTAATTATATTGCATATCCGTCTCTGGATCTTATCAAGAACCCCGAGGCAAACAGTAGGGACTCCAGACCATATATGGCAGCAATACTCCATGCAGGGGCGAATGGTTGATTTGTGGATTTGAATGATCGTTTCCGGGGAGAAAAATTACCTGGCGCGGCACAGGGAGCCAACTTTCCTAGCGGCGGAAGAAGCAATTGACAATGTATTTGTTCCATCTCAGGTCAGTAGACAACGTGAGACCGAGCAGCCGCAGAGAGGTGCTCTCAGGCAGTTGAGCGTCAAACATTCTAATGGGGGGTGGGCAGAGAAGGTTCTCTGTGGTGATTAATAGAGAGCAGTTTTGTTTTGGTGGCGTTAAAGCTAACCAGCCAATTCCTGCCCCAGTTCACAACCGATTAGAGGTTCTTTTCAAGACGAACGGCCAGGTTAGTTTTGTCAGCGACACTAGATTTGTTTTTGAGGCAAGAGTAAATTGTGGTGTCGTCCGCGTAGATGCCTACTTCGGAATCAATGGCATCCGGAAGATCGTTGATGAAGATAAGGAAGAGAAGAGTAGGGCCTAGGATGGAGCCTTGCGGAACACCTGCGTTCGTGGGATAGGAGTTGGAGGAGAATCCGTTGAGAACGACCTTCAATTTGCGGTTAGACAGAAATGAGTGTATTAAGTCAAACAATCGACCTGTAATACCATAACCCTGGAGCTTGTGAAGAAGGCCGGTATGTCAAACCCAATCAAACGCTTTGGAAATGTCTAGAGCTTCTCCGTTATTCTGAAGAGCTTGGTAGACAATTTCAGTGATGGCCGTAAGCATCACTGAAATTGTCTGCCAAGCTCTAGACATCTCCAAAGCGTTTGATTGGGTTTGTCATGCTGGCTTTCTTCGCAAGCTCCAGAGTATATGCAAGTTGAAAATACGTTGAAACCTCTTCAATATGCAAATTATTTTGAATACATTACGAAAGAGATAGCTTACAGAATTCATCCAGTTGATAAATTATAAATGAAAATGAATAACTTTGATAAAAATGATCTGATAAACTTCTATTCTCACGTTAACAATAAAATAAAATCTGAATTAATTATCACTGTCTACTTAATTTGTAACCTTCAGCATTCACACGATGAGGAGAAATACATAGAAAATACTTTAAAGCAGGTGCAATAGCAAAATTATTTAATTTACAATGGAAAAGGGAAAGTGCACTGATTTCATAAAAAGAAAATAGCATAAATAATCTTGATAAATCCCAGCACATAACAAGACCTACCAACTCAAAAGTGTAGTTCCTCGATCTTCCGTATCTCGATTTTCAGGATTTCGATTATCCGGATGTGAAATAAAGACAAAAAAAAAAAAAAAAAAAAAAAAAAAGAAATCATCCAAATATTTTCCACATATTCTAATAATTCATCTCAGACAAGCGTTTTGAGAAGTTAGAAAGCCATATTCAAAGTTCAAGACTTCAATTCAAAACATCGAAGCAATGATTATATTTGATATGTTTTTAACTTGGTTTCACTTCCAGCCAAAACTTACCCTAACAAATAAAACTCGTTTCGTGATTTAGCAGCAGAAAAATTTGAGGCCAGCCGGGAACAGACAAAAACTGACGAATTTTTTTTCAAGAAATCTAAACTGGACAGTAGTCTTTAAAATTTGGCTGATCATGTATGGAGAGAAAACGGTAATTAGCTCCCGGTGAAAATGAAGTGAAAATATTGGACAAGGAAGAAGACTGGAGAATAAGAGCATCAATGCGCATGCGCGAATATAAGGACCACGAAAAAAGAAAAAAAAATAGGCAAATGAGAGAAGTTGTAACAGAAAGTGAAAAAGCTTCAGTGTGAGCAGTCAAACATGACAAGCACAGTAGCACTCATCAGCAGGCAGGTTAGGTTTAAGACTCCAAGTTCTACACAGAGAATTGTCCTACAATAACCAGGTACATTGGTTCGTGAATTTGGTGACATACACCCTTGTGAAAATGAGTTGAAACAAAACAAATAATTCCGTTATTATTTACATTTGTTTCGTATTTTTTCCAATGAAACATGACTCAGTGCACATGTTAGTACTTCGTATGTCCACATCCACAAAGTCGTACTTTGCAGATTGACCACAGATTCTCGACTGGATTTAAATCAGCAGAGTTTCTGGCTAAGTCTATAGTACTTTGATTTGATCACTTGTAAGGCTTGTCAGTGTGGTCGTGCAGCGTTACAATTTTCGTTCCCTTCTTTGGAGTAACGTCCATCGTGGACAATGGTCTTAGAACAACTAATCGACAGCCGAGACAATAGTGTGTGGGTGAGATAAAAATCTGATGCAATCACGGATGATGCAATATTTTTCAAGGCCAAACAAATTTCATCCTACACCCCGAAAATAGATTCATATTACTACACACCACTGCAAATGACTTAATCTCATGAAAAATAGAAATCAATTACACCCTGTCGCTCCAGTGAATCTAAAACTGACCGAATGTTGAAAGAAAGGAAATTAAATCGGTTGTTTCAATTAATTTACAGAAGGATGTAGTAATTGTGAGTTCAATCCCGGGCAGTGTGTACTTAGATTCAATGGAAACAGTGCGAGCACTAATAAAAATAGCAACTAGATGAAATATCCGCAGACATGAGAAAAGGAACGAGAACAGTCTAATCCGGAAGATTTATTAAAGGGCTCAATTCCCTGGATTCAATTATATGGAATTTGAAATTATTCGAATATATATTTTTTCAGCTCATATCCAAAGATGACCGGATAACAGATAATTGTAAAGACTTAATTATTGGTAAGACATAATATAAAGAAAAAATATTATAAGATTTGGTAACAGGTGGCTGGTAGGACCACTAGCCTGAATCATTCTTGCTATCAAAGACTTGTGAAATTAATATGTTAACCTATTCCCAACCACAACATTTTTGCAGCTGGGATAAAAGTTTGATTTCTAGGTAAGCCATTCAGTAGAAAAAAAACAAAAACAAACAAAAAACAAACAAAAAACAAACAAAAAAAATACATTGAAACTTGATTCAAAATATATAATCTCCCAATCTGAGTCCCCTCCGAGCTAACATGAATGGGGTCTGCCTGAATTCATTCATCTCATGTGTTATAAGATATCTTCTTTCTTATCAGATGTTTTACATTTAGTTTTCTTTTAGATGTAGTTGTATAAACCAGCATATTATATTTTATAATCTACAACTTATGTCCGTATCCAGACACATTCGTGAGCTAAAATTTTATCTGAAATTTTTCCTGTATAATTTTCAATCTGTATTATTAATATTTGCTACTAAATTAAGTGTCTTGATAAGGTGAAATATGTTTAAAAGCAGATTTTTTTGTGTAGAATAAACGTCATTAGACTGAAAGCTTATTGGTATAACAACGTGTAAAAAAAAGGTGGGTGTGTTGAATAATGCTCAGCCCAACCCACTTTCCCAAATCTTCGGAGGTTTGAGGGTCATATTGGAAAGCAGTCGAGATGACTAATCCCTATGGTTTCTCTCACTCATTATATTTAAAATTTATGGAGAAGAGTGCTCAATATCAGTGACAGCGCATTTGTAGATATGAACAATGTGTGTGGACATAGATATCAACAGTGCATCGTGACAGTCACTTACACACCGCAAGCTATCATCAAAGCATGCATATTTTTCGTGGATACACGTATTTAGTAGGTAGGCCTTTCTGTTTTTTTAACAGTCAAATTAATGTCTATCAGACTGGAAATCGAAAGACTAAATAAAGAAAATGTCTCTCCTGAAAAGAATCGAACGTCTATATACTTTTTAATCAGTGGAACACTTTGTATCGCAAATTTGGTTTGTAAGTAAACCTAAAGAGCCAGACAAACCTAGCTAGCTTTCACCTATGCGGTCGTCAGGGCAGACTGGCTCTGCCCTGACGACCGCATAGGTGAAAGCTAGCTAGGTTTGTCTGGCTCTTTAGGTTTACTTATTTTGCTCTATTTAGCGTATTGAGCACTTAGTTATTTTTACTTTACTGTGGTCGGAGGCTTTTTTCTTTGGACTCTGAACTTTCATTCGCAGAAAGTATATGTTCTTAGTTCTTTCTTTTTTTACCCTTTTTCCCTTGGGTATTGGTTTGTTCATTTACAAGCATCTAAACATCTAAGGTTTTGCCGGACGAGTATAACCGCTTATATTTATAAGATTATTAGTGTTATATATATATATATATATATATATATATATATATATATATATATATATATATATATATATATAAAGGATGAAAGCTGACCAGAGCTCACAACCAGCTGAGTAGACCGTAGAGGTCGAAACAGAGGTAGTGAGCTCTGGTCAGCTTTCATCCTTTTTAAATATTAAGCAGCTCTGCAAATCTGGTCTTCCCACTTTGTATTGAGTACTTTTAATACGTTCAGTTTTTACAAATATTTCACTATTTGTGTTACTCTCGCATACATACATACATACATACATACATACATATATATATATATATATATATATATATATATATATATATATATATTGTATCATGCATTATTGTAAATCACATTTTTGTTGATATTTTTAATATTAAACATTGTACAAAAGTGAAACTTGGTACACTGAAAGATTCTAAGCAGTTAAGTATGCAGCGAAAATTTCAGTCATATTGGTAAGCTACATACAACGCTATGTTAAGTTATGTATTCTAAAGTTAAGCATCGTAAATCCTGGTCAGTACCTAGATGGGTAACTGCTTAGGAATACCAGGTGATGTAAGCTAGGATGTGTGGGTGGTGTAATGGCTCGGAATTGGAAAGCGGAATTTAAATTGAATCTGAATGTGACTTAGTCGTTAGTCTTGACTTTCTTCTTGAAAATAGTCAGTGTTAGTGCGTTCACATCATCAGACTTTTTTTCCGCTCGTACATCACTCTCAGGGAAAGAAAGTTAGACCTTGCAACCGTTTTCTAGTGGCACTGCATCAATTTATAGGAGTGAAGAAACTGTTTACTTTCATTTTATAATATCCATTCAGAATTTTGATGACCTCTCACAAATCGGTGAATTGGCATCTTGACTGAAGAGATAATAGTTTGCTTTTGACTTTAGATGATTGCAATAAATCGATATCGATTTTTGTAACTTCGAGTACTGGTTGTATATGTGAAGTTGGAATAAGATTCGTAAAGAAACGTTTGCTCTTACCTATTCTTTGATTAGCCCGCCTGCCGATTTGCGGAATCTGTGATCCCGGAGGTAAATCTCGGTATCTGTGATCTCGGAGGTAAATCTCGGTATCTGTGATCTCGGAGGTAAATCACGGTATCTGTGATCTCGGAGGTAAATCTCGGTATAGAGCCTGTCTATATTTCTAAGATGAGGCATTATGTACATTATTTACATTATTCGTACTATTGTCCTCATCTTTGTCGCCATATTTATCACAACTGGAAGACCTCATTAGCAATGGTAGCTACAGCAAAGTGAAAAAGGATCCTACTATGAAAACGGAACGCAGACGGTCGCAGATCCTAATCAAGAACAAGGATCACTTCGCACCTAAGACGTATAGGCAGTTATCGCAGCGTAACACCAAGCTACCTCACATATACGGTCTCCCTAAGATTCACAAAGACGGTATTCTGCTCAGGCCGATTGTTAGTTGCCAAGGCTCTGTGTGCCACCCTCTGAGTCGCTTTCTTGTAGATATAATTGACCCATTGATCGGATAGTCTCCTTCATATGTCCGAAACATATCCCTCGCGCTAAGACACCATTAGAAGGCGGTGTTAAAAAAATGGGACCCTTCTCCCCACTTTCTTTTTATCTTTAGCATGCGGTATTGATAGTACCAACCAGGAACTTGTCCAAGGCATGGATATACATTTTCCCTTTCTTACACATGCGTGTATCACATACACAATTCCTAATTCCTAAATTCTAATTTCTTCATTCTTTTACATACATACGAGTATATTTTCATTGTTTTGTCTTTCTGTTATATAAAACATAATATATCGCCCTCTGTATGTCATGACAACACGCCATTTGCTATTTAGGACTTGAATGAATTGTGGCATTTCGGTGACTGTAGTAAGAACAGATAATCGTTTTGGTGAAAGGAACATTATTGGATGGTTGGGTCAGTGATTGGCTCAAAGCTAACTTAAATATAGGACAGATAAAGACCAGCCCACTTTTCCCCAATTTTAAGCCTTGACACATTAAGTCAGTAAAAATAATTCTAAGTTTGATAAATTTTTTAAAGTTTTACCGCCCCCATTTTCACGTCAGTCTATTTTCTCTCTGCTTCAGTAGGTTTTTTCTTGCTTTATATATATTTTTTATTTTTCGGTATTTTTTGTGATGTCGATTGATCATTATAATATAGCAACAATTCTAAGTAAAAGCTTATGAAGCTTTATTTGACTATTTCAGCTTTAGCGCTGAAAACATTTGTTTTATTGAAGTGGATGGCTACAAGCGAGAGGAGAGATGGGGTGTGCTTATTTTATTATAGTGGATGGTTACAAGTGATAGGGGTGATGGGATGTGATTAGTTTATTCCTACATATGGTTTTATTAAAATTATAAAAGACTTTGATAGACCAATGTTAACTTAAACATTTTGCTCAGTCCTTAGTTAAACTTTGCCAATTCTTATTTTTACTAATACACAATGCACCCGCATCTGTTGTGCATATTGAAAATGTCGCCAGAGCAGACCTTCTGCACCGTCACAGAAAGCCCGATGTTAGTTAATGTATGTAAGGCATTTTGTTAATCTAATTTGCTGTTCCATTACACGCAAAGCCTGGGCTGGTCGCTACTTGAAACGTCTCATAAACGAATAATAATTTCTTGGTCCAAAATCAAATGCTTGTCTATACACAACTTATATATATATATATATATATATATATATATATATATATATATAGTGTGTGTGTGTGTGTGTGTGTGACGTTTATTTCAGCGTTCTTATTTAAATACATTTCTCGTCTTCTTTTTTTTTTCTTTTTTTCTTTCAGTCGTTTTTTTCCCCTTCACTGGAAAACACTTTTGGAACATAAAGACTAAACTCATGAACACGAATTGAAATAGGCATTCAAAGTTTAAATGCACACACACACACACACACACACACACACACACACACACACACACACACACGCGCGCGCTAACACACACATACACATTCACACACACACTCACGCTAACACACACATACACATTCATACACACAATCACGCTAACACACATTCAAACACATATACACATTCACACACGCACAATCACGCTAACGCACACACATACACATTCACACACACACACTCACGTTAACACCAAAATTCACACACACACACACAATCACACACACACTCACGCTAACACACACATTCACACACACATTCACACACACATACACATTCACACACACACACATTCACGCACACCATTTTCCTTGCACTTGATATATATTTATTGATTACAAAACAAAAAACGGGTCCAGCAAGACTTGAATAAACATGTAACACAGATTTAGATACACTAGTTGACTTGTGAACATCAGTAGGGTTAACCCTAACTTACAGCAATACTACTATTTCTGCTACTATTAGGTTGATGCAAAAATAATGTCGTTTTTTGACGTATTTTTAACGTCAAAAAACGACATTATTTTTGCACTAACCTAATACTATTACCACTGATGTTTATGCTACTACGACTACTACTACTAGAACTACTATTTCTGCTAATATTACTATTTCTGTTTCTACTACTTTTGCTACTATTACTACTATTTCTACTACTACTGTAACGCAGTATCCTCACCCCACTGGACCCACACACTCCACAAGAACGGCCGTTGGTCCTGTATGGTCCAGTATTACAAGTTAGACAAAAGTCTCCTGTTCCCAATGTCAGTTCGAAGCCTCCCTCCAGCCACGTTGTGATTTTTTTTTTATCATGGTGGGTGGTCATCAGATCGTAGAAATCCGGAAGTACCCAGTTTGTCCACCTGCGAGTTCGTAATATTTCAAAGTCTTTACAGCATTTTAACATCTTGGTTATTTGAAAACGCCCTTCTCTTTCACTTGGTGTTTTATATTTTACACCATATCCTATTTTATTATCATTATTATTATTTCAAGGTTAACATCGCCCCTACCACACTACTGCTTTTTTTCTTGCTACTACTACTATTTTTGCTACTACTATTTCTACTATTACTAGTTCTACTCCTGCTGCTACTACTACTCATGCTACTACTACTACTACTACTACTACTACTATTTTTACTACTACTATTTCTACTATTACTATTTTTACTCCTGCTACTACTATTACTCCTGCTACTACTACTACTACTATTTTGCTCCTACTATTTCTACTATTACTATTTCTACTGCTGCTACTACTACTACTCCTGCTACTACTACTATTAATACTATTTTTTCTACTAATATTTCTACTATTACTATTTCTACTCCTGCTACTGCTACTACTACTACTACTACTATTTTTGCTACTATTTCTACTACTACTATTTCTACTACTACTAATGTTTCTGATACTATTATTTCTGCTACTACAACTATTTTTGCTACCACTATTACTACAACTACTACTACTAAGAATGTTGCTACATCAATCATAGTCCTCATGAGTTCTTATTTTAACTGACTGTAAATTAAGCCGGTTACAGTAAATATCCTGTTTAATATCACAGAATTACTTGTCAGTAACCTGACCATAACAAATTGGCTGATACACTGTGCATATCTGTTCATGAGCGGGAGCAATAGAGGAGCATCATGGATAGATGTTGAAAGAGATGCTTTTTTTCTTCCAAGTTTGAAGGATGACGCAGCTAAGGTGACTTGGGAGTCACATCTCAATCGGAGAAATTATTTACGAGGTATTGGCAGGAGACGTTAAACACTTTGATCTTCATTTCTTTCGTTCTTTCTTTCTAGTCAAATCTCCGTCTTACGAACAATTCTCTTAGTAATAATTTTAAAATAATTCAGCAGATGATGTTATTTAATTTAATTTATAGTAGTTAGATTTTTGGCGATCTTCTTACTCGGTTTTCGTCATCCGATACGTACGTCTGAAAAATGGCAACTTTATTGAAGTCGCAATCACATCTTGATCTTTTGACGAAGATCAAAGTGTAACTTACTCTAGTGTGCAAATTACACTTGAGAGAAGGATTGGTGCACACACCGAGACTCGGGAATTTTTGTTCCTTGCCCGGGTGTATGCGCTCGGGTTCCCCACATTAAACCGACCTTGTGTCACAACCTGAACTCGTGGGGGAAGTGATTAAATAAAGATAAAAGTGTAGTATCTGTTCATATCAGCATCATCTGATTCTTTCTCTAAACGTCTCTCTTCCTATTTTTCTTTTTTTTTCATTTTCTCGCTGAAACCAACAGAATGTGTTTTCCCCACTTTCCATGCGATCAAAACGCGGAATAGTCTATTATTTATGAGGTATTAACAGGAAGTAACGGTCTCTCTATCGAACGAAGGGAGAGACAAGCACAAATATAATGATTCGTGTAATCCATAATCTTTACAAAAGTCGGATCAAACCAAAAATGGAGTATTGCTGCCTTACCTGGGCGGTAGCTACACAATCCTCACTTCCCAGGCTTCACGGACTTCGAAGTCATTTACAAAATCTTGTTGGGGAAGAGTTATTTTCCACTCTGCAGTCTCTTTCACACAGATGCAGAATTGACAGCCCATTGTTACTCTATCGTTATTTCCATGGCAAATATTCAGATGAGAACTCCATTCTTTAGTTTCCTAAGTTCAGACGTTTCAAAGTAAGACACATTTGCTACATCCACAGAGTCAAATCACCCTCATTTTCCCCGTATAACAAATGTCAGTTCCACGAAGAGAGGATTTTTCCAAGAACTACAGCATTGTGCAACTGACTCCCGTATAGCTGCTGACCTAAACATTTCAATGGGAGAGCCGCTTTGGACTTCCAGTCGAGTTCCTTACACACTTGGGAAATATGCAAATTAGTCTATTCCTCCACCCATGGGCAAAAAATAGCATGACGTGCGTCCGGAAAAATTATAGTTATCTTAAAAGCTTAATTGTTTCAGCTATAAAATTTTGTGCGTTAATCTTAAGTGGCACTTAAGACACGCTAGTGTTTTACAAAGGAGGTGATATATGGAGCAAGAGTGAGGATTGTGGGATGAGATCACTGTTAGATTGGCTGACCTTTTAGATCTTGCTCTCGCTTCTTGAAGACGATTCAGACAAGCAGATTGAAAACTGCTGAGTTCACTAAAACACGTCGATCTCCATTCTACCCGCTGCAAGGCTAGGGTGTTATGTGGTATATTGACAGCTGACAAGTTGCTCTTCAGCTTATCTTAGCCATGGGTGTCCTACATTCATGTAGCCCTGATCTAACTGGCTGTGCATTAGGATCTTGGGTATCCTGTCATCAGACATTCTCAAGACATGATCAGTCTCGATTCCTCAAATATTACTTGTTAAACAGTTCTACGTTAGATGTCCTATCTTGAAGGTTAACTCCACAGATGGCACGCAGACAGCTTTTATGGACTCTGAGCCATACAAAAGGATGGCAAGGACAACAGCTCTGTAAACCCGAGTTTTCGTATCCAGTCGAATAACACGCTCATTCCACAAGCGATCATGATGTTTGCCGAAAGCACTGGTAGCCTTAGCAATCCGATGCATGATTTAATCATCTATATATATATATATATATATATATATATATATATATATATATATATAGATAGATAGATAGATAGATATTGTGTATATTTAGGCAGCATAATTTCATTCAAACAGGTTTGTTTAAAACTATTTGAAAGACAATTTTGGTATTTTTCTTAATTTTCTAGGGCTACTAAGAAATTAATCCACGAAAAAATAGTCGACAGGATATGTCTAATTTATTTAACCATATATATATATATATATATATATATATATATATATATATATATATATATATATATAGACATTTGCTGTTAAATACCACAGATTACTTATGATAATCTTTTTGGGATGCTTTCTATTTGTGCAATCTTTCGTGTGTTTTTGTCCAGTTGGTGGAAGAGGGACCCTAAAGTCGGTATCCCATCGGCTTTCAATCATCGTTGGTCGTTCCCAGGGAAAATATTTTCTTTACTTTATGTGTGCTAAATTGTCGTCTTTCATTAAATCAGATGGTTAACATTGTTGTTTTAGAAAGGTTATTATTGGGTGTAGGAATCTCTCAGATTATAGGTATGAGAGAGTATCTAGTCTTGTGGATTTTTATTTTTCCATAAACTGATTTGTAGACGCGAAAATTTTTACGTAGTATTTAAAGACACTTATCTATGCAATGATTTACAGTCAAGATATACACTACACACACACACACACGCGAGCGCGCCCGCACAAACACACACACATACACAAGTACATATACATATATTGAGAGAGAGAGAAAGGCAGAAAGTTGGTTTATACCCTGAAATTTAAAGGCAAAACGGAATACAAGTACAAACTTTATTTAGTAGCACATGAAAACAAATTAAATGAGTTCAGGCGAATCTCATTCATATCAACTGACAGTAGTCGGGGAGTTTGCTAGATGAGATATTTTGAATCAAGTTTCAATATTTTTCTAGTGAATGGTTTGTCTAAAGCTTTTTCAAACATTATCCAACCAGCAAAGAAGTTATGGTTGGGAACAGTTTAATATGTTAGTCTCACAAGACATTGATAGTAAGAATAATCCAGTCTAGTGGCCCTAGAATGCAAGTCACCTGTAACCAAAACAGATTTTATTCATAGTTTTAGCAGCTAACTGAAAAAGAAAACATATGTCAATCTTAGAGAATATAAAGAAAACATTTTAAACCAACTTTTTTTCTCACTATACTGAAGGTATATTTATATTAATTAAAAATACAGACGAAGTTAAAAATCAGAAATCAATTTTGGAAAATAATTAAGATTTCCCTAAATGAATAGGCTATTTTGCGAGTTCAGCTAACATAGATACCAAGGCTATTTAACCGGTCCCGGTGAAATAGACACAAAGGTTATTTTTCTTAGAACGGAGAAACTGGTGATCCTAATTTGGTCAATGTCACTTTGCCGCTAAATTCAAAGAAATTGAGTAAACTCAAAGAGTCAGATATTACAGTTAAAGGAATTCCGAAGAAAAAAAAAACCCAAAAAACAAAACAACAAAAAACAAAAACAAAGAAAATTAGTTATAACCTAAAAAACGTTACTGAATGAGGAATAACCAAAACGGAGGTTGGAAATAAAATGATAATCTTTATAACATCAACAAAATACCCTACTCGCCAGCGAAGTGAATTAGGTAAACCACTGCTGGAAGTGGATTCCTTAGACAGCATATTACGATATTTACCTGCCTCCCCAGGAGGTAGGATGCGGCACAAGACCAAATTTAATGTGGGGAAATCCGAGCCCATGAGCTCGGACAAAAATTGCCGTAAACCCCGCATATGCGGAATCGGGTATCGGGTATCGGTTTACCTTCCCAGACGAGACCCTACCATTCGGCGTAGCCTCGTCCGGCTTCCTATCTGCCCGAAGGCAGGGATTTTGACACGGCAAGTGCTTCACATGCTGACTGCTCACGCTGCCATCGTAGACAGCATATTACCCTCACTTCCAATAAGGATTGGGTATATAAAATCTTGATAAGCCAATTCATTAAGAAAGTGACAGCAATATGCTGATACTTTGTCAGTGATAAAGATCGTTAGCGCAGTGGTTGTGCGAGCTGTGTAAGAAGGAGCTGAACAATATGGATTCTTTGGTGTCTGACTTTTGTCTTCAGTGGGTACACCTGAAGTGTATTAGCCACAGAACCATTCCAAAGGGCGAGTTTTGAATTTGCAGAGACTGTTATGCCTGAAATTTTTAAAATATTCAGAGATTGTATACTTTTTTTAAATAATTGATGATGAATAAATGATTTTAAATTGTGTCTTAACAATTGATGGTGGAAAAGATTTGAAATTGTCTTAACAATTGATGGCGGAAAAGATTTGAAATTGTCTTAACAATTGATGGCGGAAAAGATTTGAAATTGTCTTAACAATTGATGGTGAAAATAAATAAACTTCTAGCTTAAATCTGTGTTGTTATTTTTAACATTACCTGCCTTCATAGTAATAAAAATATTTACCAGCAAAATAACTTATGGATCTATTACAGTGACCCGGTAAAATAGCCCCTCCGTTCCTTAGAAGGAGAAAGTAGGACCCAGTTTGCTACGACCTTCGTCACCGAGTGTTAAAGCACACTGGATATAAACGGGTGTTTCGTTAAAAAGGAGGAGGGCAGGTTCAATTCTTGCAGGAGTTTCATGCATTTTCCACATAAACATCAAGGCAAAGAGAAGAAAACAATCAACCAGAATTTGAACTTGGTTCGACATTTCCATTTTCTGCACTGATAATTATTGCACCAGCCGCACATATTTAGGATAAATAACTAAAAATTTAAACTATTGAGTTTCATTTATTTAAAATGTAAAAAAATACTTCTTGCAAAGCTGAAAAGAATTTCCTTCATGATTATATTGAGTTAAGGGGATTAAACAAAATCCAATTTTGATATTTTGCTGATGGTGAAAAGTGTTGATTTCTTGATATGAAACCAAATCTGGCACATATCTCGATTAACCAGCCGGGATCGTTTTTGCTATGAATGGCTTGTGAGTTTAACATACTAGCCTATTCCCAGCCCCAATTTCTTTGCAGCTAGGATAAAAGTTTGAAGTAACTCTATGCCAGCCATTCAGTAGGAAAAAAAATTAAAAAATAACATTGAAACTTGATTCAAAATATATCATCACCCAGTTCGACTCTGACTCCACCTGACATGAATGGGGTCTGCCTTAAATCATTCATCTTGTTTATATCTGCTAACATATATTTTCTTTTCTAGCAAATTTTTACGTTACTTTTTCTTTCGAATTTCTTTATGCAAAATAACTCTTTTTATACAAACTTACATACATACATACATACATACACATACATATACATATATATATATATATATATATATATATATATATATATATATATATATATATATATTACAAAGAAGCAATTTATAAAAATTTATACAAATGTCTATATTACACATATTTCATCTTTGCTAGTGTTTGCTAATTAATTATTTGTATAAAGTACTTCATTATGATATAATATATAAGCTGCACACCCTAATATATATATATATATATATATATATATATATATATATATTATTATTATTATTATTATTATTATTATTATTATTATTATTAATTAATTAAAGAATATCAAAGACTTAAAATTCCATAGGTAATAATTTATATTAAGATTTTAAGTGTTTGATATTTTTAATTAATAATAATTTTTCTCTGTTTTTTATAGCTCTCGCTAATATCCTCCTGGAAATTCCGTACGGCTTACCATATTGTATTATTACTATATATATATATATATATATATATATATATATATATATATATATATATATATGTGTGTGTGTATAGGCAGCTTATCGTCATTCAAACATGTTTCATTGAAAGATATAGACATATCTATTTATTTTTATAACGATCCTTTCCAATTCTCTAAATAGTTTATTGATGTTAAGATGAAATTCATCAAAGAAGGCACCGTCGATTTTTCTTACCCAAGTACTTTCCATCTCCTCCAATATTATCCACATGGGTTAATTGCGAAGACAAACTTATTCTGTCATCGTTATGATGGCGATTTTGAAAAACACGCGTGAATGCATTCTTTTATAATTATTTTAAATTGTTAAAATTATCCATTGTAGGTAGGAAAATCAAGCGCCCCAATATAAGGAAAATTGGTATCATGCTAAATGGCATTAAATGTTTGTTACGTGCATTTCATCTTTTGAGGGTTGGTTGCTTTACTTTTGATATAAAATTTTAAGTTCTCTCTCTCTTTTTATCTCTCTCTCTCTCTCTCTCTCTCTATATATATATATATATATATATATATATATATATATATATATATATATATATATATATATATATATATATAAGTTATGGTATACAACTTTATGCATCAAACTATTAGTAACTAACTGAATAACAAAATGAAGAAAAAACTCCTATTTTAATCAAAATTTGCAACGTTCAATATTTTTATTTGAGAACAAGAAATGCATTGGAAATACATCGAATCCTCTCCTATATCAAAATTATTTCGAGAATAATGCAAAAGTGAAAGCTTAGAAAATTCGAACCTGTAACCCCAATAGGAACCAACATTTGATCTGATGTTAACCACTCAGCTGCAGAGAAGGCATTTGGTTAGCAAAGTCCGAATTCCTGTTTATAAACAACAAATCTTCGATGATCTTTCCCGAACGATCATATCTGCTCATGAAACGTACCTTAACGTAATCAGTGACAACATATAATGAAAAGGATTAAGTTCGATAATTATTTAATATATTTTCTGTTTATACGTTATTTTAAAAGATACCATTTATTTAAGTAAATACTCTGTTTTGTAAATAAACAGTATTAATTACTTTTACCAACTCGAATGTTCGAGAAAAATCGTAGAAAATATATGCTTCTTTACTTGCTTTTTTATATATCACAAAAAAAAAACAAAAAACAAAGTGTTGGTAAAACCAACACACAGACTGACAGATGACACCCTCCAAAAAAAGAAAAAATAATCAAAATGAAAAAAAACAATTAAAATAGAAAAAAAATGTAAGTAGAAAAAACGATAGAAAAAATGGAAAAGAAAAGAAAACGTAAGGCGTAAAGTGCAAATAGCACACACACACACACACACACACATGCACACACACACACACGCACGCACACACGGATACAGACCTCCCCCCACATATATATATGTATATATAAATAAAAAGAAAGAACACTAAGATATATAATCCGGTGTTATAGTTATTTTTATTTTTACCAAGGTCCTCAATGAAAATTTACAGAGCATTAATATTATAAATTAACTGATTTGAAATATGTTTTTTTCGCTACACAGTTCTAACCATGTTTCAAAAATGGAAGCTAAAAGCTTCGAATTTAATTATGTAATTAAAAAATATTTTAACTTTTAATTTTTAATATACTATATTTATTTTCAAAACAAGTAAATGTATTAGAACTAATGCATTTACTTGTTTTAAAAAGAAATATAGTATATTAAAAATTAAAAGTGAAAATATTTTTTAAAATCGTAGTTAAATAAAACGTATTCTAACCTAAACACCCACCAAAAATCTTTGAGTATACAAATAGAAAAAATTGCCGTAAGAATTTTTGCCGTTAACAAAAAAATTAAAAAAAAAATCCAGACGACATGCATTTAACGGATGTCAGAATTCGTTAAAAAATACATCCCTACCCCTACCTAAACGAAAACAGTTCTTCAAACGTAACTAATAACTGATACAACAAAATACAGTGACAATGAACACGCAACCACCGCTTGTCTGGATGAATAGATTTCTCTGTATCCTTGGAAACGTGAATTATGGATTCTTGCAGTTCCTTTAAAACCCAATAATTTTAAAAATAAGTTACTCCAAAATTCACTTGAGTATGAAATGGAAATAATGTCTTTTATTTAATTACACAATTAAAATCGAAGCTTTTAGCTTCCATTTTTGAAACATGGTTACAATTGTGTAGCGAAAAAACATATTTCAAATCAGTTAATTTATAATATATATATATATATATATATCAATATCTCAATATCTCAATATATATATATATATATATATATATATATATTGAGATTCTCCAATATGTCTATTGCTATTTATACAGCAGAAACATTTTTCACTTCAATTTATGAATTAATTTTTATGAAAAAGAAAAGATTCTTTTTATCAGTTCATTGCTAAAAAAGTATGAATAAAATCTGTTTTGGTTACAGGTGACTTGCATTCTAGGGCCACTAGACTGGATTATTCTTACTATCAATGTCTTGTGAGACTAACATATTAAACTGTTCCCAACCATAACTTCTTTGCTGGTTGGATAATGTTTGAAATAACTTTAGACAAACCATTCACTAGAAAAATATTGAAACTTGATTCAAAATATCTCATCTAGCAAACTCCCCGACTACTGTCAGTTGATATGAATGAGATTCGCCTGAACTCATTTAATTTGTTTTCATGTGCTACTAAATAAAGTTTGTACTTGTATTCCGTTTTGCCTTTAAATTTCAGGGTGTAAACCAACTTTCTTTCTAATCATTTTTTTTTAATCAATTCACCCCAAGTAAGGCGATAATGTCACTAAGCTGCATGGAGCTTCTAGGAGTGAAAAAGAATGAGAAGTCGTTAGAAGGAACTGGATCCCCAATCCTAAGACGAAAACAAGGAACAAACATGTATTCCTGTTCAAAAAACCGCGGTGGAGTGTGACCTGGACGATAGGCGAACATATCTATTTCTATCACACACACACGCACACACACACACACACAAATATATATATATATTTGTGTGTATGTATACAGCCTGTCTTAAGATATTATACAAATCAAATAAACCTCAATAACTAAAAAAAGTCTGAACCAATATTTGTCAAATTTAAACACGCCCATTACCACCCTTAGTAAACTATTTAACTAAATCCTCTGCCATTTTTAATGGTTAGTTTTTAAGATATTTGGAATTTATGAAAATGGATTGACTGAAGTTAATATACAGATTAAACTAATATTTGCTTAAGATCTCTGAAATCTAATATAAACTATTTTGAAATATGCTTAATGGAAGGATCTAAGAACTGCTGAAAAACAGAAAATAACAAGTTATTGAGTCAGGGAATGTCGATATTGGAGATATCAAAGGAGATATGAAGAGATCATTGAACGATAAAGAAAGCTGTTGAAAATATGTGAGTTGAGAACTAGAAGCATTGGAAAAGACTTTAAGAACTTGCGTCCTCGAGATGAACGTAAACTCAAGCGAGTTATAGCGAAACAACCACTTTTGACCAGCACTCAGATCTTTGAAAAAACTGGAATTGAGGGAGTTAAGAAAAACAAAAGGTGTAGCATACTTTGTGAATTGGAATCTGTAAAAAAATCTCTAAAGCAATTTCCTATCATTGAAGCAAATATTTTAAAAAGTCAAAATTGGGCCAAGAAATACATGTAAATTAACTTTTCACGGACGAATCTGAAGTGACATTTGATGGACCTGATGGATGGGCCAAAGGATCGATTTTATCTAATTCAGACGTACATGTTGCTAAAAAAAGACAACTGGAAGGTGATAGTGCTATGATATGAGCTGGAATTGTGGACCAAACCCTTACTGGACCATTCAAAGTCGATGAAGTAGTTAAACTGAACAGTGTTAACTACTGCAATTTATGAACAAGAATTTCTTTTCAAGATATAAATCCTAGTCTCATAGTTTCGAATTGAAGAGTATATTTATGCACAACAACCCTCTTTCTCATGTATCAAAGCTTACCCGTGAATTCTTTGCGCATCAAAAGATTTACAGAAGAGAACATAATGGATTGGTTACCATCAAGTCCTGATCTGAATCCAATCGAAAATCTATGGTCAGTTGTGAAGATGAAATTATATGAAAGTGGCAAATAATATAACAGCAAAGTAGAAGCAATTAAAACTATTATGACAGAAATTGAAACTGCTGAAGTAAAACAAATCAATGGATAATAGATTAATGGATGTTATTGAGAAAAAGGTTCACTATATTAAAATGTAAAAGATTCAAAGTCTTATCATATGTCTTTCTTATTATAGATGTTGATCAATTTTTGATGATTTTATTAGCTTTTTATTGAAGTAAAATATGATTATTTGGTCTTGCCTAATAACTTCAGACGGCAGTTTTTTTTAGACTACACCAAATAACTCCAATAAAACTTATTCATACTGCCTAAAATTTTAACTCAGGCTTTGTTTTGACATCTAAATTGATTGTTTAAAATTTGACAATTTTTTCAAACCAAATTTGAATTATTGAAGTTTATTGAAGATATGCTTAATAATTTCAGACAGGGTATAGATGATTTTTATATATAATTTATAATAGCTGTTTCCTCGGGTTTACAAAAACACTTCTTCCAGTGTATCAAGCCAATCCCTCTGCACCTGCAGAGAACTCCTATGATGAGTGGACCTTAGTCGCAATTTCTCGGAGAGATAGCATAACCAGTCATGATTAGCAGGTTGAACAAGGTCAGTACACTCACATCCTCGGTCACGATGACTTGTGACTACGCGTTAGCACAGACATTAACGGCTTATGAACAGTTCCGTTCATCCAATTTCACTCACAAGTCTTGGGTCAAACAGTGGTATAGTATTCAGGAAATTTCCTCTGAGATCTTCTCTCTAGAATGATAATACCCAGAAGTTGCCTTCCTGAAAAATTAACCACGTTGAGAGTCATAAGTTCTAAACACTCGGGTATTTGTTATATATATATATATGTCGTCGTCGATTACGACCTATGCGACTTACGACTATTAGACTTCATGATCACGACCATGAATTGGAATTGCAAGAAAGTTCCACAGGCGAGAAGTGCATGGGAAGAAAATATTAACATAGAACTTACGGTCAAATCTAGCAAATGCAACAGTAAATCGATGAGACCTATCTGCTAATCTAGTATTACGCTTAAATTTGTGAAGTCGATATATATTTCATCTGAATAATTACTATGAAAGTATTTATAGAAAATTAGAGGTAAGCTACCTTGCATCAGTGAGAAACTGATTGAAGCCGAGATGCCAGGTCAGGACCAATAATATTGCAGATTCTTCTTTTGATTTTGTAAAGAGATGAGAAAAATTGATACAATCCGAATCATTTATGATAAAACGTTTGAAAATGTTATATGGTGATAGAAATGTTAAAATTTATTTCGGAAAATAACTTTTACTTCATCATTTTCGACAAGTGAGATAGTTATCTGGAATTCTGAATAACCCAAAGATATTTTTCCGAAACCTGTTGCAAGGCATTCCGAAAATCGGAAATGTACTATATATGTGTTTACGTTTCATCTCAGATATCTCAGTGTTATTTATAGGGGTTAGGTAAGACAATATATTTTTAAAACCACTTTTTTGAGAGCATTTTCATATATTTTTTTTTCATTAAAGACATTTATATTAGATGACAATCGACTAATCCTAGTGTTAAAGGTGGCAGGGATCTGTTTCACAATGTCTTTGGGGTGGTTAGAATTAACATTAATATAGATGGGGGCTTCATTGTCTTTATGGCATGGTGCAAACGTTTTATTATTAAGTGTGATATCTAAATAGATATTTTAAAGTTAGAGGAAATCTCCATCTTAAACCCTAGTAATTTAAAGGCCCGAATGATTTTCTCTCGGATCCTCAAGGTTAGTGGACCATTATTATTGGAGATGAAAATGAGTCCATCATCTCTGTATAGGCCTATTTGTTTGGGATATACTATTCTACTAAGCGTATCTAAAATATAAATACATACTAAATCAGCAACTTGGGTTGAATCATATGCACCCATAGGGACATCAAATTTTTCATTATGACACTTAGTCCAGTAGAATTATTAAGAGATAGAAGTGATTCCCTGGCTGTTCAAACGATATTTTTCTCCTCATCAGTGATCCCCACATAGTTTCACTCAAAGTAAATGTAATTCACCAAAAGATCCCTGGAGACAGATGAGTAGAAATCTATGATATCTAATTTTATAAAACAGGTCTTTCCTTATTTTCAATGTTGACAAATCATTTGATTATGTCCGACGAATCTTTCCAGAGATTAATACAAGTTGTAATTACTAATTTATCGGTTATTTTTTAATTATAATTTTAGTAATTAGACCTAGTTCAGTTTCTGTTGGGTTTAATAATCTACACTGTAGGTTATTAGCTAAGTTAGGTTTATGATCCTTAAATAAAAGGTATGAATCATTTGTATGGACCTTTCCCACTCTGTCTGTACTGTTTAAATTATTAACGAAATTGGCAGTCTCTTGGTCAATTTCGAATATAATTCTGTTATATCTATCTAGTTTATACGAGTCTTTTATTTTGTTAGTAAGAATTTTTATGGTAATTTGAGGGTCTACACGTATAAATGTTTTGGGATTTATCAGCTCTAACCCAAATGTCTTTGGAGTTCTTAATAGTTTTATGTCCTTGTTTAATTAAACAGGTCTCTTTGAAAAAGATCCAGGAAATTTCAGTACAATGGATTTTTTTTTTAGATTGTAGGTTTGATATTTGTGAGATGTTGTTTCGGAAATGCGCTTTCCATCTTAATATTTTAATAATTTTATCCGTGAGGGACTGATTGAATGGGTGTCGAGAAAAGTATGTGATGTTTTCCAGAAAGTATTCCGGACAGAACTTGTCCATGGTGGTAGGTTGTAGAGGTTGTTAGAAGTTTCAGATGGATTAATCCTGAGCTTGACTAATCGTTATAAGAGAAATAAGAGTGAACTTTGTAAATTAGGTGTTTTCGGCAAATAAAGGCTTAAGTTGGCAGTTTAGCTTCCAATCTCAATTCCTCACAGTTAACTGCTACATCTCACATTCGTCTAACCTTATAGACATGAATTTCATTTCATTCCACACCAGGGTTGAAAAGACAGACGACCATTTTCGTCATCCGCCGAAATAGCCTATTCCCCATATGAGGTAAAAGGATTTGTTTGATTATTAATTATATATATATATATATATATATATATATATATATATATATATATATAATTAACGTTTAGCCACACTGAGGAGCTGTGATACAGCGAAACAGTCTGTCTGTGGATGACTATATATATATATATATATATATATATATCAACTTCCCCAAATAATTGGTGATAATAAAGCAGGTTACATTTATGGAACCATAAAAACATACAAACCAAACATTTCTCTCCGTCCTATGATATCAAATATCCCCATTGCTGTTTATCAACTAACCAAAATCATTAACCAACTTATTACACCATACATTACCAGTAAATATAGCATCAAATCAACTCTTGAATTAATCCAAACCCTAAAAACACAATAGCCCGAAAATGAAACCAGTGCCCCACTTGATGGTGAAAATTTATTCACTAATGTCGCAATTACGGAAACGATTGATATAATTATAAGAAATATATACAACAATCCATCTCTTCCTGCATTACAAATTATACCCAACATATTACGGAAACTACTTTTATCTTGGACTATTGAGGTTGTATACTTTGACCACAAAAACAATATATATATATATATATATATATATATATATATATATATATATATATGAAAAAACCCTACATCTTGCTAACATATGTTGATGATATCCTCATGTAAGTAAAAATCATTGATGAACTATAACTGTCTTTAAATTCCCATATGAACTTAACAAAATTCCTTTCCTTGATATATTGATAGAAACCAATAATAATGCATTCACTACGTCTGCCTATAAAAACCCTACTAGAACAACCTCACGCACTCTTAATTATAAGAGTGAATGTCCTAACTACGACAAAATAGCAATTATACAAAATTTAATAAACCGTGCAAAAGTTAACTTATCCACAAAAATATTTTCTACACTGAACTAAAATCATTAAACAAACTCTCATTAATTTCCTAACTACATTGTTAATGAACAAATAAGATGATCTATTAGTAATTGTAATATCAATCAAATAGAACATAATATATCCTCAAATAACCCGAAAATATCAATATTTTATATCGTAATCTGATGCATTCAAAATATAAAAAAGACAAAAAATCCTAAAAAGTCATAAATACTAATATATCCCCCGTGTAAAAGAACGTTTAAAACATTAATTTAAAACAGTGTTCAGTACAAGATTAAAGCAATATATATATATATATATATATATATATATATATATATATATATATATATATATATATATATATATATATATATATATATTGTATATATTTAGGCTGAAATTTTTCATTAGTGCATGTTTCATTAAATAATATAGACAAGTTTTGTCTATTTATTCTATGTTCCTTTCATATTGTCTGATAAGCTTAATAACATTATCATTGAAAGACGAAAGGAAAACATGTATCAGTATGGTGATTTTCTTTCGTCTTTCAATGATAATATTATTAAGCTTATCAGACGATATGAAATGAACTTACTTAAAATAAATAGACAAAACTTGTCTATACTATTTAATGAAGCATGCATCAATATATATATATATATATATATATATATATATATATATATATATATATATATATATATATATACTAGATGTGGTATTATGTAAGTAACACTATATGTAGGAACTAAAAATGAAAGAGAAGACATTGGTAATTTCTGACTGAATGTCTGGGATTAAAAATGATCATTATTTACATTACTTCTATGCGGACTATTATCATTGTCTTTGTTGTTGTGATAGCAACAAGAAGATGAGGATAATAGTTTACATGTACATCGAGAAAATAAAACATTGTCGAATGACATAGTAAAAAAGATCAAGAGACACATCTATAGAAAACGTTTATTCTCTTTCAGAAATACTCAACAGATAAATCTGTTAATAAATAATTTACCTTGAAGAATTTGATAAATTTACCATCATGGGATTCACAAGGATTTACAAGGATTATAAAGCTTTAGAATCCATTATTTGGGTTCATTTATGGTTTGGATTACTTAGAGTTCTAAGGTATTTAGATTTCTAAGTTTGATTGTAAAATTAGAATTTGGGATTAATTCAAGTTTCGTAAAGGAGGTCATTAATTTGGGAACAGCACAGCCGTTACTTATTTAATCTTACTCTTCAAAGAGAAATGGGTCAATAATGAACCATTTCCATATCATTAATTAAAGATTTTAATTGAATGCTTAAAATATCTAAGCTGTCCTTTTTATATAATTTATCTAGAGAATTCTTTGAAGCGAATACTGCATGACTCTATTAACAACTAAACAAATATGTTTTTCTCTATATCTCTGAGATGAAGTATTGTAATTATTTACACTATTTACATTGATCGGACTGTTGTCCTCATCTTTATTGCTATATCCACGACGTTGCGGCCGTTCTACACACTGGCCTTCTTCAATATCTGTCTATATTTCTGATATGAGGTATCGTAATTAGTTACACTATTTACATTGATCGGACTGTTGTCCTCATCTTCGTTGCCATATTCATGACATTTCGGCCATTCTACACACTGGCCTTCTTCAGGATTTGTCTATATTTCTGAGATGAAGTATTGTAATGAGTTACACTATTTACATTGTTCGAACTGTTGTCCTCATCTTCATTGTCATATTCACGACGTTTCGGCCGTTGTATGCTACGATCTTCGTCAGGTGATTGGAAATAAAAAAGTTAAATGAACTTAAAATTAAAAGAATAATCTTACAAAAACCTATGAAAGTTCATGCTTTTGGTTATTTGTCTATTTTTCGAGTTTGAATTCAAACAAATGATTATAAAGTGTCTTCTTTGGTATATCTGTGCATTCTACTGCTTCATATGATTTGTATTTTTCTGTTTCGGAGTTAATGACAGTAAGGAACCACAATGTCACCACAAATCAACTAAGAGTGACTAATCATGGTTAACGCCATTATATACAGGTTATATCCTAAGAAATACTAAAGTAAGCTTTTCACACAAGAACATCAAAGGGTTGATTTTGAATGTGTCTCTCTAGCCACCAGGTACAGATTCACGGTGGCTTCATCTGATACGCAAAGAGTTGGTTAACCCAGCTGAGCTTAAGATGTACACCCGGGGATCAACCGGATGATATGAAGTTATATAAGCATTTCTGTTGTTTTTTTTCTTCATGAAGAAACTTTTTCTGAAGAATTGCGTCCTCCTCGTCATGGTAATTCCATATCCTAGTAACTGTAAACCTAGCAGCTAGATGTTCCCATTGCTAATTTCTTTATTCGCAATATGGAATTTATAAAGGTTTTTGGTGGCGAAGAATTAACGGAAAATTGCCAGCGGGATTTCCAAGAAAATCTTGTCTTTGTAGTGTTACATGAAACAAACATTCAATGATTGCCGGGTGCACTGAATGATAAACTGATTCCTGTAACCTACTCCTGCATTCGGAATAAACGGTTTGATTTTTTTCCATCCTTCTTCTTTATGTGCCTTGTCACCTCAGGCGATCATGGCCCTCCACATCTTTCTGTCCCTTGTAGCTCTTAATAAATTTTGCCTTTTTTATTGTTTCTCCTAAACCTTGTTGTCCCATCCATTTACTCAAGCTCACTAAGTGTGTTATGAGTTGTTTTCCTCCGTACCTCTTGGCTTCAAACTGTCCTGTGAGTATCAGATTTTCCAAGCCCTCTTTTCTCCTTATTTGATCTAGAAATTTAATCTGTTTCTTTCTGATGTTAAGTATAAGATTCGTTTTTGTTTCCCTTTTCTCTAAAATTCATCGTTGCTCACATGTTCGGTCCATGGTATCCTCAGCATCTTTCTGTAGAACATTTCTGTTGCTTCGAGTCTCTTCTTCATCTTTGGGAGTTTAAATCTTTTGTTTTACTTTTTTTTACCCTCGAATGAAGAAAAAACTATTTCTAGCAGTAAACCAGATTTAATTCTTAGGTAGTAAATTACTGCTATAAGCGAGCGAATTCGAGTTGAGGTGCAAGTGAGAGGGGATCGCAGTTCAGCGGCCGTCGTTTATGTGAGGCCCACTTCAATCCTTCAAGGCGACTTTGGATTTCGGTGTCACACATTCCGTCCCATGTTAAAATATTTCCCAGATATTTAAATTTTGCACGGGCTTGATTTTGGCCTCTCCAATTCGTAATTCGCATGTTGCGTTGTCTCTTTTGCTAACAACTATACATTCTGTCTTATTACTACTGATATTTAGTCCTTTCTTCTCGCTATCCTTTGCTATCTCTTGTATTTTCTTTACTTTCCTTTTCAAGACCACCAATAATGGATCTTGGTAGGAATTGTATTTCTCTCAGAATCACCTCACTGTATAGATTGAACAAGTCCAGTGACAAGACATCCTTGTTATACACTTCTTTCTAGTTATATATATATATATATATATATATATATATATATATATATATATATATATATATATATTGAATTAATTTGCTATTCGTATGCAGGTGGTTTGGTCTGGATTATTCTAATACCCTTCCTAAATACAGGGTGTCCATAAAGTTCGTGTGCAAATTAAAATATTATAACTTTATTTGTATTTGCGATAGAAATAATCCGTAAAAAAATGTTATAAAGTTTATTGTACCTAGTTTTAAGTATAGCTAAAATAACTTACGTGATTTCAGGCATTGCTGTAAATCAGTTGGCAAATGTTTTCCGTGAACTGCAAATTGGTATTAAACTTTGTATTGCTAATGATGGAGGACATGTCGAAACTTAAATAAAATTTCAATAAATCCTTAAAAAATATAGATTGACTTCTTTCTAATCCTTTTTACAAATTATTTCTATCGCAAATACAAATAAAATTATAAAGTTTTTAAAGTGCACATGAACTTTATGGACACCCTATATATCAAGCTTACCTAACACTTGACACAGTTCTTTGTTTTAATACTATAATCCCGTGATATTTTCGAATTTCACTCGGGTTTGTTACGTTCACTTACACGCTAATACCGTTGGGAAATATATGTATCCATTTCTTCTCCTCCCCGCTATGGATAAATAGTAAGACAGAATGAATTCTATAGCCATGAGTGGGAACGGGTCTAGGAGAAGGAAGACTCCGAATTCAAGCCAGCCTGGAAAATCTACAGGGAGAGATGTGAAGGCATTTAATAACATCATTGCCACTAATGTCTTGGAATTATGAGGGAGTTATTTCTGGCAGGTAAACTCGGGCTACAACTAGAGCCATCCTTTCGTAGGAATAAACATCGTCAAACGTTTTTGCTTTGTCTATGTAATCTAGACATTGATCACTTTTTTGTACTGAGAAGGTAGGTGTTTGCCTTTAGTCTTTTTTTTTCTTTTTATTTATTGCATTTCTTGTTTTTATCTTGTCTATTCGGTATTATCTGCAGTCTGCTTTCTCTTCCCAGGCGTCACACACTTGTTTGCCTTGGGGTTGTATGAGTTGGAATAGGTTGAATAGCATGGCAGAATGGGTTGGCCTTGGTGGGCCACCAGTTTACCGCAGAGAAAACGGCAGCATACTGCGGGAATGTCTACCAAGTTAATCATGATTCGAAAGAGACATGATCGTCCAAGCGTGTATCACGTATGGCGCTTAACTGGCTGACTTAAATCTACTAAAATCCTTTTTCCTGGATGCGCCAAATATCTCAAAATCAGTGCGCTTCTAATTAATTTATGTGTCTTTTATACCGCCGAATACTGTACTGTCTATTACTGCACTGTAATACAAACACTAAGAAAATGTCAGTTATAAACTAAAGGATAAACAGTTAAAAAAGATATAAAAAAATATTAAAAAAATGTAAAAATATATAAAAAAGATCTAAAAGCCTGCGCGTAATTGTCTGCTTCTTTATTTATTTTTATAACTATGTCCGTGGGGTTTATTAATATGTGTACAAATTAGAAATAACTTAGTCATCACTGAGATTTGAACTCTTGATTACACCTCAGCCGACAACAAGGTGTTTTGTTTAAGAACTAGATTTTCATCTCTAATGAAAAATTAATTAGCCAACACTGTGGTTTGAACCTGTGGCCTCTTGGTAACAGCGAGAACGATGGAGTTGTCTGGTGAAATTATATAGAACTCTCTGATCTTGTCTTCCGGACTCGATCGATAACAATTATTAGCCTTTCCATACTGTACCTCTGACCGAGTAATTATTAATTATACATTAACCTATAAGTATTTCATTGGCTTAATTTAGTCAGGCATAAGGCTACAAGTTTCGGGCACCAGGTGAGGATCGATCTTATTTCAAGATCGTCTGCTAAATGCTAATCGCTAAACATTACGCCTTCGTCTGGCTAAATATTAATTATACGTGTTTTTGCTTATATTTGATAACAGCTAATTAAATAAAGCGAAATATATTTGATGCTTTTGTGAAATGTTTGTTTTTTTTACGGGGCTTTTTTCTTCTAGCTTGACTGCTGGCATTTCCTTGAGGAATATTTGTTTATTTTGGCCTTTTCATTAATTTAACTTGGCCCAGTCTCAAATGGTTTTATTTGATATATTCTTTTATTGTTGTTCATTTTAAAACTCTTCTTCTTACCTTTTTGTGTGAGTAGGATGTGGGTTGGTTAGAACAACAACCGGGGCTTTTAAAAAGTTTCAAAACAAAAACAAAGGTTTTTCTTGTTTTGTTTCGGGATGGACTTTTTTTTTTATCGTTTTCATTGCATATTTTTATTGTTTTTTTTTTCTTTCTTTTCTTTGCTTCGTTCATTCTTTATCTTTTTCATTCATTCTTTCTTTTTATTTATAATTTTCGTTCATTCATGTTTTCCTCCTGCTTTGTATTCTTTCTTTCTTTCTTTCTTTCTTTCTTTCTTTTTCCTTTCTTTCTTTCTTTCTTTCTTTCTTACTTTCTTTTTTTTTTCTTTTCGTTGTCTTCTCTATTTTTCTCTGCATCCTTTTTCTTTTTCTTTCGCCGTGCATTCTTTTGTTTTCCTTTTTTTTTCTTTTCTTTCTTTACTCTGTATTTCTTTCTTTCTTTCTTCTTTTTTTCCATCTTTTACTTCCGTGTTTTGTTTGTATTTTGGTAAAATGCTTTACTGAAATAGAAGAGAAGCGAGAAAGGCGTGGCTATATCCCAGTAGTTTATCTCCCCCACCAGCTCATCTCAGCATACAAACATCCCCCATACGCGTGCCCCAGACTGCATTAAACGCTCAAATTTACGCACTAACGTCACCCTCAGCTCCAACTGTTACTTACTGCCAGCAACCAACCTACCGGCCAATCTTCGATATGAACTCCGACCCCAGCCAATTTGTGAAGTCTGGCAGCGAGACAATAACGTTAATTCACTTAGTTGTCATTAACGTTAATTGACGCTGAAGAGTGCTTTAACTGGTGATTGTGTCTGTTGATTCTTTCGTCCAGTGGCTGTTGCTCTCTTCTTAATCAAAGTGATAGATTCGTACATAGTAACCAGGGTAGATATCAAAGGGGTAGTGGCGTGGGTAATTTCGGCTGTTCTGGAACGTTCAGTAAAACCGTTTCGCAGAGGAATGAGGCAAGTAGGTTGGTTAGCTGAGTTCGCTGCCAGAAAGAAAATACCGATTCCACAGAGAATGAGCGAGTTTGCTTGGTGATGACAGAGGTTGGCCAACGCCTTGTCTGCTTCCGGTTTCTCCATTTGGGGATCTTTTTCGGCCATAAAATCGTATTGCATACTAGTTGAATCACTCGCTAAACAATTTTGCAAATACTCTCTTGGTTGTCTCTAGATTTCTTTTATATAACACATAACATATATTATTTAATAGAGGTTATAGCTCTAAGATTTTAAGATTTTAGCTCGTTACAAAGATTTTAATAAGATTTTACCTCGTTACAAAATCTAGTTACCCAGTGAAAGAAAGAACGCACTACAATAGGCAAAGCTTTCAAGACAAACTTAGCAACTATAATACCCAGACAGGGCCGGCACATACTATACAGAATCCCCAGACTGGGCGGAGGAGGCAAAGCTGATTGGGGGCCTCGGGTATTGCTTTGTGACCTCTGCTATTTTATCAAGATTTGTTTTTTTCCACCTTCATTTATTCAAAATTAAACTAAGTAAAACTGACTATTAAAGGATGTAAAATTTTCGCGGATTTTAACGTCGTTCTATTTTTTTTCGACCAATTCCATGAATTTTTTTCGCTCATTCTAAGTTTCGATAAAAAATTATATGAAATTCACCATTTTTGGACCATAATGTGTTAAAATTCTTCAATTTTTTAGCAAGAAAAATTTAAAGTTGATGTTAAAACATAGAATGATCTGTTATGACATGTCTCTAATTTGTATTTAGATACATTGGATTTATTTTAAATTTTTCTAGTTGAATTGTTCACCTATATTGCATATGATCCATTATTGTACATATTAAGTTGCAATACAATTTGTATTTTATATGAATATTACCTTATGAAAATTGAGATGTAGTAAAGTGGCAGACCCCGTTTCATAGTTTCGGTGGGGTGGGGGCACGAGACCTTTCACTTAAGAGACATGCCATCTCTTGAATTATATATTTATTTTTAAATGTTTTCAGATAATAAGAAACGGTATGTCTCTTTAAAATAAGAATTTAAACATGTCATACATCATTCATGTATACATGTATTACTGTTTTTTATTACTTAAACATTATTTTTGGTGGATACCCATATTTGAGTAGAAGCTCCGTTTATTTATTAAACAGTCGATTTATTTGCGTCTACCAGCCTGAAGCCATGAGCGCATATTTTTTTTAATAAACCTGTAGCAAAGTATTTACATTATGCATGCAATGGCCGTATTTTTTAAGTCATATTTGCATTAATTCCTGACCATTGATAATCCCTTTTTCCGGTTTCACAATACATTTCCATAGTTAAATTGTTAGCAACGTATATCCATTATATATAGAGAGGGTCAGGAAATATGTCATTATATAGAGAGAGGGTTAGGAAATACCTCTCATATCTATCTCCCATAAATACCTTCCATATAATGCTAAGAGACATTAGTTAGATGAAGATGCCATTACAACTAATGTCTTGGAATTATGTGGGAGGTATTTCTGGCCGTTAGACATGGGAGGTAATTCTGTCGCAATCAACTTAATTCTATCGACAATTCCTGATTACATTAACGTGGTCCCCTACTATTCTTTCATTTGCGTTCAAGTTGGCTGAAGATCGCGTGAGCGTGAAACTCGGGTTACAACTAGAGCCATCTTTTCATTGGAATTAACGTCGTCAAACGTTTTTACTTTGTTTATGTAATCTAAACATTGATTACTTTTCTGTACAAAGAAAGGTGTTTACTTTTAGGTTTTTTTTTTTGTCTTTTTACTTATTTCTTTCCTTGTTCGTGTTTTTATCTTGTTTAAGGGTATTTAGGTCTTTTAGCAAGTTGTCCGTTTTATTCCACCAACAGTTTTGGCTTTTCTGTAATTATATATATATATATATATATATATATATATATATATATATATATATATATATATATATATTATTTTATATATATTATTTTATTTTATTTAATTATTTAATGCGAATTTTTTTTTAATGTCAGCAAAACAACATTAACTCATGTCTACAGTTTAATAAATTTTCATTATTTAGAAATTTAATAATGTGTAGTTTTTCATGTAGGCATAAAGGGCATGGGTTATCCCAGGTTTTACAAGTTCTTGTTCTATTTACTATTTTCCATTTTACTTTTGTAGTTTTATTCATTTCTTTTAAATGCCAAAATATTTGGATAGTGATATATATATATATATATATATATATATATATATATATATATATATATATATATATAAACTTTATTCTGTCTACAATTCCTGACCACTGATAATACCTTTCTTTCTGATTCTCGACACGTTTCCATTGAGGAATCATTAACACTATATCTACATTATAAATCTAATGACCTTATTTTATCAGTAACACTTGCATTAATACTCCACTACTGATAATCTTTTCTTGATTGTCAATGCACATTTACAGGAAAACCCTTAGCAACATCCTTACACTATGATTAATACTTGAAGTCTTTCCTTCATGATTCTCTATATATTATCGTAAAACCGTTGGCAAATTATGTATCATTGATTTGAAAAATGGAGTATTGCCGCCATAACTGAAATGAAGCTACCCAGGCAACTCTTTCCAGCATTGACAGAGCCCAAAAGCATGAACAGGGCCTTTTAGGTGATGGATCATTTTCCTCCCCACAACCACTTTCCTAGCCTCTTGATACTCTATCGCTATTTGCATCTGACGAGCTAGTTCCATCAGCTCAGACACTTACAGCTGAGACTCGCCATACCATTTACACAGGGGTAAGCCATCCCGATTAGCTCTGTATTCCATTGATAAGGAAGAAGTTCCATTCGAACAACTGCTTTCCAAAAGCAGCTAATTTATGTAGTAGCCTCTCGAGAAGATGTTTTCAGAACCATTACCTCTTCAAGTCTATCGTACGCATTCTCATAATCTTCACTTAGTTCCACTTCCCTGTTCTACATCTACAGTGCAACCCCATTGAGCTACCCTCTATCTTGAGTGGTTCTTGTGCTTTGTATTGTGTGAGCATTTATTTAAAAAAATGGCATATCTCTTCATGAGGTATCTGATTATGAGTTTACTTATTTTACATTTACTTAATTATCTGTAAATTGCGATACATTCTTGGGAAAGATAGTGGAATTGTTTCCTTTACCAGTTTGGAATTTAGAGTTTTAGTCTATCTAAAGCTAAAGAGCGTGGTTTATCCTATTATTTAATCCATAGCTGGGGACATTATATAAAATACAATTATATATACATATAATATAAAAATATATATTTTAACAATAATATATATCTAAAATATAATAAAATAATATAAAATATATAAATATTATAAAATTTAAAAAGTATAAATATGTATATATATATATATATATATATATATATATATATATATATATATATATATAATGAATGACTATATATCTAAAAATAAATATTTAAATATATAAAAAATATAAAATTATATATTATAATAATTACATATACATATAATACCTTTATTCTATTGTTATTGCTTTGGTTGCTGCCACTGAAAATCATAATGTATATTTTAGCATATCATATTCACTCGAAACAAAAGCCACGACTTTGCAAAGGGCCAGGTGATTGTTACCGGTACTTAAATTCACGAGACCACCTCTTGTAGGGTATTTCGATTGTGGCTCTTCTGTAACGATCACAGCTATGCCTTCGGTACAAGTACGTAAACAAGAACGGAAGAAGGTCATTTAAGCATTAAGGGTTTGAAAAAACAAAAACAAAAAAACAAAAAACGCTTGAGTGTCAAATGTTACTTTCAATATAAGAAAAACTGACTAAAATCTCAACTGGGTAGAAATTAAAAAAAATGAGACCGTTAACCACGTAATCAGCGAATATAGCAAATTGACCCTCAAATAATAACATATGTACTTTTTCTTTATATGTCATGTTCTTCGTGACGTAGACAATCATGGCTCCCCACAAATTTCCGTCCATCATAGCTCTTAATAAATTTTGTCTTTTTGTTCTTTCTCTTAAACCTTGCTCCGCCATCCGTTTACTCAAACTCCCTAAGTTCCACAGGTGATAAGTGCGAGAAAATAATCTATTAGAATAGAAATGGAGGTTGCATTTAGTTAGTTCAACAGTAGAAGGGTGGAACCAACTTGCAAATCTAGGGGTACGTTTAAATTTTATGCAATCAAGGCATGATAGAAAGATCAGATTAGAACAATTGCCATTAAGATAGTCGCAGGGAAAAAAGTGTGGTGGGGGGAGCCACATCACGTATTACTCAAAAAATACATACAGTGTTTTACATAGATGGATACCAAGGGCAGGTAACTTTGGTTTGTTATAGGAGTGATAACTTTTTTTCTGGCAGATTAAATGATCTGCCTCAGCAACAAATGAATCCAAGTTGTCTTTTGCATTCTTAGAATCGAAAATTATGTGTCCGTTTGAATGATTGATTCGTTTTTTACTGCTTATCAACCCTTTGTGGGTTGATAAAAGCCAGAAAAATATTTTTAGCTTGTAAGAAGTTTTTGGGAGATAATAATATGGAAGGCCATAAAAATCTCCTGAGCCGATCAAATATAGAAATGAATACAATATGGGAACCAGTAATACAGAGTGCTAGAGAAAAGCAATAATAACAACAAAATTGCAATATTAGTTCCGGTAAAAAATGAATACTGAGACATTAAGTCTATAAATGCCTCAAAATTCATACACTGATGTCATCGTGACCCAGCGTTGGTTGGATCTAGTGATCTTGACTCAAAAAGTTATGGCTTCACTACCTGGCTTCTGCAGTGGTGAACAAGATAACTGAAGGAGATAACTGGGGCATCCGGAAGAGCCATGACACGTGGAACTAAAACAATTTATTCTTGTGGACGAAATGAAGGGCTCAGTTCGAAATTCCAATCACCTGAAGAAGGCCGGAGTGTACAACGACCGAAACGTCGTGAGTGTGGCAATAAAAATGAGGAAAACAGTTCGAACAATGTAAATAATGGAGATAATAATAGTTTTTGTGATACAAGCCTTACTAATTAATCCATAGCTTGGGGGAGGTGAATTCATACCTTTCCCTTTTCGCGTAAGTGTATATAACGAACCCAACTGGAATTTGAACTCGGCTCTCCGATTAACAAATTCCGTGCCATTATCCATTACATCATCCATAAATCCAAGCTTGTAGCACCTGGTATTCCCAACTGGTCACTTATCGAGGTACTGACCAGACTCGACGTTGCTTAACTTCGGGGATCGTACAGGAATCGGTATTTCAACAAGGTGTGACTGTAAGCAGTAGATAGATATAAATATTTCTTGAGATATCCATTCATATTATATAGTAACTTAAAAGTCTCCCTTTCGGAGGAGCTCTTGATTGGGCCTTCATCGTAATTGGTAGGGGCGGAGTAGATGCGGTAGGCAATAATAAACTACAGAAGAACTCAAAATTGAACGCTGCATTTAAGTATTGCATTAATATTTAAGCTTACCGTTAACGATAATTCTGTTGCCACTTAATTTAAAGACAATTTGATGTACGTAGGTCCTTACTTTTCCTACAAAGAATTATTTTTATATCATGGATGACTTTTGCTGGATTTCGCAATTAATTTCGATTATTCACAAATTTATTTCCCAGTTATAAAAGTTGTTATACCAAAAAAAAAAAAAAAAAAAAAAAAATTCAGTGCAAAAACTCACGTAAAAAACTCATCGAAAACAATCGTAATAATGAAAATCAATGAATTCAAAATTTCAGGAATGCGGGTCCAAATCCGATCCGGAATGGTTTTAATTTGCTCACAGAATCGGCTCGATTCCAAAATGGTATGATATGTTGGGCTCTGGCCTCTCGGAGTAAAGTTGAAAAGGTGTGACACACTGATACATTGACAATCGATATATGATAGGATAAGGAACAAATAACAAACGATTATAAATGTTTCGCTTTATAAACTTAAAATTTATAAATGTTTCCTATTTGTTCCTATCATTCTGTCGGATTCTGATCCATATTTGATCCTAATTTACATATGTCTAAGTCAAAATTCGCATATAAATAAATAAAAAATATCTGCAAAATAAAAGGTAATATGAATAAAGTTTTCCTATGTCTTTATTCAGATATAAATTGCCTCCCTGTGTCTTTTCTATAAATATTTTCATCGTAATTTTCCGTACAAAAATTATTTTTAATTCATGGCTGACTTTTGCTGGATTTCGCAATTAATTTCGATTATTCACAAATTTATTTCCAAGTTATAAAAGTTGTTATATTAGGTTGGTGCAAAAATAATGACGTAATAATGCCGTTTTTTGACGTTAAAAATACGTCAAAAAACGACATTATTACGTCATTATTTTTGCACCAACCTAATACCAAAAAAAAAAAAAAAAAAAAATTCGTTGCAAAACATCACGTAAAAAAAAAAATTAGTGAAACCAATCGTAGTAATGAAAATTTGGGAAACCAAAATTTCAGGATTGCGGGTCTGGATCCGGCCTGGAATGTTTTTCATTTGCTCACGGAGTCGTCCTGATTCCAAAATGGTATAACATACTGGGCTACGGCCTCTAAGAGTAAAATTGAAAAGTGTGACACAGTGACAGACAGATATTCGCATTTATTACATAGACGGTATTATTATATAGACAGTATTATTATATAGACGGTAAAGTTTAAATAATTTGGCAATTGCATTGCACTCCTATAATATCAAACATTTTATTATTATACAGAGTGACCCAAAAAAACGGGAACTTTTTAACAATCCAATAAAACCAAGAGTGATGGAAGAAAAATATTTTATTCATAGTAATTAAAACCTTAAAACATGCCATTTAAGAAACAATGATAGAATTCTGTCCTGTAGATGGCGTCCACCTATACGAATGCAATCTTGAAATCTGCTGTTGAGATTCCTCATTGACTGCTGCAACATCTCAGCTAGGATACTGTAAATTTCATCTTGAATTCTAAATGGCGAAATGTTTACTTGCTTAAGGTCATTGTCGCACAGTGTTGCCACTTACTCAAGTCTGGCAATACGCACTTCAAAAATTCCCGTTTTTTGGGGTCACCCTATATTTATCCCAGACTATTCTCCCCATCTTTGTTGTTGTTATCACAGCGTTTCGGCCGTTGTGCCCTCCGGTCTTCATCCGGGTAGCCATAAAATTTTCACACGGATTTCTCCTTTTATATCTAAGTAGGAGAGTCCAGTATTGAGAAATGAGGAACTACCTCACCAGAAGTGTCTGTAGTAACAGGATAATTTTAAATAAATTAAATCAGATAAAAAAAAAAAAAACTTAAATCCCCGGAGAAGTATAATCCAATTATCATCCCCTTAACGCCTCATTAACATTAACCTCAGGATTCTAAAAAAACAGGTCAATTAGCTAACTTCATTTCTGAAACCCGATACTTGGATAAACGAAACAAAAGATCAAAGACCCTGTATCAAAGCAAAGGACAATCCTATACTCAACGTCAATATAAACCCAGAAAAAAGTGATTCAAAGTCAGTTCTCTACTCTTGCGTTAGAAAACGGTTGGTCCACTCCTTAACCACTTAAAAACTAATCAGGACTGTTCTCTTTGTCTCTATTCGAAAGTAACACGAGCTACGAACTTTGACACACTCGCATGATTAAAAAATGTCTTCATAAAAAGGAAAATAAACCCTCCTAAACAAAGTTCATTCATCGTCCATTCATTTTGAATGAAAAGAAAACAACATACTGTATGAACCTCTACAAATCTATTACAAAGAGTGGAAAATTGCCCATCTCTATTTCTTGCACTTAGTAACACTTACAGACATAATATATCATTATTATTATTATCATTATTAAATTATCAATATATATATATATATATATATATATATATATATATATATATATATATATATATATATATAATAAAAAGAAGAAAGAAACCGCAAACGTTTTGGTTGTAATGTGGATTTAAAAAAAAAATATATTATGTTTTATTTTCCATAATTTTGCTACACGCGTTTACGGTCTCGCGGCCTTCATCAAACAAAGAGTGTATATTACCACATATTATTTAAAGGAATAAAAAATAGATATATAAAAAAGATTAAAAATAAGACATATTTAGATAATGTATATAAAATTTAAGTAAGGATATATTTTAAAAAAATTATATGAAAGAATATATATATATATATATATATATACAGGTACGATTGTGTACATTTATTGTAACCATCTGTATCAGTCGTTAAGTTAACTGGCTGCTTTTAGATATTAAATCCTGATCATGACACATTTTTTAAGATAAACATTTCTAATTTTTTTCTTTTTTGCTAGTTTGAGTTTAACGTAGGCTATATTCGATTGATTGATTAGAGTCAAGACCTCAAGCCTTGTGTTTTTGTTTTCAAAGAAGAGGATGTATTTTGCTTTTGAAACCAATTTAATCGTTCACTCGTTACAATTCCTTGAGGAGACGCATTGTTATGCGTTGAAACACGACTGCCATTGTCCAGCGATTCTTATATGTTTTTGTTGTAATATCTTGCACACACACACGCACACACATACGTATTATATATATATATATATATATATATATATATATATATATATATATATATATATATATATATATGGTTGAGTCAAGTGTAATTTCCGTGTGTTGGGGAATCAGTTGTTATGACGAATGTATCATCATGACTTATAATTATACGTGGCAGTTAAGAATAAATTTAAAGTACATTAATATACCTTAGTATTTGTATGGTAGTGGCAGCGTACACCGTGGATGAAGAGAAAGATGATGTTCTCCTTGACGATATAAAGCCGTGTAGAGGGAGAGTAACACAAGAACATTGGAACTCGGTTGGTCTGTTATATTCCACCCACTATATCCGCCTGACGTTGCACCAACCGATTATTATTTTTTCAAACTGCTGCAGAAGGTTTTGATGGGGGAAATATTTCTCTAAAGAAAGCCATATTCAAGATTTCGTCGTAAACATTATTTTACAACAAATTTGCGGAGTTTTATTCAAAATGTATAAAAGTGTTGCCATATAACAAACAAAATATAACTGATTATAAATATTATTAGATAATTCCAAAATACTATACAGTGCTCATTGCAAGGAAAGTCACAAAATACAAGAAGCAATTAGTATACAAAACAAATACACCCCCCCCTTTAGATAAATTATTTCACCCCCCAGGAAATGAAATGCGTATAAAATAGTCATAATACGAATAAAAAAATAATATAATCTTACTTATGCAAAAGTAGTAGTACATTTGAAGTAATCGATCCTGATTTACTCAGATGAATTAGGATGCGGAACTGTACTGCTCTACGGCCTACAGCCAACTCTCACATATGGCCCAAGAATTCGTATGGACACCGCGATGGCCACACTCCGGTCAACGGCATCGAATTATTGACAATTGTGTGAAAGTAGTCGGAAGAGTTTCCTGACCCGACCGGTGAAGGAGGACGCCCCTCCCCAACTCATCGGCCAGTTGTCGTTGTCAGCTGGGCGTAGGCTCTTTACCAGTAAGCGTAACCTTAATATGCCCGGTGCGAAAGAAAGCGGCAGGCCAAGGAAGGATATATGTCCCAGAGGATAAAAGCCTTGGTTGGTTGAGACAAAAGTAACTTGATCCAAAGATTTGTGAGTTCAATACCTGGCCGCAGCAGAGGGAACAAGAGTTGAGTTATAAAAAAAAAAAAAAAAAAAATTAGAACAATCTGCCTCGGGGACTAAATAATGAGTTCGGTTCCAAATTCCAGCAAATATCACCCGAAGAAGGCCGGAGCATAAACGGCCTAAACCTTGTGAATATGACAAATAAAGATGAGCGCAACAGCATGAAAAATAAGGCGACATTTTAATTCAGTCAAAAAGTTAACATTTTATTGACAGTATTGGAATTATTTTGTTGTCTGTTTATTCTTCAAATTTTATTCACCGGCCTATTATTAGGTTGGCGCAAAAATAATGTCGTTTTCTCACATATGTTACTATGTGAGAAACCGACATTATTTTTGCACCAACCTAATATATCTACGTATCTCTGAGTTGTGGATCGTTGATGGATATATATATATATATATATATATATATATATATATATATATATATATATTTGTATGAGTTTTTTGTAGTACAAAATTTAAGGATAGCTAGGAATAAGCATAATTTATATGGCATTTTAATGTATATTTTAAAAAGCTAAAAAAACAACCTGTTTCGTCCCAGCATTATCAAGTATATTTCTGGTATATAAAAAATAAACGTTTTAAGGTGGACCGTTTTTCTATTTTAGCGAGGTCCCACTCCTCACATCACCTCAAGGTTCTAGAATCCATGTATATCAGATCCCGTGGGCCTTCCCCCTGTAAACAGAGGGAATGCTTACCGGGTCTGAATGTTATTGGACTTGAGCTTTCTTGAAAATCATATTTTTTCTCCAACCATTAGTTATCATTAATATCAATTAAATTCACATGTTTATTTTTTATATCCCAGAAATAAACTTGATAAGGCTGGGAAGAAATAGTTTTTTTTTTACCTTTTTAAAATATACATTAAAATGCCAGATAAATTATGCTTATTCCTAGATATATATATTTGTGCGTGTGTGTGTGTGTGTGTGTGTGTGTGTGTGTGTACATGCTTATTTTTCAACATTAGATCCTTAATGAAACTCAACCCAATGTTGTTCCCATAAATGTTATTTGGTGGAACAGTCTCCCGAGTTTGTACTTCCCAGATCACATCTCTTCTACATGTCTTTTAAATATGTATTTGTTGCTTCTTCCTTACTCTCTTCCTTATGTTATTAAACAGTCGCACCTAGTTACCCTCTACCATGAGTGGCTCTCGGGCCTTGTATTAGGTGAACTAAAGATAAAATTATACAACGAAGATCTCAGATCAAGAGTCAGCTTAAAACTGTCTCAGTGCACATGCACCTTCGTATCCCCCTACACACACGCACACATACGAACACGACCACACACGCACGTGCACACATACTCTCTCTTTCCCCCCTTTTTATTCAAGCTTTCTATTAGGTTGGTGCAAAAATGATGATGTAATGATGTCGTTTTTTGACGTATTTTTTAACATCAAAAACGACATTATTACGTCATTATTTTTGCACCAACCTAATATTTCCGCTGTAAGGGTTGTATGAAAAATGTAAGAATGGATTGCTTTCGGTAATTCTTTTAGCCATTAATAAGATCTATGGCCTCAGTCGCTGGAAGCAATAAAGTCGCCCTTCTTATAGTCTTAGAATTAAAACGCCATATCTCAGCATACATTTGGCTACAACTGTAATGATTGTATTTTACTCTCGAATTTTCCAAAGGGAGCAGTTTTTCTTTTTTACTTTCTAATTAATGATTTAATTTATTTTCTCGTTTTTACTTTCAAACGTTAACAATTTTATTTTGTTGCCTTTGCTCATTGACCATTTTAAAAAACTATAAACTTTTTTTTTTTATTGTTTTTGGCTTTATTTCATTACTGAAAAATATAATCATATTATGGAAGCTCACCGCCGAAAAAAAACGGTCAAACTAACAGACCGAAAAGTATGAAAACAGTTTTAGATTATAATTGCACGATAGAAAAATCATTAAAATTAAGTAGCGAATGTTTTCGTCAACTGCATTGACAAAAAAAAAAAAAAAAAAAATTAATGGCCCCCAAAAACATTCAAGTCATAGCAGAGAAAATTCAAAACTTGTGTTTCATTTTAACTGAGATTAAAAACATCTTAGTATATAAGAAGAAATATCTGATGCTTATAAAGCCAGGCAAGGCAATGACTCTCTCAAGCCCTAGCTATCTGTCTGTTCATATCTATCTATCTATCTATCTATCTATCTATCTATCTATCTATCTATCTATCTATGTGTTCATATCTATCTATCTATCTATCTATCTATCTATCTATCTATCTATCTATCTGTCTGTCTGTCTGTCTGCTCAAATCAATCAATCAATCTATCTATCTATCTATCTATCTATCTATCTATCTATCTATCTATCTATCTGTCTGTCTGTCTGTCTGCTCAAATCAATCAATCAATCAATCAATCAATCAATCAATCTATCTATCTATCTATCTATCTATCTATCTATCTGTCTGTCTGTCTGCTCAAATCACCTGGATCAATCAATCAAATCACCTGGATCTATCTATCTATCTATCTATCTATCTATCTATCTATCTATCTATCTATCTATCTATAGTCTCTTTCTGATAAACTCAACATCGCAAGCTTGTCATTAATTTATGGCTATTTCTATGGCAAATGTTCAGCTGATCTTAGGGAAAATTTCCCACATTCACTGAAGGTAGAGAGTTAATGAAACCCGGTTGCATTATGTCAAGATGGAAGATAAATAATAGTTGAAACGAGCGGCAGTTGGAATGAGATTCTGCTATGAATTCAGATTATGAGCATATGGAGGACAGATAACGGATGACGAAGAGATTAAGATTGTAGTGGACGTAAAAAGACCGCATCGTTAGACAGAATGAAAACAGATTATGAGAATATGTTGGAGAGATAACAGTTTGTCCTAGACTAGAATAGTTTAAGATTTTATTGATCAAGAAAACATCATACCATGAGATGGAATGAGATTGTTGTATGAATGAAGATTATGAACATGTGGTGTTAACAGTTGACCCTTGAAGAATTAAGATTGTAGTAGTCGGGAAAGAATCATTCCAGTAGTCTGAAAGAGATTTTTCTATAAATGCAGATTAGGAGCCTATATAGGATAGATAATGTTTGATATTAGACGTTAACAGGTTAAGATTTTAGTGAAATCAATCTGAATGATGGTTATCAGCATTTGTAGCATTTGAATCTCGACTTGAAGTAGATAAGAATGTAGTGAGCGGGAAAGTAGCTGGAGTGTGAAATAGATTGTTGTATGAATGCAAATTAGGAGAATATGCCGGATACGTAAAGGTAGACCCCTAGAATTGAAGTGGTTAAGATTGTAGGGATCAGGAACGTGAACTAAAGGGATTCTGAGAGAATGTTATGAGAATGCAGAATATGAGCATGTGTGTTATAGATATAGGTTGACCCACGACTTGTAGAGGGTAAGAGCGTAGTGTTATCGAAAACATCTTAATTCGGGCCTGAATCTGATGATTGCTGAATGAATGCAGGTTTTGAGCATAATTAGGTTAATAACGGTTGACACTAGGCTTAAGTATGTTAAGATTTTAATGATCGTGAAAAAATCCTACTAGGAAATTGAATGACAATGTTGTATGAATGAAGATAATTAGCATGTGGTGGATAGATAACACTTGACCCTAGACTAGACAAATTAAGATTGTAGTGACCAGGAAAGCACCCTATCAAGAATTACAATGAGACGTTTGTATAAATGTCGATTATGAGCCTATCGAGGATAGATAACTTTTGACCCTAGACTTGAAGCGGTTAAGATTGTAATTATAAAGAAAGTACCCTATCAACAATCTGAATGAGACGCTTGTATAAATGCAGATTATGAGAATATGGAGGATAGATAACTTCTGGCCCTATATTTGAAGCGGTTAAGATTATAGTTATAGGGGAAGCACCTTAACAGGTGTCCGAATGAGACTGTTGGATATATCCATATTAGCAGCCGATGTAGTTTAGATAACGCTTTACACTAGACTTGATGTAGTTAACATTGTGATCGAGAAATCAGCCTACCGTGAATTTTAATGAGATAGTTGTATGAATGTAGATTATGTGTATAAGTAACATATATAACGGTTGACCCTATAAGTGAAGAGGTTAATTTTGTACTAATCGGAAAAGCACTCTAATGGGGTTCTAAATGAGATTATTGTATAAATGCAGATTATGATCACCTGGAGTTTTAATCAGATTGTTTATGAATGCACACTATGAGCATATGAAGGAGAGTTAAGGTTTGGAGCTAAACTTGAAGAGGTTAATATTGCAGTGGTTGTAAAATAAGCCAACCGTTTGTCTGAGTGAGATTGTTGTACGAATACAGATAATGATCAATATGGAAGACTAAAAACGGTAGGCCCTAGACCTGAAGTGGTGAAGATTCTAGTGATCAGGAAATCATCCTGATTGAGAATATAGGAATGAAGATTATGAGCATGTTACATGAGAATTTACCCTAGACTTGAATAGATTAAGAATGTATTGATCGGGGAAAACATCCTACCGGGAGACTGAATGGGATAGTTATATGAATTCAGATTATGAGCAAGAGGCTGGTAGATAACATTTGACCCTAGATTTGAAGTCGTTAAGTTTGTAGTGATCGGAAAGACACACTACCAATAGTCTGAATGTTTTATAAATGAAAATTAGAAACGTATGTAGGTAAGATAAAATTCATCCTAGACTTGAAGTGGTTAAGATTATAGCTATCTGGAAAGCAACATGCCCTGAAGTGTGAAAGAAATTTGTGTAAGATTGCTGATTATGTGAGTCTGTTAGATAAAGAAAGGTTAAGATTGTAGAGGACGTAAATCACCCCGACTTGAAGAGGTTAAGATTGTAGCGATCAGGAAAGCACTCAAATGAGCATATATGATAGATCAAGATTGACACTAGAGTAGAAGAGGCGGACATATAAATGGGCGTAAATTTAACGAAAAGTGAGTCTGAAAAAGATTGTTGTATGAATGCAGATTATGAGAATATGGAGGATAGATTACAGCAGACAATTTACTGACATATGTTAAGATTATGGTGATTCTGAAAGCACCGTGCCAAGTGTTTGAATGTGAATGTTGTATGAATGCAGATTATGGGTACATTGAGGATCGATAACAGTTCACCCTATACTGGCAAATGTTAAGATTATGGAGATCCCGAGAACATCTTGCCGAGAGTTTGAATGAGTTCGTTGTTTGAATGCAGGTTACGAGCATAGATAATATTTGACATTTCATTGGAATATTTTGAGATTATGATGAGCCTAAAAGCACCGTGGCGAAAGTTTTAATGTGATTTTTGTATGAATGCAGAATGTGAGCATATCGAGGATAGATTAGAATACACGCTGGAATGTGATAAGATTAGGGTGATCCTGAAAAAACAGTGCCGAGAATTTGAATAATATTGTTGTATGAATGCAGATTATGAGCATATGGTGGATAGATAACAGTTGACCCTTTAATGACATATGTTAAATTATGGTGATCCTGAAAACACCGTTTGGGGTGTTTGAATGAGATTGTTTAACGAATGCAGATTATGAGCATATCCAGGATAGATGAGAGCTGACCCTTCACTGTCACATGTTAAGATTATAGTGACCCTAAATGCAACGTGCAGAAAGTTTGAATGAGATTGTTTAAGTACGCAAATTATGAGCATATGGATGATAGATAACATTTGAACCGTCACTGGTCTATGTTAAGATTCTGGTGCTATTTGAAAGCACCGTTCAAAGAGTTTGAATAAGACTATTGTACGAAAGTAGATTACGAGCATATCGAGGATAGATAACAGTTCTCCCTTAATGGCATATGTTAAGATTATGGTGACCCTGAAAGCAACGAGCCGAGAGTTTTAATGAGATTGTTGTATGAATGCAGGTTATGGGCATATGTTGGATAGATAACAGTTGACACTTGACTGGCATGTATTAAGATTATGGTAATCCTTAAAGCACCCTGCCGAGAGTTTGAATGTGATTTTTGTATTATTGCAGATTATGAGCACATCCAGGAGAGATACCAGTTGACCATTCACTAGCCTATGTAAAGATTATGGTGATCCTGAAAGAACCGTTCTGAGAATTTGAATAAGATTGTTGTATGAATGCAGGTTATGGGCATATGTATGATAGATAAGAGTTGACATTTTACTGGCATATGTTAAAATTATGGTTACCGTGATAGCATCGTTCCAAGAGTTTGAATGAGATTGTTGTACGGAAGCAGATTATGAACATATGTAGAATAGATAAGAGTTGACCCTTCACTGGCTTGTGTTGATATTACTGTGATCCTGAAATCTCGTGATGAGAGTTTGAATGAGATTGTTGTACGAATGCAGATTATGAGCATATGCACCATTGGTAACAGTTGACCCTTCACTGGCATGTGTTAAGTTTATAGTCATCCTGAAACACATGCTGAGAGTTGGAATAATATTGTTTCACGACTGCAGATTATGAGAATATGCAGGATAGATAACAGTTGACCCTTCACTGTCATGAGTTAATATTAGGGTGATCCTCAAAGCACGTGATGAGAGTTTGAATGAGATTGTTGTACGAATGCAGACTATGAGCATATGTAGGATAGATAATAGTTGACCCTTCACTGGCAAGTGTTTTGACAATGGTGATCCTGAAAGCACTGTGCAGAGTGTTTGAATAAGAGGGTTTAATGAATGCAGATTATGAGTATATGTGTGATAGATAACAGCTAACCCTTCACTGGCATATGTTAAGATTATAGTGCTCCTAAAAATTCCGTGTCGAGAGTTTGAATGAGATAGTTGTACGAACGCAGATTAGGAGCATATGGAGGTCAGAAAACAATGGACCATTCACTGGTATGTTTTAAGATTATGGTGATCCTGAAACACTGTGCCGAGGGTTTGAATAAGATTATAGTATGAATGCTCATTATGAGCATATGGAAGATAGATTACAGTTGACCATTCACTGGAATATGTTAATATTATTGTGATCCTGAAAGTACCGGGACTAGAGTTTGTATAAATGTAGATTATAAGCTTATTGAGGATAGAGATCATTTGACCCTTCACTCGCATATGTCAAGATTATGGTGATCCTTAAAGCACCGTACCGAGAGTGTGATTATGAGGATTAATAATAGTTGAAACTTCAATGTCAAGATTATGATGATCCTGAATGCACCGTACCGAGAGTTTGCATGAGGTTGTTTTACGAATGCAGATTATAACATATCCAGAATAGATAACAGTTGAATCTTTACTGGCATGTGTTAAAATTATGGTGATCCCGAAAGCAAAGTCTCGAGATTTTTAATGAGATTGTTGTAAGAATGCAGATTATGAGCATATGCCGGATAGATAACGGTTGACACTTCACTGGCATATGTTAAGATTATGATGATCCTGAAAGCTCATGCTGAGAGTTTGTGTGGGATTGTTGTACGAACGTAAATTATGAGCATATGCTGTTGAAACTTCAATGTCAAGATTAGGATGATCCTGAATGCACCGTACCGAGAGTTTCAATGAGGTTGTTTTACGAATGCAGATTATAACATATTCAGACTAGATAACAGTTGACCTTTCACCGGCAGGAGTTAAGATTATGGTGATCCTGAAACAGAGATTTTTAATGAGATTTTTTACGAATGCAGATTGTGAGCATATGGTGGATAGAAAACAGTTGACCAATCACTGGCATGTGTTAATATTATGCTAATCCGGATAGCATATCCAGGAAAGATAACAGCTGTCCCTTCATGGCATATATTAAGATTATGGTGAGCCTGAGAGCAGTGTGCCGAGAGTTTGAATGTGATTTTTGTATGAATGCAGATTATGAGCATATGGAAGATAGAGAACAGTTGACCCTTTAATAGCATATGTTAAGATTATGGTGATCCCGAATGCAAAGTCTCGAGATTTTTAATCAGATTGTTTTAAGAATGCAGATTATCAGCATATGTAGGATATATAACAGTTGAACCTTCACTGGCATATGTTAAGATTATGGTGATCCTTAAAGCACCGTGCTGAGAGTTTGTATATGAGATTATTGTATGTATGCAGATTATGAGCATATTGAGTATAGATAACATTTGAACCTTCACTGGCCCATGTTAAATTTATGATGATCCTGAAATCACCCTGCCGAGTGTTTGAATGAGATTGTTGTACGAATGTAGATTAGGAGCATATGATGGATAGATAACAGTTCACCCTTGTCTGGAAGATGTTAAAGCACGACCCAGACAGTTTTAGATTGTTGTATGAATGCAAATTATGAATATATGGAGTTGACCCTAGATTTGACCTGTATATTTTCAGTTATGTGCCATGCGTGATACACTCTCAGGCGATCATGTATCTTTCCATGCATGACTGACGTGGCAGATTTTTCCCGTAGTAAGTCGCCATTTCTTTCTGCATTTGGCCAGTTGCCACTCAAGTCTATAGGTCTGTCCTGCTATCTAGCTGGGGACAGAAGAAGACTATTCATACCTTTCCCAAGGTTATTAGCACTTAAGTGAGTGCAATGGAATTTGACTGGAATTTGAACTCGGCTCTCCGATTCCGCAATCCGAGCCGCTATCCATTGCTCCACGGTACCTCCTCGTATTAATATTGTAGTGATCAGTAAATCCCCCTACCTGGAGTCTGTTGTACAATGTATCGGTTCTTCGGAATAAACTGTGTCGATCTTCCTCTTTCCTAATAGAATACAAAGTAATGACTGTAGTTCTTTTCGGTGTAGTGATTTTCTAAGCATATGCGGCACAAGGCCAAATGTATGGAGCACTCTGTGAAGACCGATCTATCCAGTCGGTCGTAATTATTATAACCAGACAGTTTTGCCCTCCATGACGCGAACTTCCCTCAGTATAGCTTTTCAACAAAAAGAGGCAAATCAAGCTGGGATGAATGCATTGTTGAAGCCAATATTAAGCAGGAAATAGATTTTAACTTTATAGGTGCAGAACGAAAAAATAATAATATTCTAGGCCACAAAAATCTCCTAAGCCGGCCAAGCAAAGAAATGAATATGATATGTGAACCAGTAATACGGAGTGCTGAAGAAAAACAATAATAACAACATAACTGCAATATGAGCTCTGGTAAAAAAATGATACTGAGACACGTTAATACGCCCCCCCAAAAAAATTCATACACTGATATCTTCATGACCCAGTGAATAAAAGCGTTACTTGGATCCAGTGATCTTGTGCCAAATAGTTGTGACTTCACTACCTGGCTTCTGCAGTGGTGAACAAGATAACGGAGGGAGATAACTAAGGCCTCCAAAAGAGCTATGGCACGTGGAACTAGAACAATCTACCCTTGTGAACGAAATGAAGGGTTCAGTTCGAAATTCTAATCACCTGAAGAAGACCGGAGTGTACAACGACCGAAACGTCGTGAATATGAAATAAAATGAGGAGAACAGTCTGAACAATGAAAATAAGCGAAAATATCTTCTAGAAAAGTCGATGCTTTACCAACGGCTATGGTCTTTTATCCTTTTCAAGTCTTGGCTTTAAATGTTTTAGTGTCGAGGTTAGGACCAAGGAAGAACAACACGAACACAAGAGTAGAAATAACGAAGGTATATTACACGAAATAATAATACAAGATGCGGAAGGTGTTAGTATGACTGTCAGTCTGGTTTGGTGTGAACTACTATCGGCTCGACTCGATTCGACCCTCTCTCTTGAGATGCGTAGTATACATAGTGTTAGGAAGAGTTCATTCTGTAGTTATAGGTAAGGACCCATGACACCCCCTCCCAAGCTTTTACCTCGCAGAGGTCTTTAATATTTTTCATGTCACACATCACATTGATTATTTGTGTTTTGTTTCTAAAACTCTAACTTGAGTGGCTCTTGAAAAATAATATTTAATAACAAATTATTATAAAATATATTTGATATAAAAAATTAAGATAATTTTCCTCTCTCGTATTTATCGCTATTGCTATGGCAAATGTTAATACGAAGAACATTTCTCTTAGGTCCATCCATTCAGACCATCACAGCTAGGACCCGCAACGTACGCGGTGTCAAACTTTTTCTATGCCCTTTGGTATCGGGTAAACAATGGTAAAAAAGCTTCACTCCTCAACAAAATTTATTATTTTAAAAAAACGATGATTAGAATTGTAATGAAAACCTAAACATATGATGAAAGTGAATTTATACAATTTTTGTTCTTGAGGATTGACAAGAAAAATATAAAACATTATTTATTTATTAAATTGTTTATTTACAAGAAAAATTATTGTTATGGTCCAGGTTAGGACCAAGGAAGAACAACACGAACACAAGAGTAGAAATAACGAAGGTATATTACACGAAATAATAATACAAGATGTGGAAGGTGTTAGTATGACTGTCAGTCTGGTTTGGAGTGAACTACTATCGGCTCGACTCAATTCGGTATCTAGCCACCCCCCACCACTAAGGTTGCATATGGCACAAAGCCGAGTTTAACGTGGGTTTCCCGAGCCCGTAGCCTCGGCCGAAAAATGCCCGTAGAACCCGTATAAACGGGATCGGGTTGGTCAACCTCCCCGAACGAGACTCTGCCCTTCGGCGGAGCCTCGTCCGGGTTCCTCTCTGCTCAGAGGCAGAGAGTTCGACCGTCAAGCCGAAAAGCTCGACTCGATTTGTCCCCCTCTCTTGAGAGGCGTAGTATACATAATGTTAGGAAGAGTTTATTCTGTAGTTATAGGTAAGGAGCCATGACAAAATGTTACCTTTCCTAAATATTCACATAAACTGCATTTCTATCCTCAGCTCACGATCATACATCATTCAGTAATTCTCTACCTAGATTGGCTCTTGGGCCTTCTACATTATTGAAATAATATATCCTTTCTTTTTATAATCAACAGTCCTTTGTTATTGGTTCTCATTTTCTACCAGTTGATCGATATAAAAATCGAATGATTACGTAAATCAATCGTATGAAAGCTGAAGGAAAAGGATGATAAAACCTGAAAAACTGGTAAACACATCTGTTTTAGGATAGCAGACTGTCTTTTTGTTGTCTCAGCAAAACAAATAGTGGACAATTCATGGGCCATATTTACAAAGACTTTTATTTGAGTCTTCAAGTTTTTCCATAAATTTTATGATATTTGGGGACCCAAAAAAAAGTCTTTTCTTACGAGTTTCTACGGTCATATAATTATGTGTAAGCATGTGCATGTCAATGTGTGTTTGTGTATATGTATGTGTTTGTGTATGTATGTGAGTGAGAGAGAGAGAGAGAGAGAGAGAGAGAGAGAAAACAGACAGACAGACAGACAGAGAGGCTGACAATAAAAAATCAACATTTACTGTAATTGTAAAGAGATAGATATGAAAAAATATCAATCAATACATATGAACAGAAAGTGATATCGAGCTAGATAGACAGATAGATATGAACAAACTGTAGAGAGATATCTCAGCCTGTTTCATATTTATTTATCTGAGTATATTCATTATCTATCTAGCCATCTATCTATCTAGCTAGCTAGCTATCTAGCCATCTATCTATCTAGCTAGCTAGCTATCTGAGACCATTCATTATCTATCTATCTATCTATCTATCTATCTATCTATCTATCTATCTATCTATCTATCTATCTGAGACCATTCATTATCTATCTATCTATCTATCTATCTGAGACTATTCATATCTATCTATCTATCTATCTGAGACTATTCATATCTATCTATCTATCTATCTATCTATCTGAGACCATTCATTATCTATCTATCTATCTATCTATCTATCTATCTATCAACTTAAGATCTGTTTATATCTCAGTATCAATTTATTTGTATATATCAGTCTGCTTCGTTGTTTCTGCAGAATGTGCGTTCATATTCATCAATTGATAGATGTAACAATCAATTCACAAGGAGTTATTTTGTTTTGCAATTTTTTTTTTCTATAAATCTATAGCATATCTCATGGGGCTTTCCATAAGATTATTTTATGCCGATGTATGTGTGCATGTCTGCGTAAGTGTGTTTGTTTGGCTGTGTGTGCGCGTGTGAGTGAGTGAGAGAGAGAAAGAGAGAGACTAAAGAGAGTGTGTGAGAGAGAAAGAGATTAAAAAGAGATAGAGAGTAAAGCAAGTAAAGAGAGCGAGAGAGTAAAGAAGATTTTGTTTCTACTGCCGAGGCAGGCAAAATAGTTGTCAGTATTTGATTTTTCCAATTTTCCACGCACCCACACGTTTCTCTGTCAGCCAGTGCGACATGTCAGTGATGAGACCTTTTTGTCAAGATACTTGTTCATTGGATAGAGTGAAGGGAGAAGTAGATTCGTGCCCTTTCAATGGGTATTAGCGCAGAACATAGTAAATATAAGCAATAACTATATACACAAATTGTGGTGGTGTCCTCCCTCTAATGAGTCTATTGTAGACTCTTCCACTTACTATAAAATTAGTAGGAAGTAAGACTCTATTCCCAGAGCAGAGAGGAACCTGAACGAGGCTTTGCTGAAAGGCAAAGTTTCGTCCGGAGAGGTAGACAGACCCTGAACCCGTTTATACGGGTTAAGGGAATATTTTTGGCCGAGCCTACGGGCACGCAGAATCCACGCTAAACTCGGCCTTGTGCCACATACATATCTCGTGGGTGGGGCTGTTAAATATAACAGTGCCATAGCCTGTTCGACCTTTGAAATCTCTGTCTCAGGCAAAGAGGAACCCGGGCGAGGCTTTGTCGAAGGGCAAAGTTTCGTCTGGAGAGGTAGACAGACCCTGAAACCGTTTATACGGGTTCTAAGGGAATATTTTTGGCCGCGCCTGCGGGTTAGGAAAACCCACGGTAAACTTGTGCCACATACATCCCTAGTTTCTGTTAAATATTAACAATGATATAGACTGGACGCTGGTCAACCGACACACACTCACAAGTCGCGTAACACACTTCTGTTGTATTTAATGTTCAATACACTATTTATCTGCAACCTCTTGTTTTGGTATTTCTAAACCATTTATTCGGTCACAGCACAAATGTATATACACACATATGTAGATACACACACGTATGTATAATATTAATAATAATAGCTGGGCACTCGTATTGTGTTTGTTCAGCACCCACAGAGATAACCTGTGGTTTATACTGCAACTATGCTGAGCAGTTATAGTTTCTGGAATAGGTGTTTCCAGCAGGATAAACAATCTGAACAACGCCAGCATACTCAAATCCTCGGTCACGATGTCTTGTGGCGGTGTTAGCACAGCTATCGACGGACCCCAAGTGTTCCTTTTACACAATTTCACTCATAAGGTCAACCCGTGGTATGGTTTTCAGGCACTTTCCAAAGGTAACGCACGCCAGGAAAGTCAGGAAGATCCTTTCTGACAAATCGGCAGTACTGAGATTCGAACCCGATGGTCAAAAGCAGACATGTAGATATACACATATCTACTAGGGCGTTTAGCCAATCCCCATTGCAGTCTCTCACTCAAGCACATTTGTGTTTGTTTCCACGCACCCACACGTTTCTCTGTGAGTCAGTTGTAATAAAACGTTGTAATAAATATGACAACAAAGATGAGGACAATACTCTGAATAATGTAAATAGTGTACATAATACCTCATCTCAGAAATATAGACAGATACTGAAGCTCCGAAATGATGTAATAAATATGGCGACAAAGATGAGGACAATAGTCCGAAGTATGTAAATAGTGTCCATAATACCTCATCTCAAAAATATAGACATATACCAATAAAAGATAATGAGTAGAATTTAAAGAACCCTATTTGTAAATAATTAGAAATAATCACCCTGAGATGCACTCTTATTTCTACCCAATAACCTCAAAAATATTTTGAAACATATCCGTTACCGTCCACCCAATATATACCAAGATAATACAATAAAACCTACTACCCATAATGCACCACTGATCAGCTTATATAAATAATTGACGCAGGACCCAACACACATAGGCTGAAGATTGCGTTGTGGCTTTCCTCCTGGATTCTGTCGGAGGGATTATCAGAGGAGATGTTTTTTCCCGTTGTGTGTGGATGCTGCAGATGAAGTCTGCATTCCAGGCCGGAGTCCTTCTGCCATCTTTTGTGTCGTCCCTTCCACCGTTGCGTGAAATCTATTAAGTAGCTGTGGTATGACCGTCTATGACTACAGTAGACGGTGTTTGACCATTTTAGATACGCTATGACCTGCTAAGACTAACTTAGACAAACTTTGGCCAGCTTAGACAGCCTAAGAACACCTTAGACCAGAAGTCCGAGTGTAAACGCTCAGGTCCCCACGTTAAAAACCGATCATGTGTCACAACCTGACTCATTAGGTGGTTATGGGAAATCTCGGGCTCCAGATTGCTTTGAAGCAGAAAACAAACTGTCATTGATAGGTATTAACCACAATTTCCACTTTATTTTTATCTCATATATATATATATATACAAGTATATGATTGGTGTATATGGAATGAATTCCAATAACCAACAATTACTATTCTTAAAAGAGTGCTCAATACAAAGTAGAGCAGATATAATTATTTATTTTTAAAGAAAAAAAAAAAAAATTATAACATAAATATGTTATAAAATCACTACAAAAATAGCCATTTTGTTTCAACACCTTCGGTGATAAGACACCGAAGGTGTTGAAACAAAATGGCTATTTTTGTAGTGATTTTATAACATATTTATGTTATTATTTTTTTTTTTTTTTTTTTCTTTAAAAATAAATAATTATATATATATATATATATATATATATATATATATATACATTTCCAAGAGAATAGAATCCAGGTAGAGCTCAATGTCCACGACAGAGTAAGAATATAATATAAAAGGCTCAAACACAAATATTCCATGGTTGTAATTTATTACATTGGA
>OZ010602.1:14207487-14237487 GCA_963932145.1 Acanthosepion lycidas
CGACACAAATGTTAACCAGCAAAAAAAAAAATCGATAGCTGCAGTCGTCACAAGTGGAAAAAATTTAAATCTGCATGGCACTTTACTCCAATTCGCTTGCTTAAACTCAACGTTGATTCTGATTCCACAGAACTGGGTTTGGTGTGAAAAAGTATTTGTTGTTAACATTCTTTTTTCATTCGGTTTTTCGAGTTACGAGTCCTTTTTTAAAGCTGATCGTTTTGTGTTTATTTTGTTTAGTTCTTTTTTCGTAACAGATTTAATGTTTAGTATAGAGTATAAAAATTCGCAGTGTGAGATAGGCAAGAAGTAAGGCATGTAGCAACATCAGCACGGCAAAGGGCACTCCTTTAAAGGCAAGGAAGGGCAAAAATATTTTAAGTCAAGTGATAGCGATTGCTGTATGAGTAGTATAATTTTTGAATCAAGCACGGTCAACGCTGGGCCATGCTGCTAGTAATATAATATAAAAGGCTAAAACACTAATATGCCATGGTTATAATTTATTATAGTGGAATCGTAATCACGATCCCTTTCATCAGACCTACAAATATATATATATATATACAATAGTTCCAGATGAAATCAGTTGAGGCAAGCCCTGGGCGGCTCGAGAAATCTGGTGCTCATATCGAATTTTAAATAAAATCTCATGCTAAACGCTTACCCCTCATATCTATTTCTTGTAAAAATCATAGTTAATAAATTAATTATAAGTATTTTAAAATGGGCAGTGACGTTTCATTCACCCTATCTATCTATCTATCTATCTATCTATCTATCTATATATATATATATATATATATATATATGAAAATGAATGACAAAAGTTAAAAAAAACACACGTTTCGTTTTTTAGGACGTCATCAGACAAAACGCGTTTAACACTTTGTTATTCCTTTTCGTAACATTTTTCTCATATGTAGAAATTTATATACTATATTCTCATATATATATATATATATATATATATATATATATATATATTATATATATATATATAAACAGGTAAAAATCGATGTGAAAGTAAAATCAAGTAGATCCTATTAATATCAAATATTAGGTTGGTGCAAAAATAATGACGTAATAATGTTTTTTGACGTTAAAAAATACGTCGAAAAACGACATTATTACGTCATTATTTTTGCACCAACCTAATATTAAAACTGATTCAGAAAAGAGCGCAATATATTTATTATAGACCAAAAACTGAAACATAAACTATCCTATTCATATGGACATTTTGTCTCCCCAGAACTAAATGGCCATCTGAATGGGGTAAGTTTGTTTGTTTATATATATATATATATATATATATATATATATTTACAGATATATGTATATGGGTGGGTTGCTTGGCTGTAGGTGGTTTGCTGTGGGTGGGTCTCATATACTTTCCGGTGGGAGTTGGTCATGTCTCTCCATGAATTTCCTTCCTTTATGATTTACGATGCATTCTTGGGATTATGGTGTCTTTCACTCTGCTTTCTCCCTGGTTAAGAACTCAGCTTTCCTACCCCTAGCCTAGTTGCCACCCAAAGCTAGAGGTCTCAATTGACTCTGCTATTCAACCCATAGCTGGGTGGAAATAGTTGGATTCATGCCTTCCCCATGTTTATCAGTACGAAAGTGATGCACCGAAACTACCTTTGCATAAACGTTTTCCCGCTTTGCTACGATTTTTCAGTTCTACTGAAACACGAGTCACGTTTGAAAATTCTTAGTTTTAACCTCAATATATTTTGAAGCCATTAATTTTTTTTTTCTCAAATGAATTGAAAAAAAAGAAAACTTTGACTACTTATTTGTAATTATTTTCCACTTTGCTTATTTTAATTCAAATTTTTTCTTATAAATGCAAATCGAAAATTGTTTTTATAATGTTTTTATTTTGACTATTCAAAAGTTTCTTTTTCAGCGATAAGTTTTCAAAATATGATTATAGATTTCATTACGTAGAAAAAAAATAGCAGACAAGCATTTTAACGCTTCGGAGGTTGAAAAGGCCAATGACTAAATGCAACGAAATGAAATTGGTAACATTTGAAAATAAAAGGAGAAAATAAATTGAAAATTTATTAGCAAGTAAATAATGTTCCTCCACTCTGAAAATTTGGAAAAAAATATCTTTTAGATTGCATGTTGGTTGAAATAGTTGTATATTTTCTATATGGTTTCACTTGAAACCGTTGCATATTTTCCATTAGCGTCAGTTAAAACAGTTGCATATTTTCCATTAGCGTCAGTTAAAACAGTTGCATATTTTCCATTAGCATCAGTTAAAAGAGTTGCATACTTTCCATTAGCGTCAGTTAAAACAGTTGCATATTTTCCATTAGCGTCAGTTAAAACAGTTGCATATTTTCTATTGTAGTCAGTTGAAACAGTTGCGCATTTTCCATTGGCTTCAGTTGAAAAAGTTGCATATTTTCCATTGGTGCTTAAGTAGACATTGTTAGGATTTAGTCTAAATTTTTTACTATTTTAGTCTAGTCATAGGTCCGGTTTATAATACATTCAAAAAGGTAAATATATGTCCAGAAAAGTAGTGATAATCTCTGGTTTTACCCCCGACTGAAAAATGTATACATTTGTCTTTATAAATTCGAGAGAAAAAGGATAGTTTTGGTTTATATTAGAATAAAAAAGCGAACAAAGATCCGGTTTTAGGCTATATTCCAAATAGTAGACGTGTTCGCTTTACACTACCGACAAACATACTACGTGGCTCCGTATAATAAAAAAAGAGTTCAATAAAATAGGTGTCACGTCAGTTCTATTATTCTGACACCTCCTATTATCCTCTACATTTCAGCTATGAGCGAAAATGCAGTACTGCTGCAATACATGGGCAGGAGCTACTCAGTCTTCGTTTTCAAGTCTCGATATTGTCCAAAAGTATCTCCGCGTCTTTGTGGGTGACGTATTATTTTCCACCCTACAACCGCTTTCCCCACAGACGAAATATCGCAAGCCTCTCGCTGCTTTACCGACATTTCCAAGTGTTCAGAGGAACTATATTCTTTAATTCCACCAAGTCTTTTCTTTCACTCCCTGTAAATCTCTGGCATTATCGCTTTGCTAGGTGTGATTATATATATATATATATATATATATATATATATATATATATATATATATATGTGTGTGTGTATGTGTGTGTGTGTGTGTGTGTGTGTGTGTGTGTAAAAATCTATAGAAAATAAGAAAGAACTCGTTAGGTAAATAATCCAAAGTTCTTTAGTATTTTTGTTATTATTTTTAAAAATAGGGCTCGATACAAAAGTGTAATCATATTTTTAAATAAATAATATATATATATATATATATATATATATATATATATATATATATATATATATATATATTAAAGTGCGCTATATTTATGGGATAAAGTGCTGAATATCAGAGATAGAGTGTATGTAAATATAAATATAAAAGTGAACATTGAAGTCAACACTCAGAGGCGACAGGCTGTTTCATGCTAGACGCAATCGTCAGGCCAACAATCGCGACCTGACGATTGCGTCTAGCATGAAACAGCCTGATGAGTGTTGACTTCAATGTTCACTTATATATCAATGTATTTACTCCGAGTGAGAAGAAAAAATAATTAGTACATAAAATTTCAGTGTTCAGGCGGATACAGTAGAAGTTGAAGTAGACTTTAGAGGGGAACCGGAAACCCAACCCTAAAGAAGAAACAAGCTGTAAACTTGTACCCCTGTTCAAAATAGCGAGAGGCGTGGAAACCGGGCGACAGAGGAACTCTTTTTAAATTGGCCAGATCTAGGTCTATGCAATGTTCAAAAAGTTGTATTGTAGCGCATATAAACGTGAGGAAAAGCAATTTGACAACATTAGAACCTCTTGGCCTGTACGATAATTTAAATTTATGTAATTATCCGATTTTCTGGCTAAGTGACCAGGAGGTAATTGTCAAAATATGACCGAAAGAGAAATTATTGGTGACATGAAAGGGGTTCAAAATACTGCGTCGTGATATATTTAAATTTTCACATATTTACACAAAATATTTTAAAATATTTTAAAATATTAATGTTCTTAAATTAAGTGACGCCATTATATATTAGGTTGGTGCAAAAATAATGTCGGTTTTTGACGTATTTTTTAACAGCAAAAACCGACATTATTTTTGCACCAACCTAATATATATATATATATATATATATATATATATATATATATATATATATATATATATATAAAGAAGTTTGATTAAAAAGAAGAGACATGAGCTGTCTATTTAAATTTTTATTGTATTTTTCCACTTTTCCAACATGAGTATGCGGCCAAATCACCTGCCACCTGTCGAAACTCAGTGCAATCCGTGCACACACCGACAAGCACATCATGAACAACTAAAATACAACTAGCAATAAAAGAATAACATTAGTGGGTAAAAGTAAATTGCTCTACAGAACCGAATGCAAGGAATGACTCAAGACCATAGAAGCTATCATTATACAAATTAAACAACCCATATTAAATAAAACATCATTCAGCACAGAAGACAGTATCTTGGCCGCGTATCGTATATTTAATATCTAACGTGCATATATATATATATATATATATATATATATATATATATATATATATAGGACAAACAGACTGAGATAGATATTGAACAGATTGAGATAGATAGATGTTACAAAGAGATAGATAGATAGATATTGAACTAAGATAGATATTGCTCACACTAAGATAGTTAGATGCCACTGAGAGATAGATATTGACCATAGATAGATAGATATTGAACTAAGATAGTTATTTCTCACACTAAGATAGATAGATGCCACTGAGAGATAGATATTGACCATAGATAGATAGATAGATAGATAGTGATATGTCCCGGAAAGGGATATGTTTGATCGAAGTTGGTTTGGCTACTGTAATCAAGTAGTACACGGTAGAAGTAATCGACTAATACTCCTCGTAGTCGCAGGTAATAGGTGTAGACCTATAGAATAGCCAATGGCGTAGTCTAATGGGCGTCGTCATAGACTTAGACTCTGTCGTACCTACACGTCCGTCTGTATTTATGACGGACACCAGACAATCATATTCCAGTGAGGGGGAACTCAGGTGTATGCATATTCCATTATATCAGATAGATAGATAGATATTGAACAGAGCAAGATAGATAGACTAATCATGAACACATCGTGACTTCATTTCTGTGTTAAAAAGATGTCAATATTTTTCGTCATGTGATTTAAACTGTCAAAAGTTAAAGACGTGAATGATAACGTGTAACTTTTTTCTTCAGCTGAATAACGGCGGCCATGTGACATGATATGGCGTCTATATTGTGCTGAAGTTGTTGCAAGTTATATCTATCTAAACAAGTTGTGTGCGGCGGCGGCAGGGAAATTAGAGAGTCATGCCATATGCTTTATACATGCTTAATTGGGATTAAATCTGGTGTATGCCCCTGCCTATAGGATACCAATCCTCCTGGACTAAGTTCTATTATTATTATTATTATTATTATCATTTTTATTTTCTTTGCTTTCTGGCGTTTACACGTTTCTTTCCGGGTCCCACCCAGGGACCTAAGGTTAGAAATGGCATCATGACACTTTTCACTGACAAAAAAAAAAAAAAAAAAAAAAAAAAAATTACATAGATAGAGCCCTTCGTAAAGTGTGGGCTGTACTTGTCAGAACAATTTTATTATTATTATTATTATTATTATTATTATTATTATTATTATTATTTCTTGTTGTTGTTGTTGGGGATTACATATTTTCCATTGTATATCCCCGTTTCCACGCATGCATCACCCAAAGCTTTTGGAACTAAAGAATTGATGCTCACTTGACAGGTTAGGTTGAGTCTACATTCTGTAACCGTTACTGCTAATTCTACTGCCGCTAAAATCAACACAACAAAAAACAAAACTAGGGCTCTTGATACCTCTGAGATAAAGAACGCCCTCTTTCTGGCCCCTGTTAACATTGTTAAACCTTTGAGCCCTGCGTCCCTGAACAATTCTAATCCTTCTGCTGCTGAGCCAAAATTCGCAAATAATTGCTATGTCATGTTTCACGGTAAATATAAGAATAATTACAAGTGTTTAACCACTGTTCAACTGGTGGCTGGGCATTACGTCTTTTTCCTCTACCATAGGTAAAGCGGTGGTCAGGATTCAATTATTTATTTGTATAAAATACAAAATGTGGCACAAGGCCTAAAAAGGGGGTGGGGAAGGAGGGTCTTCATCTGTCTTAAATCTAAACTCAGCTAGTCGCAGACACTGACCCAATCAAGCCAACAATATTCCAATCACCAAAACAACACATTCACTCCTACCTTTCTTACTACGTCCACCATAATACCTCAAATTCTCGATGATGTCCTAACTAGTCCCCTTATATACAATTATTGTTCGTGGGGGGGGGGGAGGGTAAAAAATTAACAATTTTTAAAATGATCCCCAAATGAGTATTTACAATATGACTGAAATATTTACAATAAAACTAAACAAAACTGTGTTAGTAATAAAACCCCCCACAAACCATGAATGTGGCAGAAACATCAGTTCACCGGACGAAATCAATGCGGGACTATGAAAAAATGAAAAAAGCATTCATACCTCCAAGCATTCACGCAAGCACACACACATTCATACACAACAACAAATACGAAAAATCACACACACGAAACGAAAGTCGTCCCGCATCCACCAGAGGTGGTCAGGATTCAAAGAGTTAAACACTTTTCGAACTCTTTTAAATCCTACCTGCGTTCAATTGCTGCCACAGCTACGCTATTACTTTGTCTATTACGTCACATATACGTCATCCGGGTGAGTCTATTTTTTTTACAAGTGGGTGTAGGCAAAACTATTTAGTGTACTGCTTAAAAAAGGAAACTGTATTAACTTCGCTTCAGCCTGATGGAGTTGAAGATAAACAACATTTGACGACATTTCATGCGATTGAAAACATTTTAATTAATTCGTACTCTTTGTAGTCTGAAAAATATATTTATTTTATTAAACAATTTATTTTTTGCGAATTTTCGTAGCCTACTCCAATTTCACGTATGTTATTTTTTCGTTTTCTCTGAAACCCAAAAGCGAAAATAGAAAAAAAAAAGACCTTTAAACCGCCCACTCACGAATACGCATACACAGGTCAAGGTAGTATTAGGGTTATCGATGCGGAAAATGAAATCTGCAATTTTCAAGACAGAGTTCGAATTTCGCCTAAAGCTGTTTCATAAAGACGTAATTCTTTTCTTCCCACCATTGTCACATGTATTTCTTGCAGGTGGTGATTATAGCTCTCCACGACTTCATGTTTTTTCTTGTTCTAAATAACTCTTACCACTTTGCAAACCCTCTTTGTGATCAATTTTTCGCGATTCACTTACTCAAACACGTCAAGTAGCTTACCCGGTGTTTTACCCTGCTTTCAATTTGCCGTTTCAGTGTTATGCAATTAAATTCATCGTCCGCTTTATCTCATATCTCCAAATTTAATTCCCTTTTTGCTTTCTTTATTTAATAGCGTTGATGACTACATGTCGCAGGTTCAGGACTAGAAGCTTCCTGTTTCTCGAAATCTTCACCCGTCATTCACTCCCCCGTCGCCGTTTGGCTTTGCAAGAGTTGGTTGAAGGTGAGAAAAAATCAGTGTAAAAGAAAGTGCCGATGGCCTGCATTTGTTTATGGTGTACTTCAACTTACCTGGAAGTGACCCACACATTTGATTTCATGACCTTCCTCTGTGTCACATATGGAATGAGACATGCAGAATCCACTTAACGGGCTGCCTCTGATTTTGCTATAATTTCCAGTGGCGCCTACTATAGCATGTCTGTCGTGCGTAGCCCACTTCATCCGCTGGATCAACCATTGCGATCTGAATTAAACTTAGTAACGACTAATAATCAACGAGATATCTATTTCTGAAAGTATCCAACCATTTTGAATAACTTGAAATCTGGTTTCATGTCTTGATTTATCTTAGCAAGCAATAAGATAGGAACTTACTGTGCATGTATAAAAAAAACAAACTCTCTCGCTCTTTTCACTTAGGTGTCTTGAGTATCATACTGTGTTAAATTTTCCAAGCCTTCTTTTCTTTTACCAGCATTTTTCTTTTAGTTCATATTTTCTTTAAATCTTCCTCGTTACCCAGGTGTTATGTTCATGACATTCACAGAATACTTAATTAGAACTAAACGTCTTTCGCTTCAAGATACTCATTTCTCTACCAGATATCAGAGGAGATATTACGTAGCATTCCAGCACTCTTTTTTTGTTCCTATCTCTTAATACTTTTCAAAATTTCGGTTTAACTAGCAGATCAAATCCCAATAACAACCACCCATGTCGAAAGTATTGTAAAACAGTTCTACAATATGGCCAACTTGATAGGGTTCAACATACAGACGCAGACACGCACAGTTGAGGCTACTATTTTAAAGTTTTCTATTTACGTCGCGATATTTATTGGCGCTCTTGATATTTTGGCAATAGAAATGTAAAAATTAAAAGAGGAAATACACAAATGAAAATTCTTCGAAATACAAATATCTTTAATAATAATATTGCACGTCGGGAATACTATAATCAAGCAGCCTCGGAAGTTTTGATATCTGGGAAGCGTTCTGACAGAGGACGATAAATGCGACACTGAAATCCGTAGACGTATTGGGATGGCCAAGGACACATTCCAAATGTTGAGCAGAGTACTGTGAGACAGGAGGATTTCTTTGGTATCAAAGAAAAAAATACTGAACTGTTACGCGACATCTATCCTTCTTTACGTCAGCGTGAGCTGGACGATTTCCTCAAAGATAAAGAAGAGATTCGAAGCGACGGGGACGTGGTTCTACAGAAGGATGCTAAGGATATCCTGGGCCGAGCGTGTAAGCAATGATGAAGTCTTAGAGAGGATGAAAACAAGCAGAAGGTTTATACTTAACATCAGGAAGAGGCAGCTGAACCTCCTGGGACACATCATGAGGAAGGAGGGTACGGAGAAGCTGATACTCACAGGTCGAATAGAGGGAAAGAGGAACAAGGGAAAACAACACATGACATACCTAGCGGTCTTAAGCAAGTGAATGACAGAACGTAGTCTGAGGGAAGTGGCAGAGAGATTGAGGGTGGTGGAGAGCCATGATCGCTTATGTCCTGAAACGACACGGCACATAGAAAGAAAAAGAACAATAAATCCTTATAACCTTAAATTGTATGATACTGCACGCAAATAGTCAACTACTGAAGACTACTCGTTAAACGATGGTATTAATTTTTTAAGCTTTTTATTTACATTGTGGCATTTCTTGGCCTTCTTAATATTTTGGTAACATGCACTTACATTTGCAATATGAATTTCTTGCAATTCCTGTTCTCTTTTAAGAGCATCTAATAATTTCCATATTGCCGGATCATGGGGCGATATTTGCAGCAAAAAAAAAGAAGCCCTATGCCATCCTTCAAGGGCGTTATTAGTTCTATGTAAATCAGCACTGACTCTCTCAAAACAAAACCACATACGTATTTCAAACATAGATATTTCGAATAATTATCCATCAACAATTCGAATAAATGTTTTTTGAATAACTGCTTTCGAATAATTGCTTTCGAACATATTTCGCGATACGATCAAGCCACAGTAAAATTAGCAGATAACGAAGAAAAATATACATAGGCGTAACTGAAGGGCACTGGAAACAAAAGCACAACGCACGTAAAACATTCTTTACAAATAGTAAACACGTGAACAGTACATCTTTCTAAGCGTGTATGAGAAATCAAAATTAAAAACTAAATCGCACCAAAACTATCATGGGAAATAAGGAAAACAACACCAGCCTACAACAATAAATCCCAAAACTGTAAACTCTGTCTGGAGAAGAAATTAGCTATAGTTAACTTCCCAGACCAAAACAAATTGCTAATTAAACGACCAGAACCTATCTCAAAATGCACCCATTTTTATTACAAAAAAATCTAAAAACAAACAAAAAATAAAATAAATGAATAAGAAATAAATTAATAAATATAGTAAATTAATTCAAACAATTTAACAAACTACGAATTCACGCATAAACATGAGTTAACGCAATCAATAATAGAATAATATATAATATATTAATAATATAATAATATAAGATAATGAACAGCGCCATAAAGTAGTCACAAAACTGCATTCGGATCCACAATTATTTCCACTCGATATCTTCTAAAATAATTCAAGATATAACCGCTACCGCCCATCTAATAACCGTTAGAATAATACAATAAACTTACTCATAATACATCATTGATCAGCATATATGAAAGTAATCGAGCCAAAACACAACGCATATGACCTGACGGTTGCGTTTAATCATGAAACAGATTGTCGCCATTGGGTTTTGACTTAATGCCCACTTTTATATTTCCATATGCTCCATCTCTGATACCGAGTACTTTAATATAGCATACCTTAAAGCTATATTTTATCATATATATATATATATATATATATATATATATATATATATATATACCGCGTGAAATAGCAAAAATCGTTTAACAGCATGGGATAAGTATACATCTCAGAAAACTTTTAAAACACTAAATTTATTGAGTTTCCTTTTTCCGGGTTTTCAGATAAGACATCTAGCCATTTTGACACTATTTGTCGTAAGAAACAATGAAAAACACTTTGAGTTACTCAGCTAGAAAGAGAAAAGCTTAAAATCATTTTGCGTCAGGCTCATTAAATCTTTTCAACTGAGCAATGATGAAAGGAAAAGATTCTTCAGGCCTTCAGTAATGGTATCAACATTGATACACTGGTTTACATCTTCAAAGTCCATTCAAGAACCGCCAAGAGAACGCTGAATAAGCTTAAAATAGAGGAAAACTGGGACAGGAGGTCACAACTGCAAGAGTGATTATCATTTCAACTGAGAGTTAAATACATTCTTATTGCACAAAGTAGAGTGCATTAGTGTTGCAAAAATCTCTGAGAATTCCAGTAAGATATCTTTAATCATTTCTACGATACAACGGTTCAGACCATAATCTAAGAACTGGATAATTTTGGTGTTTTACGATTTGGACAATTTTTCTATTACACCCGATATATATATATATATATATATATATATATATATATATATATATATATATATATATATGTGTGTGTGTGTGTGTGTGTGTGTGTGTGTGAAGAAATATAGTTTTAAGGTGTGCTATATTTATGGGATAAACAACAAAATCTGAATGAAAAAAAGATGGTAGAAGGTGTCGAATTTGGCGGTAAAAATAAGGAAAAACATTTTTGCAAAATCCCCAGCGTGTGGGAAACGCGGACCAGCAAATGAAACGTAGTAAATATTCAACGATATTTGCACACAGCACGGCGCGCGGAATTTGACGATATGTTAAATTAGTGAAAGCGACGTGTGTTATCGCTTTTATTATAGTCAGGTTTGCTTTTAGCTGAATTGAAACCAACGTCTTTTCGGCTGACAATAATAATAATAATAATAATAATAATAATAATAATAATAATAATAATGATGATAATAATAATAATAATAATAATAATAATAATAATAATAATAATGATAATGTGGAAGAAGAAGAAGAAGAAGAAGAAGAAGAAGAAGAAGAAGATGAAGAAGAAGAAGAAGGGAAAAAAGAAGAATCATTAGTATTAGAAGAAACGAAGAAGAAGCAGCAGGAGCAAAAGAAGAAGAAGAAGAAGAAGAAGAAGAAGAAGAAGAAGAAGAAGAAGTCATGACAACAAATTCCGTACGGACCAGCAAGTTTTCATTAGATATTTAATTTCACGGCACACCTTGCTGATTTTCATGAGGTGACCAAGAAAGTATATGCTTATATATATATATATATATATATATATATATATATATATATATATAAATATATATATATATATATATATATATATATATATATATATATGTGTGTGTGTGTGTGTGTGTGTGTGTGTGTGTGTGTGAAGGACAGTGAAGATAAACATTTCATTTATCTATACTTTTGCTTTATTTCAAAAGCCATTGAATAGCAAGAACACACCTTGGCCTAAAAATTTCGACAAAGGTCTTAAAAGAAATAAAGTTTTACTCTCCTCCCACTTAAAAGGAACAGATTTCAAACAGATTGAATTCTTAGAATATTTAGGCGTGTTGCAAAATCAGACACATTCGTGTCTGTCTATACAGGACACAATTGTAGAAAAAAAATATATAATATATATATATATATATATATATATATATATATATATAAGATAATTATCGCTATTTTTGTTGCTTTTTACCACATTTCTGCTGATCTGGGCTTCAGTCTTCTTCAGGTGTATGTTGCATTCAGTGGCCTTTAGATGTCCCTCTACTCATTATTCACACTGGTATCTTCATCTTTCTTGTTTTTATCCTAACATTTTAACTGATATGTTCTTCAGCCTTCCTCAGGTGTATGTTGCGTCCAATGGTGTTTGCCTGTCACCCTACACATTGTTCCGACCAGTATCTTCATTTTTGTTCCTTTTATCCCAACATTTCAGCTGATCTGTTCTTCAGCCTTCCTCAGGTGAATGTTGCATCCGGTGGCCTTTAGATGTAACTCTATACATTTTTCACACCAGGATCTTCATCTTTGTTGTTTTTATCCCAATATTTCAGCTGATCTGTTCTTCAGCCTTCCTCTGGTGAATGTTGCATCCAGTGACCTTTAGATCTTAGTCTATACATTATTCAGACCAGTATCTTCATCTTTGTTGTTTTTATCCAAACATTTCAGCTGATATGCTCTTCAGTCTTCCTCAGGAGTATGTTGCATCCAGTAGTCTTTACATGTCACTCTAAACATTATTCACATCAGGATCTTCATCTTTGTTGTTTTTATACAAACCTTCCAGCTGATCTGTTCTTCATCCTTCCTCAGGTGAATGTTGCATCTAGTGGCCTTTAGATGCCACTGTATACATTGTTTAGACCAGTATCCTCATCTTTGTTGTTTTTATCCCAACATTTCAGCTGATCTGTTCTTCAGCCTTCCTCTGGTGAATGTTGCATCCAGTGGCCTTTAGATGTTAGTCAAGACATTATTCAGACAAGTATCTTCATCTTTGTTGTTTTCAATTTCAGCTGATATGCTCTTCAGCCTTCCTCGGGAGTATGTTGCATCTTCGGTTCTTTAGATGTCGCTCTACACATTATTTAGGCTAGTATCTTCATCTTTGTTGTTTTTAGGCAACATTTCTTTTGGGATATTTTTCAACCTTCCTCATGCATTTGTTGCATCCTGTAGTCTTTACATGTCACCCTATACATTACCCAGTCCAGTATCACTATTTTTTAGGGGGGGTATGTTTACAGCAGTACCCTGAAGATTATCTGTTAAAAGCAGACTCCTTATTTTAATCCTCTATCTCACAATTTCAGACAACCTTTATGAAGATACAAGTGTGAATCCCGTGTGAAATAGTGATTTTCGAAGCCCGGCTTAGATGTGGCACAAGGCCGAAATAATGGGGCACCCAGCGAGGATCGAACTCACTACGCAGTCGTAAGTGATCTAGTAAGACAAGCTTTCTAACCATTACACCACGTCAGGGGGTGCCCAAATCCCGTGTGGAACAATTGAATTCTCTAGGTTCATTTGGCATCTTGTCTTAGAGAAGGAAACGTACGAATTCTGAACCGTAGAGAAAAGCAACTGGAAACCGCTTCACTATCTTTCCAGTAAGTCATAGATAATAAAGAAAAGGGATCTAAGTGGGGCTATGATTAATTCTATGCCCTGAATTGCATCGAATTAAAAAGAAAAGAAAAGAAGTGTAAATAATATATGTGGAATTGGGAAGAAACTTCATTCAGTGCTATGATCATTCTACTTGGAATTTAAACGTAGTACTAGATTGGCGGCTAGGTCCCATCATTTTACAGTTAAAATGGCTAGATGTCGCCGTAAGTACTATTCTAACACTTTCTTTTCGCGCACTTCTCGCTTGCGGAAATCGGTTCCGGTTCATGTTTGCCAGTAAAGTTTGATCTTCAAAAATTTAAATGCAATGTCAATTGTAATCTTTTCTCTTCTTAATTCTTGTTCTTTCATGTTTCTCGATATTTAATATTAGTTTTTTCTCATATTCTCTAACACACAGTAACTCCTTGCGTCCTAGTGGCTTTATTGCCTTTGATCTTCAAAAATTTAAATGCAATGTCAATCGTTATCTACTGTCTGCTTAATTCTTGTTCTTCTATTGTCCTCTCTCATTAATAGGGAATTGAATTTGATGTGCTTACATCAATCGAAAATGTTTTTGATATTATGAAATTTGCTAGACAATTTTTCCCGCCTCTATCTATCTTACGCATTTATATGTTTACCATTCATCCATGCTTTGAATATTGCTGCCACAACTGGTCTGGTGCTCCTTCTGTGTACATAGAGATTACTGATAAAATCCAATGAAGAATCTGCAATGTTATTAAACCTGACCGGCCATCTTGGCTTCAGTCACATTCCCACCGCCGCAAAGCAGTGCCTTTACTAGAAATATTTTCATAGTAATTGTTATTATGAGCGTTCCTGTTTGGTATCTCGACTATACAGTACAAGACTGACGTCACTGTCTCATCATTTTACAGTTGAAATGGCCAGATGGAACCGTAAGTTCTATGCTAAGAGTTTTCTTTTATCGCACTTCTCGCTTGTAGAACTTTCTTCCGGCTTCGTGCTTCCCAGCCAATAATGATCTTGAAAAATTTAAATGCAATGTCAATCATTATCTTCTGTCTCATTAATTCTTGTTCTTTTATTGTCCTCTGTCGTTAAATAGGATTTTTTCACATATTAGCCAAACCCTCAGTAACCACTTGCCTGATATTGGCTTTATTGCGTTGCTTGGGATGAAATTATGTTTTTTTTTTTTTTTAAATTACAGTGTAGACTAATGAAGAGACTTTATGTCAGACATTTCTAGGAGTAAAAAAAAATTTCGACTGCTTATCAAACTAAAAACAATGCATAGAATGTAGAGAGAAGAAAAAGCTGAAGTTCTGATTGTATTTTGTTGTGCGTCTTAATATAAGAAATTATCAAACTATTTGTCAGCTTAAATAATGAACGAAACATCTTGATCATCTGTCTCTAAAGTCCCTGCGCAACTGAGCAACTTTCCAAATCCATCCTCCTGTTTCCAATGCGTCACTTGGTGCAGCAGAAATAAAATCTCAACAGACTCAGATTCACCAAAGAACAATTTATGCGATTCTTAGCAAATTGTAGCATATATATATATATATATATATATATATATATATATATATATATATATATATATATATATATGTACGCAATCACACACACACACACATATTTATATATGAAGGAATATAGTTTTAATGTGTGCTATTTTTATGGGATAAAGTGTTCAATATCAGAGATAGAGCGTATGTAAATATAAATATAAAAATGAGCATTCATAGGCGACAGGTATATATGTATATATATATATATGTATATGTATATGTATATATATATATGTATACGTATATATATATATATATATATGTATATATATATATGTATATATATATATGTATATATATATATATATATATATATATATATATATATATATATAACAGAGCATTTACTTAAATACTTGTATCTATAAAAAGAACGTTAAACATAAAAAATGTCTTTAATAAAATAAATTGTCGGGCTTTGTCTATTTCTTAATGTATGACGTCATTTGTTTACATTTGATACGCCATGAGCAGTTATGAATGTACGAGATTCATGGAAGATTGAAGTTTATAAGCAGTAAATTCGACCTTGCCAACCGAGCGAGCCTTTGTGGCCGAATCGGTTAGGCACGCCCGGATACATGGCGGTTCCGTATAGGATGCAGGTTCGAATCCTGTCAAAGGACGAATATTTTCTATGAAAATTTCTCGGACATTCAGGCCGGTAAATGTTATTTAATACTGTTTATTATAAACAGAGCATTTACTTAAATACTTGTATCTATAAAAAGAACGTTAAACATAAAAAATGTCTTTAATAAAATAAATTATCGGACTTTGTCCATTTCTTAATATATATATATTATGAAATGGAACAAGTCTGACAATTATTTTAATATATTAGGTTGGTGCAAAAATAATGTCGTTTTCTCACATAGTATCATATGTGATAAAACGACATTATTTTTGCACCAACCTAATATTTATTGTTTCTAAGTCTTGCAAACCAGACGCTTCCTTTGCAGCTAAATGGTATCGTACGTCAGGCCGTGCAGTATACAGGTTCCATGATAAAATATGTTTTTAAGGTATGCTATATTTATGGGTTACAGTCTGTTTCATGCTAAACGCAATCGTCAAATCATGAAGATTGAGTATAAACATAAAACAAACTGCCGCTTTTCGGGTTTTACATCAATGTCCACTTTTATATTTACATCCGTTCTATCCCTGATGTTGTGCACTTTTATGAAAACATAAATACGCAAAAATTCACCTTTCTCTCTCCCGATAGCCTAGCGGTTAGAATTTCCGATACCAAATCGGTCCCGGCCTAAAGCGATTGGATCTCTAGCCATATTGATGAGCTATGATACAGCGAAACAGTCTTTCTGTGGATGACGATAAAGTAATTTAATCGGTCGAGCACTGTGGGGTGTAAGGAACGAATTTGTAAACATTAAATATTACTGCTGATAATGCAATACTCTCTTAGCGATTGAGTTCTCTGAGTGACTGGTGTGTTTAAGAAAAAAATCACCTACACAGACGCCAATATATATATATATATATATATATATATATATATATTTGGAGATTTCGATGTTTATTTACATCATCGTTAAAATAATTCTAGAAGAAAGAATTGCCTTTTACAAAATGAGAACAAATTCGATAAGCAGAAATGTTCTTAAATAATACGAAACTTATCCGGTTTTGAAATTAGCTTCATCATAATTGTGCAGTTGTTTAAACGCCGCTTTATCACAGGAAATTTTCCCGCGACAGATCAGGAAATCTTATTTTAGGAAGTGGACCAAGACTGAAATCCTTTCTGGACCCTATCTGGCGTTTCGTCCTTTAGGACTTCGTCTGACTAAAGTGATGTTTATGTTGATGCGAATACACATATGCATGAAGAAGAGGGGACGCTGAAAATTTTCAAATTTAAAATTCGCTTCACTGGAAACTTTTCCACTTTTTCATAGATTTTCCCTAAAATATTTCTTGGTAAGTAAAAATATATGCCGTATATACTTTTAATCCCCAAATTTCCCATCTTCTACTTAAATAAGTTTAAAAAAAGTAAAATAGAATGATAAAAGTATCGTTATACTCGTTGCATAAACGCGTACAGCCATAAACAAACAAACGAGAAACAGCTAAACATCTTATAAACGTAAACAACGGAAAAGATGCATATTCGCCATGTTTGTATTTTAAAATACGATACTAATATGTGAATATTGAATGCATTATTGGATACAGTTATGTAAAACATCAGTTTTATCAAAATCATGCTTATTTTAAAGACAGCTATACTTTTTGACTACTGTAAAGAGTCTGGTCAACAGCGTAGCCAGAACCAGCAGTGCATACGCTAATCTTATATCGCGTGTATGATGCGACCCTATTAAAATTTGCCTCAAAATTAGGTCTTCAAAAATCGCATGATATGCGAGTATATACACGGTAAATAATTCGTTATAATAAAAGTTCAAACAAAAATCCCCTGCACGGGTTTAAGCATTTCAAATATACCTTGAAATAAAACCAAAATTGGAACGACATAGTCATCAGTTACGATTTAATATGTCAGCAGTTAAAAACTTTCAAAGAAAGATACCAGATCTAGAGACATGAGCTTAACCACACACACACACATATATATAATAGTAATAATAATAAAAAAGTTAATAGTCAGAGTTGAATTAGAGCAGGAGGCAGAAGTATTAAAAAGTGCTCAATACACATATAAAAATTTAACATGTCGTGCTTTTTACGTATAGAGAATTAAGAGATCAGTTGATTCTGTTACCTTGGTTTCAACCTGGCTTGTAGTATCTTAAGTTGACTTCGGTTAATTGATTCCGTAACGCTTAGGAAGTCAATTGATTGAAATCGCCTGAAGATACCGAAAGGCATATATATATATATATAGATATATATATGAAAATTTCTCAGAGTTAACCTGTAGAAAAGACAATATTTATAAATATAAATGACAATAGGAAAACTGTAGTCATTACTGACGCGTTAAGTCCACACTATACGAATAGCGTCAGCAATAACTACAGTTTTCCTATTGTCATATATATATATATATATATATATATATATATATATATATATATATATATATATATATATATGTGTGTGTGTGTGTGTGTTATTACTATAAACGTCATTTTCAGTCGTAATATTTGTTTGAGTTGATCTTCCTCTTTTTTTTTTTTTAAAAAAAAAAAACAAAACCGTGAAATTAATAACAACCTGCCTACAATGAAAAGTCTTACTAAAGAAGAATTGTGTCTCTGACAGGAATAGAACTTGCATCTCTTTTTGCCATCACGGAAACAACTTTTTTTTTTTTAAAACGGTGCCAATTCTAGTTTGATTACAGTGACCAGCTTGATAGAGCGCGGTTTGATTGACCTATTTAAAAAAAAAAAAATCACATTTCTCTTTGGGATTTCTATGAATCGATATCTGCAAAGCATCAGTTTCCTACCTGAAACGTAAACAACAGTCATTTTGAAAAGGGTTTTTTTATCCGTCATTATTTACAGAGAAAGTTTTTTTTTCAGTGGGTGGACATGTTTCAGTTGTTACCCTTGTTTCATACCCTCAGAATCGAAAGGGTGAAAAGAAAAAAGGAATGGCAATAGAAAGAGAGTAGGTGGAGACAAGAACACACATATACGTACTTATATACATGCATACGCGTACACAAACGCACACACAAAAGCAAACGTATACTTGCGTCCCCGTTTTGCCCTTAATTTTCGTTCAAAATTCCTCAAATTATGCACTAGAAAATACGGTAACTGCTTTCATTGCTAGTCGATCGACTGCCAGATTAAAATGATTCTAAACAATTTTATTGTAAGTTATCTCGTCAGCTGCAGCATAATATTCATTACTTACATTGACTTTTAGGCAGAAAGTCAAGGGAAATCTTATTGAAAGAGTTTCTAATAATACGAAATTAAAAATCAATTATGTGTATAAAAATGTCACTTTGATTGCGTTGATGGTAGGTACTAAAATAAAAACTACAGGACTTCCAAGACGAGACAGTAAAGAAAAGTGAGAAGAAAAGACTAAGCTTCAACGGTATACCTTTCCCATGGTCATTAGTGTGAAAAATGAACCGGGCTTTTATCTCGGCTCGGTAATTCAACTTCCTCTTCCGATGACTATGACTTCCGTCACATCCAAGCATTATCTGATGACGATTTTAGTTCAAAATTCGGCTGATAACTTCGTGTCACCCCACGGACTTATTCATTCACCTTCTTATTTGTGTGTACGTATGTGCGTGTATGTATGTGTATATGTAAATCGATAACATACCTTTCTGGCCAGCAAACGTAAATGTTTCCAAATTTCATGCTAAGAGGTTATACGTACCTGAAAAAGTGGGAAAATATATGTAAAAATATGTTAAAAACAAAGTAAAAGCAAAAAATGTTTACAGCAATATATTGAACTAGAAAAATACATTTATATTCATATCTGGCAAACCTCATCGAATAAAAACGGAATAAAAGAGTGATCAATATTGGAGTCAAGAAGATTGAAATAATCCGTCCACATACTATAATCAGATAGATCAATAAATTCATTATTTACGGGGACAATTGATAAGGAAGGTAAACGTAATGAAGTATGGATTTCACAGAGAATTTGCAGATTTCAATTGAGAGGCCCAAGAATTTAGCGTACAGCTTAGGAAGAGTTAATGATAAGGCTCTACAGATGCGGACGAAAGGTTTACGAGAAGAAGCCATCTCCCCCTCTCTCCCTCTCTCCCTCTCTCTGAATAAGATATGAATAGAAATATATGAGAAAGTCTGGAGGATATAAAGCTGGAACATTGTAAGAAAAGGACGAGGGAATTATAACCAATCACATTGTAAGAAAATGAAATAGGAAATATAACCAATCACATTGTAAGAAAATGACGAGGGAATTAAAACAAATCACATTTTAAGAAAATGACGTGGGAAATATAACCAATCACATTCTAAGAAAATGACGAGGGAATTATAACCAATCACATTGTAAGAAAATGACGTGGGAAATATAACCAATCACATTGTAAGAAAATGATGAGGGAATTATAACCAATCACATTGCAAGAAAAGGACGAGGGAATTATAAACAATCACATTGTAATAAAATGACGTGGGAAATATAACCAATCACATTGTATGAAAATGACGAGGGAATTATAACCAATCACATTTTAAGAAAATGACGTGGAAAATATAACCAATCACATTCTAAGAAAATGACGAGGGAATTATAACCAATCACACTGTAAGAAAATGACGAGGGAATTATAACCAATCACATTGTAGAAAATGACGATGGAATTATAACCAATCACATTTTAAGTTGGTAGATTGGTTATAATTCCCTCGTCATTTTCTTACAGTGTGATTGGTTATAATTCCATCGTCATTTTCTTAGAATGTGATTGGTCATAATTCCCTCGTCATTTTCTAACAATGTGTGGTTATAATTCCCTCGTCATTTTCTAACAATGTGATTCGTTATAATTCCCTCGTAAGAAAGTCATTATTGCCGTCGTGTAAATACTGCACATCTCAGTTTTAGAAGTATGTAAGTAAACATCTCTCTGCCTTTCATCAACATGGCTGATGCTAACCTCCAGGAAAGCGACTCGTTGCGGATTTTCTTTCTTTGCTAACGTTCTCAGCTGACATGAAATGGAAAGCCTATTAAATCCATTGCTAGGTCAGCTGCTAAGAAAGTTGGAAAAAACTGTTTCGTTCGAGACAGTTTTTCTCCCCGAAATTTATCTTGGATATCTATAAGCCTACCGTTCTTCCATGCATAAAACATTGCTATCATATAAGGTCCGGTGACCTTGCTATTTAACTGGAGCTCCTTAATAAGAACCAAAGAAGAATCAGCAATATTATTGGATCTGATCTGACAGCTCGGCTTCAGTCACTTGCCCACCACCGTAAGGTTGCCTCTCTGTGCCTTTACTATAAATACTTTTATGGTAATTGTTCGGATGAGATCTTCGCTATGCAACCTAGCCTTTTTTTTAATTCAAGCGCAATGCCAGACTGGCGGCGAGATCTCATCAATTTATATTTGAGCTGGCTAGATGGAGCCGTAAGTTCTATGCTAACAGTTTCTTTTCTCGTTTATGTAATTCTCTCCCGGCTCCATGCTTTTCAGCCAACTTTAATCTTCAAAAATTTAAATGCAGTGTCAATCACTATCTACTGTCCTCCTGATTACTCTTTTCTATTTCTACCTGGTACTATTTTTTCTCTTCCTAATTCCTTCACACCCTGTAATCCCTTGCATTTTAGTGGCTGTATTATCTTGCCTCGAGTGATATCGACTAAAAAAAAAAAGAAGGTATGCCTGCAGAAAAAAAAAAATAGTATGCGTGATTTTTTTAAAAGGTCAATTTTTTGTATCCAGAAGACTAGATTCGTTGCGTGTTCTGATTCAACTGTGCTGAATTACCGAAAGCAGTGTTCCGTGGAACAACAAAAAAAAAAAAAGCACCAATCATCAAAAAGCCATTAGAAATCGTTCTTTCGGAACTGGAGCGCGGAAATAGGTCGTCTGGTTCAATGAGTTTTACTGACTCTTGAACATACTGGACACACGACTATGTGTGTGTCATTACCGCGTGAAAGAAAGGACACTACATTGCTTTGTGCAAAAAAAAAAAAAAAGTTGGCGGGTAAAACTGATAGCTGTTGTTCCCAAGTGTCACCAAACCTATATAGTTGCACAGACCGAATACCTAAATATATTGAAAGAAGGTTAGAGATTTCATTTTTTGCAGTCATATTTATTTTTACTTTTTGTTTCCCTGGGAGCGTACTACGGGACCTTCCCAAAATATAAGCACAGTGTGGGGTTTCATTGTCCGGCCTGTTAAAGGCCGAGAGAGGGACATACTGTATACTTACACAGGCAAAAACAATTCAAGAGACATAAACAATATGTCAGTATTTTTCATGATTTACATTATTCAGACTATTGTCCTCATCTTTGTCGCCATATTTATGACAACGTTTCGGCCGTTGTACGCTCCGACCTTCTTCAGGTGGTTGTAATGTCGAACTTAACCCTTTATTTCGCTCACAGGGGTAGACTGTTCTAGTTCCACGTGCCATGTTTAATGGATGTCATTTATCAGTTATCTCCTGTTTTCCCTCTGAAAGTTCTCCACTGTCTTAACTCACACTTTTTGGGTCCTGTCACTGGATCTAACCAACGCCTTTATCCACTTTGCCATGTGCCGTTGTAATAAATATGGCGACAAAGATGAGGATAATAGAGCAAATAATGTAAATAGTGTACATAATACCGCATCTCAGAAATATAGACAGATACTGAAGGACCGAAACGTTGTAATAAATATGGCGTCAAAGTTGAGGACAATAGTCCGAATAATGTAAATAGTATACATAATACCTCATCTCAGAAATATAGAAAGATACAGAAAGGTCGAAACGTTGTAATAACTATGACGACAAAGATGAGGACAATAGTCCGAATAATGTAAATAGTGTACATAATACCTCATCTCAGAAATATAGACAGATAATGAAAGGCCGAAACGTTGTAATAAATATGGTGACAAAGATGAGGACAATAGTCCGAATAATGTAAATAGTGTACATAATACCTCATCTTAGAAATATTGTCAGTATTTTTCTCACAAAGATTTTATTGTTGACATTAAATGAAAGATTATCGCAACAATATTCAGTCCTTGCATATCATAACAATTAATTTTTCCTTTTTTTGCGAATTGTTTACCTAATACAAGGCAAAAGAGCAACTCAATCTAGAGGGTAACTGAATGGTGTCGTTTTATGAACATAGAAGCGCAGATTATGATTATATATAAGAAAGATAACAGCTACCTCAAGACTTGATGTGGTTAATATTGTAATGACCAGAGAAGCACCCACTTGGGAGGCTGTTCTATAAAGTCGCTGTCCGATTGGAACTTTCTTCTTACTAACACGAAGAGAATGCCCCAGTCTATGTGACATGCCAAGTTTTAACTGTGAATGTCTCAACTGATGGACTTAAGGAACTCATCACGACATTTTCTATAGAAATTGTGAGGTTGTGTTTTTTGAGTTGACGCCTTGTAAATAATGACAATTCCCTACCTCATAGATTCGGACAGTATTATGAAATTCAGCCATTAAAATACCGATTTAGAGAAGTGGGTCAGCTGAGAACTTTTTAGCACTCCCTTAAATACTTATATATAAACCTGTTTAGAGAGTGTACGAATCTGAGTTTGATGATGAACTACATCCGTCAGCAAGGCACCTGATTGGGAGGTTTTGAGGAGTATGGAACCACCTCTTAATTGCTTGTGTTCCCAGGTCCACTCTGACCCAAAGTGGAAGCAGCTGTTAGGGTCCCAGCTATGGGCAAATAGTTAACCCCGAAACTGGTGTCGAAACAGTATGAAAGTATACAGATAAATTATTATAGTAAAAATTTCCAGCAATATATATTCGTCGTCGTCGTCGGCATCCGTCCGTCTCGAGAGACGATGGAGTAACGCGGTGCCTGGGCGGGATCTATCGAGAACTAGGGCTGCCCTAGACGTTTAGTTCTCCCTCTCGTCCTTGCTGGGAGAGAATAAACCAATACAGTTTGGTACCAGCGCGGCTGCAGGAGTTGCCAGAAGGTATCACAAAGTGCCGTCAATCCGCCTTAGGGGCTCCACTCCGATTTGTCCTTCTCCTAGACCAGTTGCTATCCAAGGCTATAGAACTCAGTCTGTCCTGCTATTTACCCATAGCTGGAGGGAGAAGAAGAGGATTCACACCTTTCCCAAGGTTATTAGCACGCAAGTGAATGTAATGGATTCGACTGGAATTCGAACTCGGCTCTCCGATTCCTCAAACCAAGCCGCTGTCCATTATTCCACCGTGCCTCCTAATATATATATTAACAGTAAAAGAAATTACCAAAGCTTCTAAGGAAATTAAATTTTGGCATTAAATGACCCATAAGGAGTTGATGTGCCGTTTAACAACCAAAATAAACAGACAAATATTACCCTGTAATTCTAGGTGAACACATAGTGTGATTCTAGCGAGAAATGCTAATCCAGGTGTAAATTTCTTCATTTTTTCAGCCAATGCATGGCCCAAGAGCCACGCAAGGTAGAGGTTTATTGATTGAGGTTGACGCAGTGTAGTTTATGAGGATATTTAGGATAGATGACTGTTGATACTTGACTAGAAGAGGTTAACATGTAGCAATCGAAGAAGCATTCTTTTGTCGATTCTTGGGATGAAGGTGATTGATTAGACCTTCTTTCTTATCACTAAAATATGATAGAAATGCGGATAATTCATCCTAGTGTACGTGGCATTTTGTTGGTCTTAGCTGTGGAGGTTAAAACTGGTGACACAAATTAACGTAGCTCGTCAAAACAGTTGCCATAGAAATAGCGATAGCGTAAGCGAGTGGCTAGAGACGTTGCGTTTGTAGAGTTGAAATAATTCATCAGCCCCAAGGCGGCGTAGACGCTTTCAAGCCTGGAAAGTTAGAATTGGGCAGCTCCAGCTTCTTCTTATACCATAGCCATTGGTCAACGGATGTGGTTAAAAGCTGTTGGGAAAAACTGGATTCTATTAGGCGAAAGTTACTTTGTCGCCAACCAACTTCCTTAAAATCATTGACAACGATCTATTGCAATGGCAGGGACATCTTTCAGCAGGGACAATGCACCCTGATGGTATCGGTTACTGTCTTGTAAAAGAACCAATTCTGCTTGTCCCTCCCGTTGCTAACACGACCGTTACGTCCTGCCAATACCATAAATAAATGAATATTCCGTTTTGGTCAAGTGAAAAGACGCCGGAGACACTACTTAGTTACAGGGAGAAAAAGAATGAAAGAAAGACAAAAAGAAGTGGAGATAGAAGTGTTTTATTAGGTTGGTGCAAAAATAATGACGTACTAATGTCGGTTTTTGACGTATTTTTTAACGTCAAAAAACGACATTATTAAGTCATTATTTTTGCACCAACCTAATAATACCTGCTTCAATAAAATAGAAAAAAATTGTCAATTTAAAATCTTTTCATTTGTATCCCCTTACTTCTTAAAATAATGTCCAGTACTCATATTTATGATTGCCATTGAAAGATATTGTTAAATTTTCTAAGCTGAAATATTCAACAATGCGAGAGGGAAATTTCTACGGATATTTTATTGCCAGAGCCTATTCTATCATGAATTGAAAAATTAAAATCCATCAGAAAATAAAAATAGGAAAACCATGGAATTTTTACAAGCATTTCTAGTTTATAGACTTTTACCATAATTACCAGATGCTCAATTCCGGGTATAACTAAGGTGGCAGACTAATCCTTATTGCAGGCGTTTGCTCAGGCACATTTTGTGTTTCTTTTCACACAGCCAACATTTTACTGCAATTTTTTTTAAGCGGACCTTCCGTTACAGTTTCCTGAAGAAAGCATATAATGTAGTTGAAACCCTCAATCACAATGACTTGCTAGCACAACCATCGGTGGTTTCGTCTGCCTAATTTCACTCACAAGGTCAACCTGTCATATGATTTTCTTGCATTTCTGAACAGTGTCACACGCTAGGACCGGGTCCCCATTCTGAGATCAAGAGGTCACCACATTGAAAAATCGACATTGGCGACATTGGAAACTGGGTCTCATGTTCGAAACGCTAACTACATAACCACTCGGCTAGGCGTCCATTGCAATAGACAGCCACTTCAAATACTGAACAAAGAACGGAAAGATAAAGAGAGAGTAGAGAGAGAGAGAGAGAGAGAGAGAGTGAGAGAGAGTAGAGAGAAAGAGAGTAGAGAGAGAGTGAGAGAGGGTAGAGAGAGAGAGAGTGAGAGAGAGTAGAGAGAGAGAGTAGAGAGAGATAGAGTGAGAGAGTAGAGAGAGAGAAAAAGAGATGGAAACTGGACGTTTGAAATCTATCATTCTGGGCTTTATACAGACGTCACGCAAAAGTGGATGCATTAGACACTGTTGATGTGTTTAATGTTGCAAAAAATGACAAGTGCGATAAGCGATGTCATGAATAAAGAAATTTATTGACTGATTAACGACTTGCATTTGATGGAACACTCTTTCGATTGATTTGTTCTCTGGGGGTATGCATACTAAATTAATCAAGTCTACGAGAAAATTATATATATATATATATATATATATATATATATATATATATATATATATATAATTATTTTTATTATAGGAGATTATAACAAACATGTTGACATCTACACAATCGCTTTAGTGTTCCGGCATTATTTCTTTCTTTCTCTCTCATATATATATATATATATATATATATATATATATATATATATATATATATATATATATATATATATATATATATATATATATATATATTCTTAATGTTGCCATTAAACTCATTAAGGAAGTTGCCGTGATTTTTCTCATTTCTTTTATTTTCCCAGTGACTTTCAATCTCATCCATGGATCATCTTCAGGGGGGGAATTGCTAAGACAAAATCTAATGTAATAGATAATTGTAAATGCGCATGAAACGCGCTCTGTTGATTCAATATTGACGTTATCAGTAGAGGTAACTTTATTTATATTTGTAATTTTTTTAAAAGAATTACAATTTAATTATTTTAAAATATTGCTGTTATAATTGCAATTAAAAAAATACAATTTAGGTATTTTAAAAGCTTCCTGTTAGAGGCATTTAAAAACACAGGTGACATGCTCATGATCTTATTTAGTGTTGGTTGTAATTTTCTTAAAGCGAGGGCTTAAAGAATTTGAAATGTTTGTTTAGATTATTTCACCAAACAATCTTGAATATATATATATATATATATATATATATATATATATATATATATATATATATATATATATATATATATATATATGGAGGATTGCTGCCTAAATGCACAATTATCAAATTACACGACCCGGCAGCCAACAAGGAAAATAACGCCACTATATATATATATATATATATATATATATATATATATATATATATATATATGTATATTGTTTAAAATTGGATAAGTACGTAGGGACAGAGTGGTCAATATTAGTGTTAGAGCATACGTATTTATATATAGTGTAGATATAAACATCGGCACTGCATGTTGACTTGGGGTTTTTAACCGTAAGCGATTTTCAGATGACACTTGATCTGACAATTGTTTGAGGTAGGGAAACTGACGTTCAGCATATAATGCTAATTTCTATGTCTGCACACACAAATATATATATATATATATATGTATATATATATATATATATATATATATATATATATATATATATATATATATGTTTGTGTTTGTGTTTGTGCGTGTGTGTGAGGATATAATTGTATGATCTATCTGTCTATCTATCTATCTATCTATCTCATTCCGATCATATCTATCTATCTATCTATCTATCTATCTATCTATCTATCTATCTATATATATATATATATATATATATATATATATATATGTATATGTATCAGGCAAACAGAAGTCCAGGAAAATATAATCAAATCCTTCGCTGTTCTAATGTTGTATAATTAAAGCCAAACACAGTAACATAAACAAAAGCGAGAGAAAGCTGTTTGTCAAACATCTCATTACATATTACATAAAAAATATAAATTTAAAGCTCAGTGTCCCTGTTTCTTCGACGTTTTATATATAAAGTTGAAACCGGCGTTTGCTGTAATATGTTCCGCCTTTTAACATATCTACATATCTAGATGAAACTAACACCATTGATAAAAAATGAACGGCCTGAAGTTCAGTCTTGAGATAAAACACGTCGTTTAGGGGTTTTCTGCTTTGATTATTTCATATATGTTTATTCATAAAATGTCTGTTTCGAAGAAAACTGTCGAAACTATATATATATATATATATATATATATATAGGTTTACCTTAACTGTCGAAACTATATATACAGGTTTACCTTAATTGTCGAAACTATATATATGTAGGTTTACCTTAGGTTTACCGATACGCATCAAATTAAATTATCTGTAGACGGTTTAGAGACATTCAAATTTATATCAAACATTATAATCTTTATGAATCCCCAAAATAACACTTTCAAAGTAAAACAAAATAACAGCGTCTGTTTCTAGCCTTTTTTTTTTACAAAGAAAATTAGTGACACCTCTCATAACTTCCTTCTCTCTTTTTCTCTCTATGGGTTTTTTCTTCTCTACCCCTTCGATATCAATATATAACTTCCGTTAAGTTAACCGTTTAAATGTGTCAATATCTGCTAACTCATTCATGTCTTCTCTCTCTCCCCTCGCTTCCTCACTTCATTAATTTACATATGTTTAATACGGCCCGTCAAAAATGTGTAAATTTTCTTTTCATTTTTTTGTTTGGAAGTAAAGTCTGATGATCCGCAGTCCTTTAAAAGGGCTGTGGTGAAATAATTTATTACATGGAACCTTAAAGTGGTATATATATATATATTGTTGCTTTTACGTCTCTTATAAAGGTAGTCCGTCAAGGGGAAAGGAAACCCTGATTTCAAACCTCTGCTGCTTTGCGTCATGTTCAACCAAACACGGGAAAGGCTACGGAAGTGGAGCCCCGAAGGCGGTTGTCTGACAGCTTTCCGAAAACTCGTTTGGATCTTGTCGGTAAGGCCGAAAAGAGATGACATGTATTTTGGGCAGGGTATGGCCGCCATATAACAACGCCCAGACCTGCGCCTTGAAAAGGTCACTCACCACCAAAGGACTGAATTTTGACCAAGGAGATGATACCTTTATTTTGCAAGATAAACGGATGCCTACTACTAATACTACTACTAATAATAATCATCATAATAATAATATTAACGTCTGTTATGTAATTGGAGTGCATTTGATTACATTTAAAACAGTTAATTGTATTTTTGTTGTTGTTTAAATTAGGTTTATTATGTATGTCGTCTTGCATTCGTGAAAATAATTTAGTTGTCGGCGAAGATAGAGAAAGCTATTAATACAGAATAATACTTTTATAGAGTTACTAGAGGAACATATATTTTTATGATTGATATTTTCTGTTGGTAAAAGTATTCGCTTTTATACTAAATGAAGCAAGAGTAAATACTGGCGAGTCTTTTGTACGCATAAAAAAAAATAATGAAGTTCTGATGACAATTGCCGATGAGAAAATCAACAAATAATACTATTGATACGGAGATCGGATACAAAACTACAGAATTTCTTTCAAAGTTTGGCTTTATTTTTATGGGATCAACGTCTTTTGTGAGAAGGAATATGTTATCAGTGAGTTCCTTGCTTCGATAAACACTTTTTTCGAGAAATGCAATGTAATCCTTGCAGTAAAATGTCCTAGCGGAGATACCATGGCTAAACGATTGAAGAATATAGACATAGGCGCCTTCCTTGATGAATTTCATCTTAACATCGAGGAACTGATTAGACAACCGGAAAGGATTAGTATAAAAATAAGTGGACACAATATGTCTATATTATTCAATGAAACACGTTTGAATGAAGATATGCTTTATATATATATATATATATATATATATATATATATATATATATATATATATATATATGTATGTATGTATGTATGTATATGTGTGTGTGTGTATGTGTGTGTTTGAACACACACACAAACACACAGCTAATTTTTTATCAAAAAC
>OZ010602.1:14242487-14247487 GCA_963932145.1 Acanthosepion lycidas
GGAGTAATATTTCTTTTATGCAGGATTCATTAAATATAACAGACAAGGTGGTATAATTTTTTTATATAATTTCTCATATGATTTTTTCTTTTCAGTAGATCATTTATACAAAAACTGTCCAAATGTTTTATTTTTCTGAGAGCTTTCGGCTATACATTTAACCATTTTTAAGGATGGAATATATTTACTGTTAATACATATATACATATACATCAATCCATTTCCAGTTAACAGTAAAGCACCTTGTCCTCATATTTTCTGAATCCTGCATATATATATATATATATATATATATATATATATATATGTATATATATAGGCTTAAAAACATGGACTTAATACCTATGGTACCTTTCAGCCAACACTTTTTCAAAGGTATTCGTTGGCAATATAAATGAATATAAAGACATGCTTAATAAAATAAATGAGGAGGGAAAGGCGGAACGTGACTAAAAGGCAAATTTTAATTACACAAAATTAAAATTGAACAGTGGGGGATGAAAAATAAGTAGTTCCACAAATGTTTAAAATAGAAAAAGTTTGTGTAAGTAAAATTTACCTTTTAGTCAAGTTCCACCTTTTGGCCGAAAGGTACCTTAGGCTTGACGTACATTTTGTTTAAGGCTATATATTATATCAGTTCTTTGAGTACAAATCTCTGTTTATATATATATATATATATATATATATATATTAGGGTTATGACATTTTTGTAACCCTATGTTTCAGATCATAAATCAATGACCTTTTGTTAAAATGTAATGAAAAATGCATTAATTTGTTTTAGCTTTTGAAAAAAAATTACCCCCTAACTGAAGAGTTCATTTTAACATATACACAATACGGATAAAAAATCCAAATATTTCACAAGATTTATCTTTGAATTTGCTAATGATGGAATTGAATAGTACTTATGTTTTTTAATTTACATAACAGTTGATAGCTGTAGAATGATTTACAAACTTGGAAATTAACAAAGATAAGTTCTAGAAGGTTTCAGAAAGTCATAGAACAATTTTATATATATATATATATACAATTTTACATATATATACAATTTTATATATATATACAATTTTAGAAATTTTGTGTTGGGGTGACATTTAGAAAAAAAAAATAAACCTAATTAAACCCTACTTCATTACTTTTTAACAAAATTTAAAAAATAATGAGAAAGGGTTTAATACAGGAAAACAATTATTTTACAAAATGTCACAAATTTATAACCCTAATATATATTAGGTTGGTGCAAAAATAATGTCGTTTTCTCACATAGTAACATATGTGAGAAAACGACATTATTTTTGCACCAACCTAATATCTCTCCCTCTCTTTCTCTCTCCCCCTCCTCTCTCTCTCTCTATATATATATATATATATATATATATATATATATATATATATATGTATGTATATATATAAGATTAATACAAGTATCAAATTTGTTAATTGGCTGTTTAATATTATATTCATTACCTCCAAAAATTGTGGCGACCCTTTGGATTAAATAATTAGTAAATTTCCTGCCTTCATTCATTTAATTAGTTCCTACGAAGCTAGGATCTTGAAACCATTTGACCCATTAGTCCATGGTGCCATATATTTTATAGATGGGTTACCTAAAATTTGAAATTATCATTATATATATATATCCCTCTAACCTGATATGTTCCAGTCAATTAGATATAAACATTTGGTCTTTTGTGTATGTATGTATGTATATATATATATATATATATATATATATATGTGTGTGTGTGTGTGTGTATATAAATATTCTAAGATGGAGTATATCTGTAAAAGAGACAAAATGAATAAAAAGAGGCAAGAGGAAAACCTATACTTAGTTGACGTGTTTTGTCAACTGAGGGACTTTATCAAGGCAATTGTCGAATTTATTTTGTTTCACATGTTTATATACAAGTAGGTGAGGATGTCATTGAGATTTATCAAGGCTTGTAAATTTGTGAGCATTCATGAATGTTCAATTCACTGGTTGAAAGGTCAAGAGGTCAGTCAAAACATGTGAAGGGCACAAATTCAAAGTCTGGTGAAAAGTAAAGTGAACAAATAATATTCAATAATTTTCATTCCTTTTTTTTAAATGAATATTATTTGTATTGTGATTAGATTGTTATGGTATGAGATGGACATTTTTATTGTACATCTTTGAAGACCAAAATGATGGATTAAACCGTTTTCTTTTGATTTTTCAATATATTTGTTGTTGTGTATTCTGGATTTGGAAAGTAGTAATTCTTCATAACAATTTCTCATATATATATATATATATATATATATATATATATATATATATATATATATATATATATTATGTGGTGTATGCATGTGCGTTTTCAGTAGTCATTTTACTTCCGCCCACCACATGAAGCATACACATAGAATGATACACCTATGTTTTTATATGAAAAAAACGAAACAGATATACATATATACACACAAGAACGTGCAGACATAGTAACACATGTTCACGTACCGATCTATCAATCTAGGTATCTATATAGCTATCTAACATACTCTCTCTCTCTCTCTATCTATCTATCTATCTATCTATCTATATGATAGGTTTTGGGGATATTAGCTTGTGACGCTGGGTTTCACGATTTTGCAATCATCAGACAAACAGGATTATTTTTTTTAAATTGGATCTATTTATGCTTATTTGTTTTCTTTTGATTTTTCAATATATTTGTTGTTGTGTATGTTGGATTTTCGAATGTAGTAATTCTTCATAACAATTTCTCATATGTATATATATATATATATATATATATATATATATATATGTAAGCAAATATATGGATATAGATCCGACAGTATGAAGAAAAATATACGGAAAAAACAAACAAAAATCCTTATATGCAATTATGCTGTTTTAATGTTAATATAATGTCAACGTCGGACGTTTCGGGCTAATAAACCATCTTCAGGACATATTCATAAAATATAATTAACATTATCAATTCAACATGACAAAGACGATGGACATAAGAACAAGACTTATCCAAACAGATAACTGAAAGTTTTATATGATCAGCGTTCCATTTAAACATGGTCACGTTGTCGTCACGTGGGCAACGCTGTGAAAACGTATTCCTAAATTTGAGTATTTTGAATGAAAAATTAAAAATGAAAAGAATTCTATTTTGATCAAAATTTATATGTACGCTTGTCGAGCATTGCATTAATCTCGCTAGAAAAGGGGAAATACTAAAGAAGCCAGGTCTTTGATTATAGTGGTGAAGGTTTCGTGCAGGACCATCCACACTTTTTGAAGGGCTGAATACAGAGACCTGGTGCACTACGTGTCACAAGGTCCTCAAATGACCCTCTGCAGGTTTTGAATTCAGAGTTGTCCTTCTCCGAGGCTAGTTGCCATCCGACGCTATAGAACTCAGTCTGTCCTACTACTTACCCATAGCTGGAGGGAGAAGAAAAGGATTGATAACTTTCCCAAGGGTATTAGCATATAAGTGAATGTAATGGGTTTGACTAGAATTTGAACTCAACACTCCAATTCCTCACTCCAAGCTGCTATCCAATATATATATATATATATATATATATATATATATATATATGTGTGTGTGTGTGTGTGTGTGTGTGTGTGTGTGTGTGTGTGTAATTTAATTTACAAGAACTGTAATCTATCTATCTATGTCCAGATCTATCTCAGTCTGTTTATATCTATCTATCTATCTATGTTTAGATCTATCTATCTCAGGCTGTTCATATCTATCTATCTATCTATCTATCTCAGGCTGTTCATATCTATCTATCTATCTATCTATCTATCTATCTATCTATCTATCTATCTATCTATCTATCTAAATAGTAAATAGAGCTGAGAAAATACATGAAAATTACGAAAATATAAATTTTTCAGACTAGCTGAACTTCTGGCCACAATCGCTCAATAGATAACAAAATTATTCAATGAATAAGTGAAGTCACTTGAAGTTATTTTATTTATTGAATATCTATCTACATATATATATATATATATATATATATATATATATATATATATATATATATATATATATATGTGTGTGTGTGTGTGTGTGTGTATAAAAGCCAAATGATTAATCTCTTTGTAAGTCACAAAACGTCACACTGTTTTTCTTCATATTCTACACGAGACACGCCTTTCATATTTCATACGTATAGCCACTAATATATATATATATATATATATATATATATATATATATATATATATATATAAGGTTGGTGCAAAACTAATGACGTAATAAAGTCGTTTTTTGATGTATTTTTTAACGTCAAAAAACAACATTATTACGTCATTATTTTTGCACCAACCAAATATATATTTATTACAAAGAATCATTCAAACAAATAGTAAATTAGTATAGTTAATGATATAAAATGGTAAAATCCCTTTGCTAACAAAATTTTAAATCTAAATCTGCTACTCGATGAATGTTATGGTCCTTGTTTTTTAAAATTATAAACTGTATTAGGTCTTCCTTAAATACACAACTACTTTCAACGTTTCCTCCGGTCATCATCAGGCATGGAAACTATTTTGTTTTGGTAAATTACACCTAGCATTTGAGATGATAAAATATAATCCAAACTGAAATATGTTTTTTTTTTGTAAATGTGCTCTTGTTAATGGAAACAAACTTGTAGAACGTGCAGTCGCAATGCTAAAGTTGAATTTTTGAAAATTTGAGTGAGTGTGTTTTTTACTTTTTGCATGAATGATTCATTATAATATAAATTAAACCGCACCACATATTTGATAATATATATATATATATATATATATATATATATATATATATATATATATATATATCATTTGCTTGTGCTTTTATCACTTCAATTCACATAGCACATTGCAGACAAGGTGGCAGGGAAATAGAGCCAATCAGCTACCTGACATGATTTTGGGTGTGGATGGCAAATACAGGCTTGGTAACTAGGCAAGGGGATGCATGATTGCTTAGGTA
>OZ010602.1:14252487-14254987 GCA_963932145.1 Acanthosepion lycidas
AAATAACAGGAATTAAGAAGACAGAAGATAACGACTGATGTTGCATTTAATTTTTGAAGATCAAAGTTGTCTGGAAATTAAGAGACCAGAATAGATTCCCATAGGTGGGAAGTTTGAGAGAAGAATCTATTAGCATACAACTTCCGGTTACATCTAGCTAATTCAACTGTAAAATGATGAGACCTATCTGCCAACCTAGTACTGTGCTTCAATTCATAAAGTCAAGGTACCATAAAGGAAAGTTCATCAGGACAATTACGATAAACATATTTATAGAAAAGGTAAGGCAGTAAGAAAGAAACTGAAGCCAAGATGACAGGACAGCACAAATAAAATTGCAGATTCTTTGGGGGGATTTTATCAAGAATCTCTAAATACATAGCAGAAGCACCAGACCAGATGTGTCAACAATATTCAAAGCAAGGTTGAATAGTAGATTTATAAATGTAACCTAAAAGATTCTGGCGAGAAAAATTATCTAGCATGTCACAGTGAACTGATTTTCATAGCTTTATTTTCCTGGTAGTGACAGTACATTTTATTTTTTGCTACTCTGATCACAGGATTTGAACCCAATTGAATAGCTATATGAAAAAAAGGAATGGAGAAATGTAATTAAACATTTTATCACAGTTTAGCCATATTATTATTGCTTATTCAAATTGCAGAAATGCAACTGACCCCTGGCTTCACTAAAACTAGGTGCCTCAGCAAAATTACATTATTCTTGATATTGCACTCTTTGAACTGAGAGGATATACTGAGTTTCAGCAAGATGGCTGCATCGTGTCAATTGAATGGGAGATTCAGTTTCGAAATGAAAGTTTTCCCGAAGAAATGGGTTGGAAAAGGAGGTGGTTCAGTCATAATGATCATCACATTTGAGTCAGTTAGATGGGGCATAAAATGTCTAATGTTTATTCAACAAAATCATTTCTGTTTACATGACCTGCGATCAAGGTTTGCGTATGTAATGATGGATAACATATGCAAAAGGAAAAATATGAAGATTAAATCTGTCTAAAATATGAAAGGAATTCTTTATTTACTCATTTTAAAAATAGACTTTACCATGTACAGAAATTTTGATATGAAATTTGAGTTAAGAGCTTGCTGCTGAATTTATCTAGTCTTTGAGCTGGGATCAAAGCATGGAGAAATGTAATTTGACTACTGTAAAGGTATATAGACTTTGGTCAACAGCGTAGCCAGGACCAGCGCTACTTATTTTATATCTTATGTATGATGCGACCCTCTTAAAATTAGCTCCAAATTCTTCTTTTTTTTTTTACTATTGTTCACACAATACAAGACTCAACAGCCTCTCAAAGTATAGGGTTACCGACTGAATCTGTTATAAGTACATAAGAGAGAAGGAAAAAGGAACAGGTGCTTATTATGAGGACATGTAGGATAGATATCAGTTGACACTAAATTTGTAGTGGTTAAGATTTTAGTGATCAGGTAGGACCTGCTCGGGGGTCTGATCTACAGAAGTGAATGAAAATAATTTGGCATTTGGTATTTCTGCTGAGATGACCTGTGATCAAGGTTTGTGTAAATAATGATGACAAACACGTGGATGATGAAAATTATGAAGAATAAATCCGTCTAAAATCTGTCATAAATTACTTATTTATTCTTTTTAAAAACAGAATTTAACATGTACAGAAAAAATTGAGTGCTGACTATACTATTCTTCAAACAGGGATCAAAGTGTATTATCTGTTCTAGTCTATACCCTGTTTCACCTTATTGCATTTTTTTAAAACGATGTTCATCCTGTATAAGGCCCAAGAGCCACTCAAGTTAGAGGGTTACTGAGTAAGAGACACAGTTTATGGGCATATGTGGGGAAGATAATGATTAACCCTAGACTTAAACGGGTTAAAATTGTATAGATGGAGTCAGTATCTTCTTGGGAGATGATTCCACAAAACAGTTGTAGGAAGCCTAGTCCCAGGGATTCCATCACTGTGGCAGCACCTCCCTGATTACACTAAGGATTAAAGAGCTACTATTGAATATTGAAGAAATCAATGTCAACTTGACAAAGCTTGTGGAAACGGGGCTATTTTTGCCCTTTACCCCTTTGTGTTGTCCTTGTTAAAAACAACCACTTGTCGCATCCTGCCACCATGTTGAGGTAGATAAATGCTTAAATTTATTAAATTTGTATATACCATATATACACGCGTATCATGCAACTTTTGAAGATCTAATTTTGAAGCTAATTTTAAGAAGGTCGCATCATACATAAGATATAATATTAGTGTATGTACCGCTGGTCCTGGCTACGCTGTTGACCAAAGTCTATATACCTTTACAGTAGTCAAAAAGTACAACTGTCTTTAAAATAGACATAATTTTGATAAAACTGATGTTTTACACAACTGTATCCAATAACGCATGTAATATTCACATATTATTATCGTATTATAAAAAAAAAACAGCGAATATGCATCTTTTCCATTGTTTACGTTTATAAGATGTTTAGATG